>CM077080.1:169393208-169972478 GCA_039513925.1 Platanthera zijinensis | reverse complement strand
TAAGTCATGAACAGGGTAGTTTTATTTCATGCTTCTTCAGTTGGGGGGAAGCATAAGCAATCACGTGGCCCTTCTAACATCACCATTGCACCCATGCCCTGGTAGGAAGAGTCGGTGTAGACCTGGAATCCCCTTCTCTACCCAAAGGAAGGGAAAGAATAGGAGCCGAGGTGAGTCAATCCTTAGCTCCCAGAACGCCATCTCACACTGCGGGGTCTAGACAAAGGGCACTTCCTTCCTTGTAAGAGATGTGAGTGGGAGGGTAATTCGAGAGAATCCCACCATGAATTTCTAGTAATAACTGGCAAGTCCCAAAAAACTACGTACGTCTTTGGCCGCCTTCAGCTGTGGCCAATCCCGAACTGCATGAATATTGGCCGGGTCTACTGCCAACCCAACTCCACTTATAATATGGCCTAGGAAGGCCACCTCCTTCAGCTAGAACTGGCATTTGCTGAACTTCGCATAAAGGTGGTTCTCCCGTAGTCTCTCTAGAGTCAGCGTCAGATGTCGTGTGTGCTCCTCCTCTATCCTCAAGTAGATGAGGATGTCGTCGATAAACAAGATGATGAACACATCCAAATATGCCTCGAACACCCGGTTCATGAAGCTCATTCACGCTGACGCTGCATTCGTGAGCCGAAGGCATAACAGGTAAACAAGAATAAACCATATCTGCTACTAAAGGCAGTCTTCGGAATGTCCTCCCGAATCCGCATTTGATAGTAGCCCGACCTAAAATCCAGTTTCGAAAATAAATGCGCCCCCATCTAATCAAACAACTCATCTACCTTGGCAGTGGGTAGGTATTCCAGACTGTCAGTCTGTTCATTTCTTGGTAGTCGATGCATAATCTGAGTGTCCCATCCTTTTTCTTGACGAACAACATCGGGTCTCCCACAAGATGAAGAGATCGGCCGGACAAATCTGGCTTCCAATAGCTCCTACAGCTGGCTACAAACTCTGTCAACTCCTTCAGGGCCATCTGTGAAAGAAAAGGGGATAGATACTACTCTAGAGGGGGGGGGGTGAATAGAGTAATCAAAAATTGCACTAGCAAAGTTGACTGTCTACTCAACTCCCTTGAGAGTTAATTGCGAATGAAGGTTATAGATATTTGAGATTAAACCCTAAAGCCTAACACAAGTGATGTGCACAAAAGCAGCCAACTGTAATTACAGTTAAGGCTTGGAATCCTAAACAGCAACTAGCAATCCTAGTTAAAATCTAATCACAGCCACAATGCAAGAATTAATTAAAGCAATCCAGACGACACAAGGAATTTATAGTAGTTCCCCAAACAACTTGGGTACGTCCACACTTCTACCAACAAGGTAGGAATCCACTCAGGTTTTTGATCAGGTGCCCTGCCACCAACAAGATCTGCTGCAGGTAGATCTAGAGACCCTTTAGACTTTTGATCAGGTGTCTAAAAACCAACACAGGTTTTTGATCAGGTGCCCTGCCACCAAGGGATACTTTTGAAGGGAGTAATAACCCTTTACAGGAGGGGGAAAGGAGGTTAAGGTGTCTTCTCTATTTTACAATAGATTAGAGAAGCACAATAACTTGCACTGAGCTAGAAAGCTCTAAAGAATCAAGGCTCCCCCTGGCTAAAAGAATGTCCAGGTGAAGTCTTGCTTCAGTGCAGAAACACTTCAGAAAATCTGAAGGAAAAAGCTACAAGAAGATAAATAATATGAAATAAAATTTCTTCTTTAGGCAGCTATCTTCTTCTTCTTCTTCAAAAAGCTCTGAGTGCAAATCTTCCTGGAGGCAGGAGAACTCAGGTTGAAGAAGAGTGAAGAACTAAAACTTCTTCTCAGTTGAATGTGAATGAGCTGAGAGCAGTTGAGAACTGTAAGTTCTAAGTTTGAATGCTGTAGTAGCTTTTGAATATGAGAACTAGAACTAGTTTCATTCTTTCTTCAAAGAAGTCTTTATATAGCAGCAGCAGCAACGGCTCTCAAAGAGTTTGAATCTTGTCTTCTATTGAAATCTGCAAGCTGGGCTGCAAAAGCATAAAGCAAAACAAAATACTGCAGCAGATATCCTATAAAAGGATAAAGCTTTCTAAGAAGCTGCAAATAACTCTGATGAAATAATATAAGAGAAAGTCACATCAGAAGAGACTCTTTACGGCCAAGGAAGACTTTTTGAGTCTAACGGCTATAAAGGACAGCCTGGCAGATCAAGCAGAAATCATATCTCAGTTAATAAGACAAACAACTTTGTCAGAAAAGATTAGCTCATGCATAAGGAATGGAATAGATATTGCATGGAAATATTATCACAATTTATTCAAATAATCTTTTATAAAATATGCTGAAATAAATATGAAATAAATCACATCATAGAAGACGACAAAATTATTCAAAGCATACAGCAAAACGTCGAACGACCCTCGGAGATCGTCGACCGAAGCACGGAGATCGTCGACCTATCAGACAGATAGTCGAACGATCCAGATAGTCGAACTATCAAAGAAGATAGTCGAACTACCTCAGCAGATAGTCGAACTATCAGGACAGATAGTCGAGCTATCAGATAGTCGATCTATCAGGACAGATAGTCGAACTACCAAAGCAAAACAGATAGTCGACCTATCAACAGATAGTCGAACTATCACAGAAAACAGATAGTCGAGCTATCAACAGATAGTCGAGCTATCAAAACAAAACAGATAGTCGACCTATCAACAGATAGTCGAACTATCAGATAGTTGAACTATCCAAGCAGATAGTCGAACTATCAACCAAAACAGATAGTCGACCTATCAACAGATAGTCAAACTATCAAGCAAAACAGATAGTCGACCTATCAACAGATAGTCGAACTATCAAAGCAACGCAGATAGTCGACCTATCAACAGATAGTCGAACTATCAGATAGTTGAACTATCCAAGCAGATAGTCGAACTATCAAGACAACACAGATAGTCGACCTATCAACAGATAGTCGAACTATCAAAGAAGACAGATAGTCGACCTATCAAACAGATAGTCGAACTATCAGATAGTTGAACTATCCAAGCAGATAGTCGAACTATCAAACAAAGCAGATAGTCGACCTATCAACAGATAGTCGATTACAAAGACAACCGATAGTCGACCTATCAAGCAGATAGTCGAGCTATCAGGAAGACGATCGTCGAACGTCTGATCGACGATAGTCGAGCGACGTTCGACCATAGTCGAACGAAAAACTACTTAACCAAATATTCATCTGGAAAAGCAATTCTACACAACTAGAGAATCTAACCTATCAACTAACCTTTGACCATAGATAAATCTTGGGTCAAGAGACAGAAAGAGAAGACTGAACTCAAATCAAAATTAGGGTACCAACAATCTCCCCCTATTTGAGTTAAGTCTCTCAACAACTAAAACATACAAAACTAATTACTGAAAGTAAATAAATGCATGAAAAGAAATAACTAAGCAGATAACATCAATCAAACAGATAAGCAATTAACTGTCAATCAATGAAATATTAAGGTGCTTCAGAGTTAGGATTAGGATCAGAAGAGCTAGAAACAAAATTAATTTCTAGAGGGATCTTGGGCTTCTTTTCTCGATAGCTTCAGGTCTTGTTCTCCAATGATTTTCAATTCTGATGCTCTTGGGACAACTGCCTCAGGATGCTTTTCCATATACTTTGAAGGATCAAATATCTCAGGTCTAACCTGGAATTTATCGAGCTCCTTCATTCTGAATTTTGACATTGTGGTCAATCCTGCAGTGTCTTTTCCTTCTTTTTTTGCTTTCTTAATTTGAGCTGCTCCAACAAGTTCAAGAAAACGAGCCATCCTAAAATTAGGATCAAGCTCTGGGCTTTCATAAACAATCTCAGAAGATGTATCAACTGGTTCTTTATCCTGAATAACTAGATAAGAGGGAGGAGCAGACTTAGCAAATATCTTGCTAGAATTTTCAGATAAAATATTTTGCTTACCTTTTGAAACATCCTTCACAGAGTGATCTGGCTTAGGAGAGGTTGAGCTTTTGATTCTTTAGAATGAGGAGGAGAAAATGTTGGTCTTTGATACACTACCTCCTTTACTTGTTCCTTAACAGCATCAGGTCTTTGATAGCCAGTTTGACTTTTACCTGGTATCCTTGTGAACTTCTCCTTTGAGCTGACTGAGATGGATTTAATCTTTCAGACTGAGCAGCAGGTTTTGCAGATAAGTTTCCTGAGGCTCCTGCACTGGGAGGTGGAGAGGAGGACCTCTAGGATCCATCTTGGAACAGGAGAGTCATACCTCTTTGACTTTTCCTTTGCTTCTGCTGATTCTTAGAGAAAGCCATCCAGTGCTGGAAATCTTTTGACTTAGGGTCAATGCCTTTCAGATATAATAAGGAGTATCATTATCTGGATTAGGAGGAGGAGGAGCTACAGCTTTCCTTTCTTTTTAGCAATTCTTTTTCTTTTTGACTCAGCAGATTCATCAGAATCAATTTCATCTTCAGAATTAGAAGAAATGGGCAGATCATAGGGATCAAATGCATCTTGCATAGCTTTTCCTTTTCTTATAGGCAGCTTTTTCTATTTCTTCTTCCATGGCATCCTGTGCCAGGAGAGCATCTAAATCCAAACCCGGGGAATCATCCATACAGTAGATTTTTCAATTTGATCATCTGCAGCCTTTTCTTTAAGATCAGAAAATGTCATAGTGACCAGTTTCTGCTTGCACTTCTGGCTGAGCACCTCAGAATTTTGAAACACCTGATTCTGGTTGAACTTCTGGAGCTGGTTGGATAACAGGCTCTTGAACATCTAGAACTTCTTCCATTTTATCTGTAGTTTTATGAAT
This sequence comes from Platanthera zijinensis, assembly GCA_039513925.1. Taxonomy (NCBI): domain Eukaryota; kingdom Viridiplantae; phylum Streptophyta; class Magnoliopsida; order Asparagales; family Orchidaceae; genus Platanthera; species Platanthera zijinensis. The sequence goes on along the minus strand of CM077080.1, from coordinate 169,967,662 downwards.
AAAATTTTTCTAAATGACATCTAATCATCCCTTCCAGGTATTCTTATACAAGCATATCAGTTATTAAGTCTAAAAAGTAGTAAAGGGAATACCTTCAGAATCGACCACTACGTGTCCTAACTCCCATAACTCATCTAGAAAGAAGTGATAATTCCTTCTAGGTACAGGGCGACCATGGGAGTAGAACATTCTTCCAAGCAAGCTTTGACAATAAATTCAGATTTTAATAAAGCATCAGAAATTTCTGTTTCAGTTAAAGAAGGAGGAACTGAATCTTCTATTGCTTTCTCTGCCACTGCATGATGATCTGCTAGAGGGGAGGCCAAAGGCTGCTCAGAGACATCTTCATCAAGCATCTCCCCCTGCCTGATTTCAGTAGATACTGAAACCAGGCCCCTAGAGGAAGAGGGCTCAGCAGACTTTGAGAGTGCTTGAATAACAGCAGTCAAAGAGGAGATAGAGGAAGCAAGAGGAGCAATTGCCTCTTCAATCATAGTTTTGATTGAGGGGTAATTAACTCCACAATGCTAGAGATAAATGCTGGATTTATTTCAAAGGATGATGATGGGGGAATTTTAGAGGATGGAAGATCAGCAGGGATGGAGTATTCATGATGAGCTGGAGAATGAACTAGAGATGGAACTGGAGATGGAAGAGTGGATGCAGGGTGATCAATGTGATCAGACGAAGGAATTGGAGAATGAAGAGGAGTAGAAATCTCAGAAACCAACAAATCAACAACTGGGATGAGAGATCCCAGCAAGATGAGTCGGGAGAGGAGATGCAGGAGGAGATGCAAGAGGAGAAGCAGAAGGTCGTACTTTAATTGAAGTTGATGGAACGTCAACTGAAGTAGACGCAAAGCAGATGAAGAAGATGGAAGGGAGAGGTTTGCTGAGCCAGCTTCTTGAAGGGGAGGAGTGACTGAGATAGTCTTGGTGCTCTCAGATGCTGCTGGAGCAACCCTTGCGGGAGCGGGCTTCAGAAAGGTCCTTTTCCATTTGTTGGAACAAGGCTGGATCCATCTTCTTGCTGGAGTTTATGGAGGTGGCAGCTGAAACCAACAGATGGAATACTTTTCCTTCAGAAAAATCCCAACTACCCTTCCCAGGGTAACTTCTTTCTTGCTATTCTTTTTCCTGATCAAATAAAACATAACGCATGCCCAATTAATCTGTTTCTTATTTACAATTGCACACATCAGTGCAAACTGCTGCCTTGAAATATTGTCGTGGGCAGAGTGCTTTCCAAGTAGCACTTTTCCAACTATTTCAGCAAGAAACTTAATATTAAACGGAAAGTTTACTTTGAGCAGCTTAGAGGGAATGCCTTCTGCATGTCCCAACTCTGTTAACATCCTCCCAAACTCAGGGGTATCTTGCTCATACTCTTCTTCCCCATTTATCAAACCAAAAATTTCAGTTAGAATAGCGGGAGTCAATGTTACCTCTTCTCCGCCAATTGTTCCGGTCATCGAATCATCAGTTGAAGACGAAGTGAATGCCCACTCTTTGATCTCTTGAGTGTTTATCTTTATTCTGTAGGACATGAGCTTCTCTAACCCTTGATCTTTGCACAGATTAAGAATTTCCACAATGCCGGGTTCGCAGCAGCTGAAGGAGTCGAAATCTACACTGAATCCTGCATCAAACTTCACTACTGCTAGGAGCGCTGGAGAAATCGCCATCGAACGAGCTGTAGAAGACGAGGAGAGACGGCAAGGACAACGCAGCAGAAAACGCAAGACAAAGAGCAAGCGGGAAGACGGAATGCGAAAAGACGCTCTCCGTCGACGATAAAAACAACGATCTCTTAACCTAGGTCGACCATCGGCTTTATTTTAAAACAACGATCGTCGATCTATTTAAAAGATACTGGAGATGATGGTCGAACGGTCGTTCGACGATCGGTCCTGAAGCAGAGTAGTCGATCAATTGTTCGACTATTTCTGTCTTCACAAACAACAGGCTGTCGTCAACCATAGATCGACAATGAGCTCGACCTGTTCGACGATCTTCGAACGCCGGTCGACGATCTTCAAGCAGATCAACTATTATCAACCATAGGTCGACGATAGGCTTGATCCGATCGACTATCTTCGAACGTCATTCGACTATCTTCGAACAAGTTTCAACAAGGCAGACGTCACACTTAGTCTCTTCCATTAATCATGCCTAATTGAACTAAAAAGAACAGATGCTTCTATTCATCTAAGGGCTTGGTGAATATATCACCTCTCTGATGGTCTGTGGATATGAACTCAAGGCTAATCTTGTTCTTTTCCACACAATCTCTCAGGAAATGGTGCCGGATCTCAATGTGCTTCGTTCTAGAGTGGTGCACGGGATTTTGTGCAATAGAGATAGCACTGGTACTATCACACATGATTTTTGTGTTCTTGTGTGAGTACCCATAATCCAAAAGTTGGTTTTATATCCACAGGATCTGTGAACAACAACTAGCAGCTGCTATATACTCAGCTTCTGTAGTTGAGGTTGATACAGAGGCCTGTTTCTTATAGAACCAATAGACCAATCTCTCTCCCAGGAACTGGCAAGTTCCTGAGGTACTTTTCCTGTCAACTCGACAACCAGCATAATCATAATCAGAATATCCAATTAATTCAAATTCTGACTCAGCTGGGTACCAAAGTCCTAGATTTGGACATCCCTTCAGGTATCTCAAGATTCTCTTGAGAAGAATCAGATGAGATTCCTTGGGGTTGACCTGGAATCTAGCACAAAGGCATGTAGCAAACATTATATCTGGCCTACTTGCAGTTAAATACAATAGGGAACCAACAATGACCCTATAATTCTTTTGATCAACAGGCTTTCCCTGATCATCAGAATCAATAACTACATTAGTAGCCATAGGTGTATGCATTGCTGAAGCATCAGCCATCCCAAACTTCTTTACCAATTCCTTGGCATATTTGGATTGAGAGATGAAGATGCCATCAGCATCTTGCTTTACTTGGAGAATAAGAAAGTAAAACAGCTCACCCATACTACTCATCTCAAACTTGGAATGCATCAAGTTAGAGAACTTTTTGCACAGTTTGGGATCAGTGGAACTAAAAATAATGTCATCCATATAAACTTGAACTAACATGATTGTGTCCTTGTGGTGCTTGACGAAGAGGGTTCTATCAACTACTACTCCCTAACAAAGTTATGCTCTAACAGGAAACTAGCTAGAGTCTCATACCATGCTCTTGGTGCTTGTTTGAGTCCATACAGAGCTTTTTGCAACTTGAATACATGTGAGGGTTGAGTTGAAGAAACAAACCCAAGTGGCTGTTCAACAAATACCTTTTCCTTTAGCTCACCATTTAGAAAAGCACTTTTTACATCCATCTGAAAAACTTTAAATTTCATATAGGCTGCATAGGCTAAGAAGATCCTTATTGCCTCTAGCCTTGCAACAGGAGCAAAGGTTTGGTCATAATCTATACCTTCCTCCTGTCTGTAGCCCCGAGCTACAAGCCTAGCTTTGTTCCTTACAGTGATTCCATTTGCATCCAACTTGTTTCTATACACCCACTTGGTGCCTATGATCAGTTGGCCTTTAGGTCTTGGAACCAAAGTCCATACTTTACATCTCTCAAACTAATTGAGTTCCTCTTGCATAGCAATGATCCAGTGGGGATCTAGCTCAGCATCTTTAATGGTGAGGGGCTCAATCTGTGAGAGGAAACAAGCGTGCATCACATCCTGTCTTAACTAATGTCTTGTTTGAACACCAGCTGATATGTCTCTTATCACTTGAGATGTAGGATGATCTCTAAGTGTGACAACATCAGCAGGTGGGATGTGATCCTCAGCAATAGTTGGGATTAATTCCTCAGGAGGAATTTGATCGACTATTAGTGGTACAGCAACAACTTCTGCAATGTCTTCATCACTGTCTGATTCAGTGATATGAAGAGTTGAAAGATGAAGAATCTCTTGAGTGACATCTTTGCTGGATTCTTGTACCTGTAATGAACTAGAAGAAGGGGAAGTTTCCTTCTCCTTGTAAAACATTTGGGATTCATCAAAGGATACATGAACAGACTCTTCAATTTTAGAAGAAGATTTATTAAAAACCCTATAAGCTTTGCTTACTTGGGAATATCCAAGAAAAATTCCCATTGAAGCTTTTGCTTCAAATTTTCTAAGGTATTCTTTATTATTATTATGAATATAAACTAAACAACCAAATACTCTAAAATAATTTATTTTAGGTTTCTTTCCTTTAAGCAACTCATAAGGAGTTTTACACTTAAGTTTGTGTATCAGACTTCTATTCAAGACATAGTTGGCTGTACTAATAGCTTCTGCCCAATAGGAAAGAGGCATATTAGCATCTGCCAACAATGTGCCAGCAGCTTCAATCAGGGTTCTGTTTTTCCTTTCAACTACCCCATTTTGTTGGGGAGTTCTAGGAGCTGAGAAGCTATGTTTGATACCTTCTCTCTCACAGAATTCTTGCATGAGAAGAGAGTCAAACTCAGTACCGTGATCACTTCTGATCAAGGCCACATGAGTAGAGTACTCAGTCTGCACACATAATAGAAAATCTGTAAGGGCTTTGAAGTTATCAGCCTTAGTTCTCAAAAAGAACACCCAAGTGAATCTAGAGAAGTCATGTACAATGACTAGGGTGTAATACTTCCCTCCTAAACTCTGTACATTTATTGGGCCAAATAGGTCCAAATGTAATAAATATAGGATTCTAGGAGAATCATTTTTATTTACAGATTTAAATGAATTCTTGGTTTGCTTGCCTAATTGACAAGCCTTGCATAGGCTCTCCTTCTTGTAGGGGCAAGAAGGTAAATCTCTAACAATATTGTGTTTAGATAACCTAGATATATTCTTGAGGTTAACATGGCTAGGCCTTTTATGCCATAAAGTATTGTTATTTGTTACTTCATTAAACAAGCAGATTTCAGAGTGAGTTGAGTTAAAATCTACTAAATAAATGTTACCTTGTCTAATACCTACTAATACAACATTATTATTTAAAGTAATGTTACAAAGGGAGTTAGAAAATGATACCTGGTATCCAGCATCACATAACTGACTTACTAAAATTAGATTATGCTTCAGTCCAGTTATATAAGCAACTCTCTTGAATGTTACAGCTCCAATTGTCATCCTGCCATAGCCTTCAGTTTGACCACATCTTGAATCTCCAAAGATTACCTTTGGGCCAAGCTTTGCCTTGAACCTTGACAGATGTTCTTTATTTCCTGTCATATGCTTGGAGCAACCACTATCCAAATACCACTTATTTTGAGTGATAGGATAGGTCTTCACCTGCAAATAAATCAATTAAACATTGTGGACCCAGTAACCTTGGGTCCCTTGTTTTTCACATAAGAAAAACTGGAAATAAATGAATAAGCAGGCTGAGGGTGATAACCTAACGGGTAAGATCTCCTAGGTGGGATTCTCCATGCAGATGATGGGTCAATGAACCTAGGGTTTCTATTTTCATTCTGGTTTCTAAAGTTCTGGGTGTAGTTTTGAAATTCATTTTGAAAACGTCGATCGGCGTTCGACGATTGATACCCAGATCGTCGATCTCTGTTCGAGCACTGGGCCTGCGATCGTCGAGCTGCGTTCGACGCTCTTTGTAATTCCTTAATTTTTGTTTTCTTTTCTTTCTCTTAGCTTTTTTTAAGGCTTTATTAACCTGATTAACTTGCTCAGTGTTCTTTATCCCATCAGCTGAGATAAAGTCACTCACTGGAGTGAAAGATGGTTTTTAAGAACAATTGGGGGTTCACTAGAAGATGCTCCTAAGCCTAATTTGTTATTGCCTGACCTAGTGTTAGACATGCTGGTTATTTCAAGCAGCTTAAGGCTTCTACCATTCAGAGACTCTTCTAACCTTTTGGACTTAGCTAATTCATTCTTAAGGAATTTTATTTCTTCACTAGCATTAGTGAGTTCTGCTATTAACCTAATGTTTTCATTAGAAATAAATTCAGATTCAGCTAGTTTAATTCTAAGCTCTTTTATTTCCTTTTCAGAGCTAATTAAATCTAAACATAAGGATTTAAAATCTGATTTAAATTCATCAGATGTAAATTCGTAAGAAGACAATACCTCATCTTCAGTTGGCATTTCTTCATCAGAATCTGAGTTCTCTGCAGCTGAGTGATTGCTGCAGGCATCAATTGCCATCAGGCAAACTTCCTTTGCCTTCTTTTCTTCCTCATCCTCACTGGAGCTTGAGGAGGAAGATTCCTCATCAGAATCGCTCCAGGTTTCAGCAACAAAGCCTCTCTCATTCTTTTTGTTCTTGTAGGAGGATGGCTTGGAATGCTTCCTGTACTGATCCTTGTCTTTCCTTTTATCTTTATTATTTTCCTCTGGACAATCTGGAAGAATATGTCCAGGCTTCCTGCAACCATAGCCGATTATTTCTTTAGAAGGAGTACGATCATACCTTGGTTTATCTTCATACTTTGAAGACTTCTTTCTGAATTCCTTCCTTCCCATCTTGAGAAACCTTTTGGCAAATAATGACATCAGTTCCTCATTGGACTGGCTTCCTTCAGAAGCATCAGCAGCCTTGAGAGCAAGGGTTTGCTCTTTTCTTGTGGGAGTTGGAGTTTTTGTTTCAGTCAGCTTCCCTGGACTTCAGCACTTGCTCAAAAGACTTGAGCTTACCGAGAAGGGCTTCTGTTGAGATTTCTATTGTGCTTCTGGCCTCCTTGATAGGCCAGATCCTCAGATCCCATGTGCTAGGGAAGCACATAAGAATCTTATCATTGACCTCTATCTATGAAATATCCTAATCAAGAGTCCTCAGCTCATTGATGATTGAGCTGAGCCTTGTGTACATAGCTTCAACTGATTCAGCATCAGTTTTCTTGAAGTTCTCATACTGTGAGATATGGTTGGACCTCCTATCCTTCCTTTCATCAGCTGAACCAGCTACAATCTGGTTCAGTGTATCCCACATTGCTTTTGCTGAGGAGCAGTCAGCAACCTTCTAGAATACTTCATCAGATATTGTCTGAGCCAGAATGTTCATTGCCTTAGCATCTGCTATCTTTGCCTTTTTGTATTCATCATTGTAATCTGGAGGAGGCACTGCACTCATATCATTTGATGATGAGGCAGTAGCTGCAGTAGGTGCTCTTGGTGGTCCTGTCAAAATAGAAGCAAAGATACTCTCATCAATAGAATTCATATATAATTTAATCCTTGCCTTCCAGATGCCAAACTTAGCTAAGTTGCATGCTGGAGGTCTGGTGCTAGAGTAATCCTTGAACTGGGCCATGATAGTGAAAGTGAATATCTATAATCCTTGGTATCTATCAGGATCTTGTGACTTAGGTGTTAGCCTATACAATCAGCCAACCTCCCTCTGATACCAATTGAAAGAAAAGGGGATAGATACTACTCTAGAGGGGGGGGGGGGGGGGTGAATAGAGTAATCAAAAATTGCACAAGCAAAGTTGACTGTCTACTCAACTCCCTTGGAGTTAATTGCGGAATGAAGGTTATAGATATTTGAGATTAAACCCTAAAGCCTAACACAAGTGATGTGCACAAAAAGCAGCCAACTATAATTACAGTTACGGCTTGGAATCCTAAACAGCAACTAGCAATCCTAGTTAAAATCTAAACACAGCCACAATGCAAGTAATTAATTAAAGCAATCCAGACGACACAAGGAATTTATAGTGGTTCCCCAAACAACTTGGGTGCGTCCACTCTTCTACCAACAAGGTAGGAATCCACTCAGGTTTTTGATCAGGTTCCCTGCCACCAACAAGATCTACTGCAGGTAGATCTAGAGACCCTTTAGACTTTTGATCAGGTTTCTAAAAACCAACACAGGTTTTTGTTCAGGTGCCCTGCCACCAAGGGATACTTTTGAAGGGAGTAATAACCCTTTACAGGAGGGGGAAAGAAGGTTAAGGTGTCTTCTCTATTTTACAATAGATTAGAGAAGCACAATAACTTGCACTGAACTAGAAAGCTCTAAAGAATCAAGGCTCCCCCTGGCTAAAAGAATGTCCAGGTGAAGTCTTGCTTCAGTGCAGAAATTCTTCAGAAAATCTGAAGGAAAAAGCTACAAGAAGATAAATAATATGAAATAAAATTTCTTCTTTAGGCAGTTATCTTCTTCTTCTTCTTCTTCAAAAAGCTCTGAGTGCAAATCTTCCTGGAGGCAGGAGAACTCAGGTTGAAGAAGAGTGAAGAACTAAAACTTCTTCTCAGTTGAATGTGAACGAGCTGAGAGCAGTTGAGAACTGTAAGTTCTAAGTTTGAATGCTGTAGTTGGCTTTTGAATATGAGAACTAGAACTAGTTCATTTCTTTCTTCAAAGAAGTCTTTATATAGCAGCAGCAGCAATGACTCTCAAAAGAGTTTGAATCTTATCTTCTATTGAAATCTGCAAGCTGGGCTGCAAAAAGCATAAAGCAAAACAAAATACTGCAGGCAGATATCCTATAAAAGGATAAAGCTTTCTAAGAAGCTGCAAATAACTCTGATGAAATAATATAAGAGAAAGTCACATCAAAAGAGACTCTTTACGGCCAAGGAAGACTTTTTGAGTCTAACGGCTATAAAGGACAGCCTGGCAGATCAAGCAGAAATCATATCTCAGTTAATAAGACAAACAACTTTGTCAGAAAAGATTAGCTCATGCATAAGGAATGGAATAGATATTGCATGGAATTATTATCACAATTTATTCAAATAATCTTTTATAAAATATGCAGAAATAAATATGAAATAAATCATATCATAGAAAACGACAAAATTATTCAAAGCATACAGCAAAATGTCGAACGACCCTCGGAGATCGTCGACCGAAGCACGGAGATCGTCAAACTATCAGACAGATAGTCGAACGATCCAGATAGTCGAACTATGAAAGAAGATAGTCGAACTACCTCAGCAGATAGTCGAACTATCAGGACAGATAGTCAAGCTATCAGATAGTCGATCTATCAGGACAGATAGTCGAACTACCAAAGCAAAATAGATAGTCGACCTATCAACAGATAGTCGAACTATCACAGAAAATAGATAGTCGAGCTATCAACAGATAGTCGAGCTATCAAAACAAAACAGATAGTCGACCTATCAACAGATAGTCGAACTATCAGATAGTTGAAATATCCAAGCAGATAGTCGAACTATCAACCAAAACAGATAGTCGACCTATCAACAGATAGTCGAACTATCAAGCAAAACAGATAGTCGACCTATCAACAGATAGTCGAACTATCAAAGCAACGCAGATAGTCGACCTATCAACAGATAGTCGACCTATCAACAGATAGTCAAACTATCAGATAGTTGAACTATCCAAGCAGATAGTCGAACTATCAAGCACAACACAGATAGTCGACCTATAAACAGATAGTCGAACTATCAAACGAAGACAGATAGTCGACCTATCAAACAGATAGTCGAACTATCAGATAGTTGAACTATCCAAGCAGATAGTCGAATTATCAAACAAAGCAGATAGTCGACCTATCAACAGATAGTCGAACTATCAAAGACAACCAATAGTCGACCTATCAAGCAGATAGTCGAGTTATCAGGAAGACGACCGTCGAACGGCTGATCGATGATAGTCGAGCGACGTTCGACCATAGTCGAACGAAAACTACTTAACCAAATATTCATCTGGAAAAGCAATTCTACACAACTAGAGAATCTAACCTATCAACTAACCTTTGACCATAGATAAATCTTGGGTCAAGAGACAGAAAGAGAAGATTGAACTCAAATCAAAACTAGGGTACCAACAATCTGGTAACGAGATCTAGATGCCGGCTTATCCCCCGACACCAGCGATATCTTGAATTCCTACTCCCAGAACGAGGGTAGCCCTGACAGCTTCTCTGGGAATACGTCAGCAAAATCCCGCACAATCGGGATACAAGATATGGAATACTTGGCCTTAGCCATTTCAAACAGCACTTCATAGACTTCCTCCCCCTACAAGTGGGCCTTGATGGCCTGCACAGATGCTAGCAAGAGAGGGGGAATAGGTCTAAAACCTTTGATGATGATGTGGCAATCTCCATGCCTCACGGTGATCCTCTTTGACAGGCAGTCGATCTGGGCATGGTTCCAATGCAACCATGTCGTTCCCAGGATCAAATCATAGGCTGGCATCCTTTGGATCATTGCTGGTGCTTCGAATGCCTTCCCGCCGATCTCTGCCTCCATGTTGTAGTGGGCAGAGGTGAATCCTCATCATCAATCCTATGAATCTCTCCACGTCTTCCAACCCTTCCACGAAGGCCTCTGAAACGAACTAGTGCGAAGCACCCGTATCAAACAGTGTATAAGAGGGCTTGCTGCTGATGAAGACTATGCCTGGGGTAATTAAATATCTTAGAAATCTAGTTATGGTTTTCTTTCCTAGTTTGTCAATTCTATATCCATGAGTCTAATTATTTAAGAAAAAACTTAAAATTTACTTGCATACCTGTGATCACTTGCTCCGGATTCCATGGTTGAGCCAGATCCAATGCATACACTTGCTCCCTCTCCTGCCTGCGGTCTCCACCCTGGTATCCATGTCCTAAGCCACGTCCTCGACCTCCAAAATACTGAGCAGGCGGGGCAACCTGTGGTGCTGGTAGGGGTGCCCCCTTCATGGGGAAGTTTCTCCGGATATGCCCTACCTGATGATAGTTGAAGCACTCTGGCGGGGGATATGCCATACCCCCGGGTCTATGCATCTCCCGCATCTAGAGAGGTTGAGGAGCCATTACCAACGGCTCCCTCAGCTCTCGTGTCACCTCCTGACGAGGCTGGTCCCCTGCTCTTCTCCCATCTCTCCCATTAGCAATGCGGCCCCGTCGCTGATCATTTCTGGCTCCCCGACACTGATCCTCAGTTGGTCGCTTTCGACCTAGAGTGGTGTGCCAATCGGCCTCAATCCTCTTCGCCATCTCCAATATCCGAGGAATAGGTCCGTCGGAAACGAACATCAAAGCCTCTCTCATATCCTCTCGCAGGCCCTTATAGAACCTCTTGGTGTATCCTTCCTCATCCAATTGATAATAATCCGCAAATTGGGCCAGATGATTGAACTCCCGGTGGTACTCCACCACCATCTTGTTTTCTTGCTCAATTGTAGAAATCTATCTTCCAGCTTATCTCTGGCCGACTGCGGCATAAAATTCTCCAACAGTGCGGCCCTGAACTGCTCCCAAGCAATCTCTGTAACCTCTCTATCAACAAACGTCATGTCCATTGATGTCTTCCACCATCTCTTGGCATGGGACTCCAAGCAAGAAACCACCAAAGGCACCCTCTCCTCCCAAGGGCACCGTATCCTAGTCAGCATCTCATACATAATGTCTAGAAAATCCTCTGTCCGAATAGCCGACTCTGTCCCCAAGTAAGATGAGGGAGAAAGTCCTTAGAAGATACTCAACCAATTAGCCCCCGGGTTTGGCTGCGTAGCCGGAACCTGTTAGGCCATGAAAGCCTCCAGAATGGCTGTCAGAGTCTGCCCCATTTCTAATTATAGGAACGGAGTGGGGACCGGGGGAGGTGGTGCAACAATCGGAGTCTGCTGGACTCCGTCCTGTGGTGTAGGTTGTGCTGGGGGCTGCATAACAAAAGTCATTTGTAAGTAATCGACTTCAAACTAATTAAAAGTGGACAATTTACATGTCATCCCCCATATGGGCACACCACTGCTTCCGCTGCTTAGTTTGTCCCCAAACTAAACTCATGTTGGGGTTACCAAGGTATTATTGACTACTACTTTTTTGATCGAGGTTTCCTCTGATACCACTTGTAAGACCCCATTTTTTTTTCTTTTTAAACCACCGGGGTCTTAGTCCCATAACTGTTGCTTTGTGGTGACACCTTCACACCCGGGAAGGCTATCACTACAAAATGCTGATCCTGCCGGCCAAATCGATCAAAAAATGGTAGCAAATTAATAAAAGGCAGGTCCACCGAAATCATATATATAGTTAATAATCTCCACGAAGAGAGAGTCGATAGAAATAATAATAAAGTACTGAAAGTAGGGCTCGTGCCTGGTACATCAACATCCTCACTACATATCACTCAGCGCGAAAGTAAAAACTAAAACATATGCTAATGATCGGGACTCACAGTCCAAGCTGTCTGAACTCAGGTGCTAGACTGTCCCATCTCCAAGCGTGCCGACCTCCGGGGCTGCTCCTCCATGCTGGGCTCCACGGTCCCCTAAAATGATGTGGTTCGAAAACTATTAGTCTAAAAGACTAAGTACTATCATCCCCTGCCCCTTCCCCATGTCTCCTAGGCATCGAGCAGGGAGGCAGAAAGGAGAGGAAATAAAGGTGGAGAATAATAAAGTAACAGGTGACGGCGGAACTAACCTAGTAGTTCTAAGAGTACATGTGATAGTAAATAAAATATGAAAGACGGAATATATAATATGTAACCTTAACTTATATGAAAACATATAAGCTAAGGGATCTTCTGCAAGGCTCCTATCGTATAAAAAGTCCCTAACCAATTTATACGATAGGGTGTTGGTGATGGAGACGACGGCCCACAACATTTCGAGGACGGCGACGGCATGCTTGCGGACGACCATGCGGAGCGTCGGCATAATAATCGTCCAGAACGCAAACCCATATATTATTATTTAATAATAATTATTATTAATAAATTATTATTAATTAATAATGCATTTCTATGTTTGGTATTTTATGTCGCAATGTTATTTTCATTTCATGTGTGATGGGTGTTTATAACCATCATTTGTTATTTTTATTTCATGTTCTTAATTATTGTAATTGTTATGTCATGATGGGTGTAAATAGCTATCATGAGTGGTTTAATTTTCTATGGTGGAGATTGAGTGGTGTAGCCTATATATAGGCATGTATGTTTTATATTTTTATTTATTGAATGAATGAAAAAAGAAACCGAATTTTAAGATTGAAATCTCCTTTTTCTCCAAGGCAAATTTCGGCCATCCTCTAGTCCTCTCCTTCTTTGGTCGCCGGCCTCCAACTTCCCCTCCTCCTCCTCCCTCCTCCATATCTTCCTCTTCCTTTAGCTACCCGAGCCCTCCTCTTCCTCTACGAAGAAAACAGACCCCTTCCACCCAACAAGCCACTGGCCTCCTCCTCCCCTCACCAACCCGGCCACCCCCCTCCAAAACCGGCCTCCTCCCTTCATCACAATCCGAGCCCCTCCATCTTCTACAAAATCCTAGCCGCCAACCCCAACACCAACAAGTCCGACCCCCTCTTCATCCCCTTCCTAAATCGACCACCACCTTCCATATTAATACCTATAACCTACCATATTTTCCCTCTCCTACCATATTTACATATATTTGTTGCCAAATCTAGAAGACCTCCTCGTGGTGGATTTCCAATTCCGGCGTGACGCGACGAAGGCGGGCGAGTTTCTCTCCTACCGGCGCGACTCCGGTGGAGTCGATGAAGAACGATCCTCGCCGAGAGAACCGGAATCATCCATTCCGGTTGGGTAACGAACTTTTCTACTCCCGTGTGTTCCTTTCTTTAGATAGTCTTGTGGTGGAATTTCTAGCGTTAATTTTGAAATCATTGAAACATCGTGGTTAGCTTTCATTGTAGTTGCGTTTTTCTTGGTTGATTTAATTTTCGTAAAAGGGTTTGGCGAGCCCTCGTTTTCTTTTGCTGGGAGAGATCTACCTTTTCTGAATCGTGTTTTATTCGGTAGATCTCTTTTGGTACAACACCGCTTGGTCGGATCCAATATTGGTCCTTTTAGCCGGAACAGATATTGGCATATAGCCTCTATTCGGTCCCAAGTGGTTTGGCTACCCGTACGCTAGCATATAATTGATTAGACATAATAACGTGGTGCAGCGTTGAACGATTGTGTGAGCGTAGACTTTAGTTCGTGGAGAGATAGTCGTGTGCGTCCGTAATTATATTTCGGTCCAAACGTGTACGCCTACATCAATTTGGTATCAGAGGGAGGTTCTCGTAAATTTCCTAATTGGCACTCCTCCCCCTCTCAAAATTTAAAATTCAAAATTCAAATTTCAAATTTCCAATTTCCAATTTCAAATTTCAAATTTCGAAATTTCAAATTTCAAATTTCAAAATTCAAAATTAAAAATTCAAATTTCAAATTTAGAATTTTAAAATTCAAAATTAAAATTTCAAATTTCAAATTTTGAATTTCAAAATTAAAATTTCAAATTTCAAATTTCAAATTTCAAATTTCGAATTTCAAAATTCAAAATGAAAATTTCAAATTTCAAATTTCGAATTTCAATTTCAAATTTCAAAATTTAAAATTAAAATTTCAAATTTCAAATTTCAAATTTCCAATTTCAAAAATTCAAAATTTCAAATTCAAAATTCAAATTTTTCTCCAATTTTAAACAAAAAAAATAATTTTGTGGTCTGTCAATAGCCGACTAAATTTTATTTTCAGCAATAAAAAAAATCAGAAAAAAATTAATTAATAATCTCCATATTTTTGCCAACAAGAATACCAAAAAAAAATTATATATTATTTTGAAATATTAGTGGGAACAAATCTATCTTTTAAATTAAATAGAATCAGACTATATTTCTTTGTATTTGTGCACTTAATCCGTGTAGTTTATCCTCATTTTCCCGCTGGAAATTAAAACAAAAAAATGCCTACGATGTTCACATTTTCCGAATGAAATCTTTAGGTTCCGTCATGAACGTTAGAAAGCCTTTCCATTGTCCGGTAGTGGAAGAGATTAAGGGGTTGATTGACCAACTAAAGGCTAATCAAGTTACACCGCGCACGTCTAGGCGTGTTAGGATTCCTGCTCCTACATATGATGGGCTAGGTGGACCCCAGATGAGGTCCCGTTAGTGCCCCCATATCTCGTATTATTGTTGCCGACCTATGACCCGACCACTGATTCTGAATTACCTGATATATCTAATGAATTGGTAGACATGTCAGACGAATTTTCTGTAAGGGCGAATCCATTGTTTGAATTTTCATATGAATTTAATGGCTTGCAATCGGGTGATCTTTCTTGGACGTTAAACCCGTGTTTCGACATTGAGAATGACTTAGCTCCTCCTTTGGACATGTCCCCTTTGATGGTCTATTACCCTACGAGTCCATCGTTGGTCACACCCTCGGATGTTTTAGATTTTATGTCTGTGGCGACTATTTCCTTTATCCTAATTTTATCCTCCATGAATTTTAAAGAAAATCATTTATCGAATTATACGTTTAGGATAGGGCCGCTTATAGTGCCTCCTGATGAGATTCCCTCGGCACCACCAGATTTAGTTCCGTTGGTACCGCCTTATGTCGTTCCATTACCACTTAATGCACTAAGTACGTTTGCGCAAGATTATGCTTGCCATGAACATTATTTACGTAAGCACTTTAGTGAAGCGCTGCCCACGTCACAAAATCCTTATCCATTTCTTCCTAGCTTATATAAAAGGGCGTCTTACGGTATAATTGGCGATTTTGTTTTGGTGCGTCTCGTCCCTGAACGGTTGCTTTCGGGCACTATAGAAAGTGGGCGAGTTGGTGAGCTGCACCTTTTGCGGACATTAATTAAATTAGGAGAACACATATTTCTTTTGAGGTTTTCCACTGATTGGGGTAATACCCCTATTTTTAATGTTTCTGATTTAACGCTGCATGTTTCTCCACTACTTGAATTATCTGCCTGTCCGTTTGGTTCCACTTCGTTCTCTCATGGTTTGGGTAGTGAGTTTGGGCTTGGATCGCATTCTTCTTCGGTCTTCACTGGAGGTACGTTGGTAGTTAATGTTGAAACTTTTCTTCCTTTATTGCCTAATGCTTTTTCAAGGGTCCCCAAGTTGAGGACCAACATTTTGCATGACAAGATACTCCAGGTTGAAGTGCTCTCTTCTCCAAGTGGTGTTGTTCGCTGCTACGTGTCTTTTATGGATGATGCTCTCTTGCACCGGTACTCTCAGACCAACTCATCGGTGATGAGTACTTTTGAGCGGGGGAGGATTGATGGAGATGACGGCCCACAACATTTCGAGGACGGCGACGGCATGCTTGCGGACGACCATGCGGAGCGTCGGCATAATAACCGTCCAGAACGCAAACCCATATATTATTATTTAATAATAATTATTAATAAATTATTATTAATTAATAATGCATTTCTATGTTTGGTATTTTATGTCGCAATGTTATTTTCATTTCATGTGTGATGGGTGTTTATAAACATCATTTGTTATTTTTATTTCATGTTCTTAATTATTGTAATTGTTATGTCATGATGGGTGCAAATAGCCATCATGAGTGGTTTAATTTTTTATGGTGGAGATTGAGTGGTGTAGCCTATATATAGGCATGTATGTTTCATTTTTTTATTTATTGAATGAATGAAAGAAGAAACCGAATTTCAAGATTGAAATCTCCTCCGTCTCCAAGGCAAATTTCGGCCATCCTCTAGTCCTCTCCTTCTTTGGCTGCCGGCCTCCAACTTCCCCTCCTCCTCCTCCCTCCTCCATATCTTCCTCTTCCTCTAGCTACCCGAGCCCTCCTCTTCCTCTGCGAAGAAAACCGACCCCTTCCACCCAACAAGCCACCGACCTCCTCCTCCCCTCACCAACCCGGCCACCCCTCTCCAAAACCAGCCTCCTCCCTTCATCACAATCCGAGCCCCTCCATCTTCCACAAAATCCTAGCCGCCAACCCCAACACCAACAAGTCCGACCCCCTCTTCATCCACTTCCTAAATCGACCACCACCTTCCATATTAATCCCTAAACCCTACCATATTTTCCCTCTCCTACCATATTTACATATATTTGTTGCCAAATCTAGAAGACCTCCTCGTGGTGGATTTCAAATTCTAGCGTGACGCGACGAAGGCGGGCGAGTTTCTCTCCTACCGACGCGACTTCGGTGGAGTTGACGAAGAACGATCCTCGCCGAGAGAACTGGAATCATCCATTCCGGTTGGGTAACGAACTTTTCCACTTCCGTGTGTTCCTTTATTTAGATAGTCTTGTGCTGGAATTTCTAGCGTTAATTTTGAAATCATTGAAACATCGTGGTTAGCTTTCATTGTAGTTGCGTTTTTCTTGGTTGATTTAATTTTCGTAAAAGGGTTTGGCGAGCCCTCGTTTTCTTCTGTTGGGAGAGATTTAACTTTTCCGAATCGTGTTTTATTTGGTAGATCTCTTTTGGTACAACACCGCTCGATCGGATCCAATATTGGTCCTTTTAGCCGGAACGGATATTGGCCTATAGCCTCTATTCGATCCCAAGTGGTTTGGCTACACGTACGCTAGCGTATAATTGATTGGACATAATAACGTGGTGCAGCGTAGAACAATTGTGTGAGCGTAGACTTTAGTTCGTGGAGAGATAGTCGTGTGCGCCCGTAATTATATTTCGGCCCAAATGTGTACGCCTACATCAGTCAGTTTTCTAACAACATGTATATATCTACAGAGTAAGAACCTTAACTTATAAGCATGCTCACGCGAACTTATAAGCCAAGGGGTCGGTTCACAGGGCCTATTGTATAAAGAATCCCATACAACTTTATACAATAGGTGTCGGGGTTATATGCAATGATGATGGTATGACATGCAAAATATGCTATAATGTGAACATGCAAGTGCAACTCACCCACTTGACTCTGTGTACAAAGACCTTTAGTTTCCCCTTTCTGGAGCCTAACTTCCCAGGATACCTCCGTAGTGGCAAACAGAAGCGGTGGGTTTGCCCTCGCCCAACTCGAAACCAGTAGTTGTACTACTGATGCGAATGTGATGGCAAGTGTACCGGTCGCACAAGTAATATTAAAGTGGCAAATTTCCCTAAGTATCGATCTCTCAAGGAACACAGTAAGGTGGAGGTAATTTCGAGGAGGACTTGAGATTGAAGTCCTTAGGTCAGCTTTAACTAAGGGGGGCTTGATAGATACAGAAAAATAAAGAAAAATGCTAACAATCTACTCCTATGCATTGCCGCTATACATCGCTACGCCAGGCGGGATGGAAGACTACACAGGCCTCTATGCACCGAATCGCAAGGCGAATGGACGAGTAGGAAAGCGTAAGAACAAAGGAATATGAGGGTCATAAGCAACTCTATGCTACGCACGCCACTAGCAATCACTAGTGCGGCAAGAATGGATGGATGGAGGATGGAATAAATAGGCGTACCTCAAGCAGATAACGAATACATACAATCACATAAACATGATTAAATGTAAATGTTTATTACAATCT
This sequence comes from Platanthera zijinensis, assembly GCA_039513925.1. Taxonomy (NCBI): domain Eukaryota; kingdom Viridiplantae; phylum Streptophyta; class Magnoliopsida; order Asparagales; family Orchidaceae; genus Platanthera; species Platanthera zijinensis. The sequence goes on along the minus strand of CM077080.1, from coordinate 169,949,430 downwards.
ACAAACACTTTATCAAATACAAGGAGTTAAACTAAACTATCAACCATAAGAGAAGAGAAGTGTGCGAAATCGACCGGATCCGAAGTCTCGCCAAGGATTCACAGACGGAATCGCTAGGTTGTCAATCCGCATCCTAGCTCGGTCCTCAGCTACGTCCAGGGTATAGGAGGCTATCACTAACTACCAATGGCCAGTCTTCTTAGTGTCACGATGAAGAATAATGATGACACAACTTATCCAAGCTCGGTGGAGAAAGCTAGATCAAAACTCTCCTTGAAGCTCAAGGATGAAGGAGGAGGCCGAGAGGAAGCTCTGGCTTAGATTAGGCGTTGAATGCTTGCCCAGATCTCCTCTCCATGATGAAACTGTGGAGTTTCACCCTAGAAATGCGGAGGGAAGTGGACGGAACGAAGCTCTTTCAATGGCTTAAAATCTGCGCTTAAGTAGAAAAAGATCAGAAAAATTGTCACGCACGGTCCCGCGCATGACCGTGCACTAACCGTGCGTTATTAACTTACAGATCTTGATCGCGGACGAAGAAGCGTTGACTCGTGCGTTTTACTCGCGCACAGGTGCTTCTGTCCGTGTGTAAAGGAAATTGCACGGGTAATTACAGAATGCAGAAATACAGGAGAAAACAGAGGAACCGTGTGTTTAACTTGCGCATGGGAAATTCCGCACGTGCGTGAAGGAAAACGCACGATTAACCACAAAAATCTAGAAAGCTCGGCAACAGGTGCAGGTCGTGCGTTTCCTTCTCGCACGGTTTGGCATAAATCGTGCGAGAATAAAACGCACGGGTAACGACAGAAGTCCCCTGGAAAGCTGTGTGAAATGCACGGTTGCACTGAAACCGTACGAGAAGAAATGCGCATGACCGTGCGTTTTACACAGAAACTGAAAATGAACTTCAGGATAACCCGAATACCTGTATAACAATGAAACCAACTGGGGAACCAGCTCCCACCTACAATACACAACATAAAATAAACTGAAAGAACCATGGGGAGCACCATGTGCTTACCCCCAACAAAAGAATGCACAATTACACACGCTCGGGCCAAAATAGTGCACTTATGAGGAAATAAAGCTAGAAGAAATATGAACGATATAGAACTAAAAGTGAAGTGCAAACGTATGAAAACTAACCCAGATGAGTCCGAAAAAACCTATATAAATCGGAATCATCACACCCCAAGACTTACCTGTTTGCGCGTCCCGAGCAAACTAAATCTATGCAGATAGGAAAAAAGACTTAGCTAACATAGAAACTGTGACATGGAGTACCATGAGAAGTTGCATGCTCGTACACGTACAAATATAATAGAGGAAATTTCTAAGTATGCAAAATAGTTTACACTTTTCACAATTCGTATCAAAATTTTATTATTACTCAAAAATGGAATCACGGTGAATCATCCGGTCACGCATAGGAAGAAAGTTGGAAGGCCACTAAGGAGAGCTTTCCCAAAGATCAAGGCTCAGGATCACCTCCAAAGGAATCCACCAATGTCGGGACCATACGCTTGCCCGTTCACACTCTCTCCATGACACTAGTTCGACTCAAGCATGAATCCGTAGGACTTTAGGATAAGAGATGGGGCTTGGGTTACGATAAGATAAACCAAGATAAACAGGAAGGCTATGCACCTAACCCAAATGAGCTAACATAGAAAAGAGAATCCATCCGCTAACAAAAATATATGTAGGTACACCACACCCTCAGACTTAACTTTTAACATATGGGTGTGTCCACCGCCTGCTCCAAATATAATTACATCTCCAATAAGATTTTCAATTTAAACTTTTGCTCTTTTTCTCACTTTTTCTTTTCACAAAATTTTTTTTTCATCCTTTTCTTTTTCATCTCAACAAATATAAACCTTGGAGCACATCCACATTTTCACATGTAAAATGACCATATCTACACCCCAACTTGAAAAATATAAACACTTAAGCTCGACTTGGGTGTGCGACTAGGATTAGCTATGAGGCTTTGGTGAAATAATGGTGGAGCTGAATCAAAAGAATGGGTAGGCATAACGGGGCTTAGCGAGGATGAGACGTTAGGAACGGTACAAAGCTCAACCGGGCCAAAATGATGGCCTACATCACACTCACGCTTGAATAACCATGCACCAATGCTTCAAGAATAGCTTGGAGCAAGTTCTTAGCCACCGAGAAAGAAAATCCTTCCTTCCGACTCGAGCAAATCAAGTCTTGTGGTGGCTACACACATTCCTACACTACCGTTTGATTCACACCAGATTCACCAACATTTGAGTAGAATAAAAAGTATCTACGCAAATTGAAAAATATAAAACTATAAGCATACAGAAAAATTAAATCTATTAAAATTTCTACACGAGATGAGAACACTTGACTAGGAGCACAACAATGTCAACATTTTACTTCGTCTCACAATCCTAAGAAGCACAATAATTTCCCAAATCTAACAAAGACACAAGTTTAACTCACATCACGCTAACAGCTAAGCACGCGCTCATGTGGGTGCAGTGGTGTGCGATGCAATGAACTAATCAAAATACAATAATACAAGCTTCTATTATGCAAATAAAATGTTCACGTGCAAAAGGTAACAAACATCAGCTCTCCCCCAACCTTAAACTAAACTACAAAGAAAATGATATAGACATTTAAATCAAAAAGAGACAAGGGAAGAGGTTACCCAATGCTCAGCCAGTGAACATACCAGAAGACGCATGAAAAACAAAGGTAGCCCCTCCATACGAAGAATCACAACCCCACCAACACAAAGTTGTCATGAATACCTGCAGGGGTGAGCTCCACAAAAACAAAAGAAAAATATACAAAAAGAAATGCTAAAACTAAAATAGTCATGAAAATAAAAATATAGAAAATAAGATAACTACTGGAGTTATTGTCATTCCAGCACGACTTATTCGATACTAAACATATATAGCTAATGGGCCTATAAAAAGAAAAATGCACATGAAATTGTTCCATTATCTGTTGCGGTAACGGGTACCGATATGGAGATAAAGACGTTACCCCTATACCTACATAATAATACCTTAAAATCTCAGGTAGAGGAAATAGGAAGTAAGATGAGGAGGAGCACAGGTCCTCACTCATCTCGCCACAAAATATATCCTTGCCCAGCAAGGTATCGTCTACCATAGATGTGTAGGAAGTGATGGAAACAGCATGGGCACTAGGCTCATCGTCATCCCACTGTACCTTTGGAGACTCATCCTGCACATGCTCAGATAAGGAAGGGGATCAATGAATAAAAGATATGAAGAACTAAAATAATCTGAAAATGAGAGAGTGACCCCGTTATCACTCTCAGCGAGATCGAAGCATATATCATCGTCGGTATCATATGAGTTATAGCAAGGGGGATCTGAAGGCTCGAGGTCCTCGGTGGTGGTTTTACCTCCTCATCAAACAAGGAAGTGGAAACTTCCTCATCAGAAAGGATCTCCTCATTAACACACCTTGGTGCATCATCATGTTCCAAGACGTAATACTCTCCATTAATGAAGAATAATGTCCTCGTCACACCATAACGCAACCTCAGACTCCAAATCACCATTGGGCATAACAACATCAACCGACTCAATATAAAGAGGAGTAGCACAATTTGGCAACAACTATATAGGGGCAAAGCTGCTCTCAAAATCAGCAATGAATGAGAAGGCCCCAACACAAAATCATTTGTAGATGCCACCCCCAACCCCGTCGACAGGATTAATCCCTGTGGGAAAAGAATGAGCAAGGTGCACTATGTTAGTGTATGGTCCTAGCAACACCCTAGTAGGCCCATCCACAACAGTCTTCCATGAATGGGAGGTTGCTGCAGGCACGCCCATAGAGGGAGAAGGCTCGCACAGTGAGGAAAGCCCTTCACTATGTGGCCTACACCTTGACATAGCATGCATCTCAAACAATGCTCGCCATTCTGAGCAGCCATGGTGCTGATGCATCGGCGCAAAGTGTCAATAAGTCGGCACTCAGCAACAGAAGACATCGTGAACAAAAAAATATATTTACCGAAAGAGCACTACTCAAAAATAATAAAAATAACGCGGATCTGCTATCTAAATCAAAAATCAGAAAGGGGCAAAAAGAAATAAGCAACAATAAAAATTCTAACAACTAAAGCAAATACGAACATGATATGCACAAATGGAAAAGGGCTTCAATCTATTATCTACCTCTCCAGCAACTCACATGACTGTGTTCCACAGCAACAACACCAAAAACTTGATGCGAATATGATGGCAAGTGTATCGGTCTCACAAGTAATATAAAATGGGTGAATTTCCTAAAGTATTGATCTCTCAAGGAACACAGTAAGGTGGAGTTAATTTCGAGGAGGACTTGAGATTGAAGTCCTTAGGTCGGATTTAACAAAGGGGGGCTTGATAGATACAGAAAAATAAAGTAAAATGCTAATAATCTACTCCTATGTAAAGCTGCTATGCATCACTTCGCTAGGCGGGATGGAAGACTATACGAGCCGCTATGCACCGAATCGCGAGGCGGATGGATGAGTAGGAAAGTATAAGAACCAAGGAATATGGGGTCGTAAGCACCTCTTCGCTACGCATGCCACTAGCAATCGCTAGTGCGGCAAGACGGATGGATGGAGGATGGAATAAATAGGCGCACCTCAAGCAGATAATGAATACATACAATCACATAGACATGATTAAATATAAACGTTAATTATAATTTACAAACACTTCATCAAATTCAAGGAGTTAAACTAAACTATCAACAATAAGAGAAGAGAAGTATGCAAAATCGACCGGATCCGAAGTCTCGCCAAGGATTCACGGAAGGAATCGCTAGGTTGTCAATCCGCATCCTAGCTTGGTCCTCAGCTACGTCAGGGGTAGAGGAGGCTGTCACTAACTCCCAATGGCCCTTATTCTTCGTGTCATGATGTGGAAGAAGGATGGCACAACTTCTCCAAGCTCGGTAGAGAAAGTTAGATCAAAACTCTCCTTGAAGCTCAAGGATGAAGGAGGAGGCCGAGAGGAAGCTCCAGCTTGGATTTGGCATTGAATGCTTTCTCGAATCTCCTCTCCTCGATGAAACGACGGAGTTTCGCCCTAGAAATGCGGAGGGAGGTGGCTGGAACGAAGCTCTTTCAATGGCTGAAAATCTACGCTTAAATAGAAAAAGATTAGAAAAATGGTCACGCACGGTCCCGCACACGACCGTACGCTTTTAACCGTGCATTATTAACTTACAGATCTTGATCGTGGAAGAAGAAGCGTTGACCCATGCATTTTACTCGCGCACGGGCGCTTCTGCCCGGGTGTGCATGAATGAAATCGCACGGGTAACGACAGAATGCAGAAATACAGGAGAAAATAGAGGAACCGTGCATTTAACTCGCGCACGGGCAATTCCGCTCGTGCGTGAAGGAAAACGCACGATTAAACACAGAAAGCTGGAAGCTAGCTAGGCAAGAGGTGCAGGCCGTGCATTTCCTTCTTACACGGTTTGGCATATATCGTGCGAGAACAAAACATACGGGTAATGACAGAAGTCTTGTGGAAAGCTGTGTGAAACGCACGGTTGCACTGAAATCGTGAGCGAAGAAATGCGCACGACCGTGCGTTTTACACAGAAATTGAAAATGAACTTCGGGACAACCCGACTACCTGCACAGCAATGAAACCAACTAGGGCACCAGCTCCCAACAACAATACACAATATAAAATAAGCAAAAAGAACCATGGCGAGCACCATGTGCTTACCCCCAACAAAAGAATGCGCAATTACACACGCTCGGTCCAAAATAGTTCACTTATGAGGAAATAAAGCTAGAATTAATATGAACGATATAGAACTAAAAGTGAAGTGCAAATGCGTGAAAACTAACCCATATGAGTCTGAAAAACCCTATATAAATCGGACTCATCAACTACCAGTCAGATCTATCATACGCCTCGATGTTGGTGCACTAAGCACAGCTCCTGCGTACTCTTGCTGGCTGGCGCATCGGACTTTATTTGGCAAAGTGCTAAACAACACTTGCCAAGTCGATGTATTGGCGTCGGTGCATCGACCCTCCAATACCGAAGACCAACTACCTTATACTTTATGCACATGAAACCTTATGTATCATATTAAGAGCCAAAGCTCCCCGGACTATCCCGTTCGTCACACTCAATAACCAGCCTAAGCTCCCCAGACTATCCTATCTGTCACAACCAACAACCGGGCCTTACCTCCCGAGCCAACCTGCCCATCATCAAATCACCGAGCTTACTGCCCGTATGACCCAACCTAACATCCCGAGATGTCGAGGTGAGTGAAAGTGAATCCCTAGTTATGTTGGTTACTCTTGCAGTTTAGTTAGCCTACAATTTAGGTTATCCCAGGACTGCCCCTGGCATACCCCGTGAAGGGCTCTCAAAGGGAACTAGGAACTACGATGGGATGAAGTCCAAAGCTCCATTTTGCAAGGCACTTATTATTATTAGTTAATACCCGATTCCCTATCCCTTTAGTATTACACTGGTTCTAACCCTAATGTGTTTTGACCTATCTCCCCCTTCACAGGATAGATGATCTTTCATCGATCCGAGTACCACATATACTTAGACAACTCTACAACCTACTCTTCCCAACTTCCAATGGTATAGTCCAATCCACTTGCCAAAATCAGTAAACACAATTCCATCTCCCTACGACCATTCCCCATGTTAACACGATTCATGCAGTTTCACTAAACGCAGATCATCCAAAATCCCTATAATAATTATTGGGGGTCTATCATGACAAGTTTAGCATAAATCAAGAATTTCATAATTTTCCTAATTTACTTGATAATTTATTTAATTTTCTAAGAAATCCAAATACCTTAGTTTGAACATGAAGTACCTTTTTCAGGCATGCAAAATGTTCCATAAATTTATTATAAATACAAGATGGCTATTTAACAGTAACCTTAAAGTCTCCCAATTTTTCAGCATGGTTTAGACCTCTAAAACTAATTTCAAATTATAACCTACATTAATCATTTTAAAGAGACAAGTACTGCTAAAATACTTTAAAAAGTTCTGAGAAAATTCAAGCATGTATATAATGACCTATAAACACTCTAGGTCAAGTTTCATAATTTTTCAATGAGTAGTGAACTCGAACTTGAATATTACACAATATTCTAAATTGATACACTAATGAACTAAATACATAAATTGCTTATCTAAAAATGACAATAAAATTCCCACATGAGCATATTATCCTAGTAACACTACTGATCATGCTTCACATTTTTAATCAATCATAGAGCTCTGAGTCTATTTTTGAATATAATTGTATTTCTAAAATCTCATGAAGAAAGTACTGAAAATATACATCTAAAATTGTATTAAAATTTTTGTATAAGTATATTGACCTAAAATACCCATTGCCCAATTTTTATAACTTCCTATTAAACAGTGTGATCATAATAAACAAATAATTTTCAAGGGAATTTCCATGTACTATAAAGGAGCTACTAAATATATTGTTCTAAAATTACCAATAAATTCATCAGAGGTTCTAATTAACTCTGTGACCATACTACCCAAGTATCATAACTTTTCATTAAGTTTTTGTGGCCTATCTTACATATATAAGGGTTGTGCCCTAAACTAGCGTTAGAATTTTGAGGGGTTTATCCATCTATAAATCTTCCAAGACTTTTACCAGAGGACCTTATCTACCCTAGTATCCTCTCTACCAAATTTCAAGTCCATACAAGGGCATTTGACCCCAAGCGCTTCTCAAACTCCCAAAGTCCAAACATAGGGTTTGAACTTGGGTCCTAGGGCAATCCAACACCAAGCAACCCATAACCCATATGAGGGTGTTAAAAGTCATGTCAAACAAGTGGCCCAAATTTCAGCCTCTATTGAGGTGGTTCGGCCACCCAAATCCACAAGGTGCACTTTTGACCTAAATACCCCTTTTAGGGCAAAACTAGGGTCTACTCATTTCCCAACCAAATCAAATCAAAATGAGGTGAATATTGATACAAAACCACATGGTGAACCCAAGGACCACTCACCAAAATTTGGGAGGGTTTGGAGGTATTTAGGTCCCAAAATTAATCTACCCTAGGATTATTAAATAATTTCAAAAACTATAGAAAAATTATCCCCAAAAATTTTCATTTTTGGGCAGGACCTAGGTATAGGTTAGGGTGACTCCCTGTCCAAATTTCAGGTCATTTGGACAAGGGATGAAGTGTGGCACACATTTAAATCTCTATCTCGCCCTAGGAATAGCCCTCAATAAAATGAGTGTTGCTATCAAACCACTTATCCTAATTGGTTGAAATTAATTTTAAAATACATTAGACTCTCATATCTACCAATTTCATGTTGACAACTTTCTCTGTAGAAGCCTCTAAGTATTTTTAAATTAATTTACAAAATGACTGAATATATGGATAGAATTCATTTAAATAAAATATTAATATAATGATCCTGCACGGATCTTGATGCAAGATCCAACGATCCCGGCTTATCTTCTTCCTCCATCCGACGAGTAGGATTGACCCGACCTGGAGCTTCTTCTAGCCGCCACTACCGGCCACCTGGCCACCTCCTTGTCCGACCATCACCGCCACCACCTTCGTCGAGGTGGGGGCCATCGACTGGCGGCGGCACGGCAGTCAGAGGGACCTTTTCCGGCGAACCTGAGAACTCATTTTTCACAAAAAAATCATGAAAATGAAAGCTTCGAACGGGCTCAATTGAGCCCGATTTTTATTCTAAATGGTCCCTATGATCTACCCATAGGAGAAGAAGGGGAGGACCTTGTTTGCGGCCTAAAGGCGGGTTGATCATCGGGATGCCATTTTCGATGGTGGCGCTGCTCGTTTTCTGCAAAAGGATAGTGAACTGCTTCGGATCCTTTAGGTAAGGTGTGTAAACTTCTCCACTCTATATGGTGAGGCTTTTAGAAGGATCGGTTGGGGAAGGGGAAGGGCCTAACACTAATGGCCATTAATGGCTTTCAATGAAGCTTTCAGCCATGTGGTGGGGTGGGGGGGGAGGGGAACCTGCCTTGTGGTGGCCGAGAAATGGCTGGAATCGTCTCCTCTTCCTCAGAGGAGTTGAATCCAGCCAATAAAGGTGGCCCTTTGCATCCCTAAGCCATGAATGGCTTCCTTCCTTCCTCTTTCTCTCTCCTCCATTAAAGAGGAATTTGGAGTTTTCTCTCTCCTGCCCTTCATGGCCGAATTGTGTCATGGCTCTAGCCTAAATGCAGCCCACTAAGCTAACATAAAATGGTTAGGAGGTGGTTAGCCCAAGTGGCAAGTGGCTTGAACTTGGGTTAGCCCTTTTTGAGCTAAGTTTGACTTGACTTAGCCTTGGGTTGACTTTTGTCAAATTGAGCTTTTGTGTAACCATCAATGGGTCCTTGGTGACCTATTGGCCTCTCCTAGGGTCTAGGTAGGGATGGGTAGGGTTGACTTGGCACTTTGAAGGTCATTTTACCCTTATTAAGGGAACTTACCACTTTCGGGTTTTAGTTGACTTAGGTCAACATAGCCACTAGGGTTTACCCCAATACACCCTTGGTGACTCATTGACCTCACTCTAGGGTTAGGAGGGCATGGGTAGTGTCCACTTGGCTAAGGAAAGGTTAATTGACCCTATGTAGGTCAGTTTGTCCCTTTTAGGGTTAGGGTTGACTTAGGTCAACTTAACCACTTTTATTGCCCACAATGAGTCCTTAGTGACCCTATGGACTACCAAAGGTGTTAAGGGTGTTGTGGTAGGGTTATGGGGACATGGTGAAACCCTAATGTCAGACCTTAGGTCTGATGTTGAGGATGTGTTATAGGCAGACCAAGGTGATTTTTACCTTGGGCCTTGCCCACTTGGATCTAGAGCTTCTGATTATTTTGTCATGACCTAGTCATGACAAAACAAAGACCTAAGGGTCTAGTTGTTTTGCGGGATGTTACATCTTAGGGCATGCCACACAAAATTTTTGAATTCGATTAACACTGGAAAGATTTTCGAGTGGCACCCAACTGTCACTTTAAACTAGGGCATGGCCCGAAGAATTTTTTATATATAGGTTTTTCCTCTTCCCTCTTCTTCATCACACCTCCCTAGCCTTCATTTTGCTATTTTTTATCACTCAAAAGTCAAGATTATCTTCTATTTTCCATCATCATGCCTCTCCATCATTTGAGATCCTCCACCTCTTCATCTGAGAATCCTAAAAATCAGGCTGTAATAGACGCGATATTGATTTTTTATAACCCAACACAACATTCCCAAAGATAGTGGCTCCGTGGGAAAATATTTTCTATTTCTGGCATTCTGGACTGTGGAGTTCTCATTGTTTCTGGTGTAGAAAAAATAAGTTCACAGTTTCTTGTCCACTCTAGGATGGAAAGCCTTCTTCGACATCTCCAAGCATATTCCTGGAACTCATAATAGTGTTACTCTCCTCATTTGAATTCGAGTAATCCACATGGATAACTTTATCAGTTTCTGGATTTGAGGGATCGAGGGTGAACTTTCTATCTAGCAGCTTAATGTCGTAATGGGTTTCTTAGCCGAACCTATCACCCGTTCCCCCACTTACGCCAAGCTGCTTTCTGATTTCCACCCAGATTTCAATCTTCTTCAATTTTGGTTAGATATCAATAATGATATCTCCCCCTAAACTTTGAAGCGATATAAGAGAAGCCACGTCGTCTCTCACGCTCTGTGAATCCTATATAACCACCTTACCTACTCCCTACCGGTCATGACGATAGACTTGGAATGGTTACTCGACATGACCTGCTATATTTATATAGTATGGTCAACCAAGTTCAACTCAACCTTGGCATGGATCTTGCACTCCTCTTCTGGCATTAGGCTGAAAACATGCGGTTAGGAGCAATCCCGACGGGAATCTCATTACCAAACTTGCCAAAATACGGGAATTTTTGAAACTTACTCCCGCATATGCACAACATTCAGATGCCTCTTCCTCTTACATTCTCGAACCTTCAAGCCCTTGGCTTGACGCATCGACGCAGTAAAGCGTTCAAAGTTATCCCTCTAAAAGTGGCAGATGCCGATTTTGACCTCGACTTTGTAGATAAACTCAGTAGAGCTCCTCCACCACCATAGTCCTCTCCCTCAGTACCTGAACCATCCACTTGTGGGGACCATCAGTATAGGTGCCTTAGCGCGCAGATTATTCAAATGTAGACCAACTTTGATCAGTGGTTTGACACGTCAGAACAACGTCATACTTCCTCTATGGCACACCTCTCACTCGAATTGACAGAGCTGTGTGGGTACTTATGATGATGCTGAGAGCAAGATATCTTTTGTGCACTCTTGTATCTATTTCACTTTTATTTTCATGTTTGTTTTCATCTTTCTCATGTACCAGTTTATGGTTAAAGATATATATATATAAAGAGAGAGAGAGAGATTTTTTTTTCTTTAATTAACTTCTTTCTCTCAGCAGAGAGAGAATATTGCTTGGTGCGAATTGGAAATTATTCTTAAGTAAGTTCCCTTTTCCTATACTGTGCATTTTTATTTTTCATAAAACATTAGGGACAATGTTTCATATTAAGTATGGGAGGGGGTGGTATAAGGCACTAGAATTTATTTTTGAGCAAAACCTATATATATTACAAAAATAAATTAAAAAAATAAATTGTTTTTAGCAAAAAAAGTAAGAAAGTTTTTATTTAAAAAAACAAACAAAAATGTTTTATTAGATAAATCATTTATTTCTATATATGCTTACTTGAAAAATTCTTTGTGAATTAACCTTTTCATAGTATTAAGAAAATTTTCTGGATTTATTAGATTTAGAATTTTGGATTAAAATAACATGCCCCTATCACGTGCGCGACAGGGTGGCATGTCCAGCAGACCGAGGGGTGTCGCTGAGCATTCAATCTATCCATTCGCATCGGCGTGATGTTTTAGTAAACATGCCTTGGTCACAAGCGTGATCTGGGGGCATGACTCCTTCCGAAACCAACAGATTAACTATAGATCGCGATATTTCCTGTCATTTTCTAGACTCGATCAAGATACGGCCTAGGTCACGGGCATGACCTAGGGTCGTAAACCTCTAGTTAATGCATTTTGGCGGGTTTTATCCTAGCATTTATCGTGTTTTTTTATGGCAGCAGTTCCGTATTAGACACGCCCCTTTCCCAGGCATGGCTTGGGGGTGTGACTCCTAAGTTGAATTTTCTATAAATTCTAGCATTGTTCTTGAGCTGAGATTGGGAGATTTTGGGGATTAATTGCTGTAATTCTGATTTGTTTTTTGTTGTTCTTTCATTTCTAATTGCTAGAATAGCTCTTGTATTTCCATTCCTTGTGTAACTATATTTCAATTCAATCTTAGTTATTTTTAGTAATCATGTCTCTCCCCACCTTTATGTATAATTCCCCCATAATGAAGAGTAGCTAATTTTCTATTAGCACTTGATCATGATGAATTTTAGAATGAAATATACTTTGTTTTGTATCAAAATTAATTACCAAGTTTTCTACTTTAATTTGTTTCAATTTATCTTTGATTAATTTTTCTTCGATTTCTTATGTCACGAATACCTTTTTCTGATCAAAGATCGTATTTTAGTTTACCGAGAACTTCTGAATGTGAGGAGATCATTCAAGGATAAAAGGATTATGAATATATTTTCGAACTAAGATCAGTATTCTAGTTTACCGAGAGGTTGTGAATACGAGGAGATCCATCAAAGATAAAAGGAGTTGTACGCAATCCTTGAGAGTGGACGACATAAATCATAGAGATTGAAGTTAAACCCAATAGTGGGGGTCACAACCTAAAGCATGCTTAGGGGTTTCGACTGGCCATGGGGTCTTAATTGATCAACCAAAGGTTAGTTGATAGCATATTCTAGAGAGAGGCGCCATCATAATTTAGGAACCTCCACGGTCGAAGTTGTTTATTTTGTGAGCTTGCAGTTTAATTTTTTAGTAAAAGTTTATTTTATCCAAAAGGATTCTAGATCAAGTGCAAGTCTTAAACTCATCATATTTCTCTTAATATTTTAATTGCATTCCTTCTTAGTTTTACAAATCAACAACTCTTTTTGTTTGATAAATTAATAGCTTCTTCGTGTGAGTACAAGTACTCGACAGACTTGTGGAATACAACAGTTGATTTTATACTCCAAGAAATAGGTACACTTGCCTTATTGGGTTACGCTCTAGCAAGAGTTAGAACTATAGTTTAGCCCATAACTAATAGATATTCCCTTGAATGTCAGATAATTTTACCTTAACATGTTCAATCCTCCAATGTGATGATTCTTTGCTTCCATAAGATGTTCATCCAGTAAGTTACTGCAGTAAGCTACTCTGTCTAGAGCATTCATTCTGTGCGACCAACATGACGAATTTGGTAAATAATTCTTTTGCAAACATCGTGAGCGAAACCACAGCAATGAACCTACAAAAATAAATATAATTTAAATTAGTAGACTAAAATATAAAATATATTATTTATAAATAAAAATACTAAATTTGTTATTAATTTATAGTAATTATTAAACTAAAATAAATACTAAAAATAAGTATAAATCGTACAAAAATAAATAAGACTTAAATTACTAAAAAAAATTAAAAAGATATTTTTCATTAACCAGAATAAATAAAATATGATTAATTAATACTAAATATGAAACTAAATATTATAGTAAAAATACACATAAATATTACTTATTAGGGACAGACTATCGATACTTCCCCTAAAATGGGTGTTTTCCTAGAGGCATTTCCAATACTATCACTGTAGCGTCTGCACACCCCGTGACTCCGAAATTTACATGCTTACCACAAAGTTTTCTTCAGCATACAAAACAATCATCACCAATCCATACCAACCTATCCGGATGGGCTTCACAGAACATGCATATTCTGTAATTCGTCTCCGGATTCTAAATGAAAAGATAACGGAGATACAAAAATCAACCCATAGGGAGAATCACTTCCACGAGTTAGTGGAGAATCTAACCTCACATGCCAAAACAAAGGACTTCGCATATCTAAGGAGGAAGATCGTTACCCTTGACGTTCGTTTCGATGCCATATGAGTGAATCTAGCTGGATGAGGATGACCACAATGGACTTGCCTTCACAGATCTGAACTAGGATCGCGACTCAGGGCTTCGAAACTCCAATGGTGATGGGATCTCCTTTCTCTTAGTCTCCTCCGCTCTCCTCTCACTCAACCATTCGGAAGAAGAAAGGAACGAGAGAAGAAATGAAGTGAAACTCAATAATCCTGTACTTAAACCAAGATATCGCCGCGCGGTAACTTGATACTGTTGTGTTGTACCTCAAACATCGGCCTATTCTACTAGCCCACCGCCCAAAACCTCCAATCACAGGCCGATATATAGCCACGCCATAACTGTCCTGCTACCGCTATAGGGTATCAACCTACTGCCTTATGTTAAATGATGCATCACATCAACGCACTACTTTCGACGAACCGAAACTATGCCCTGCGGTATCGCTATCACCCTGTGTTAGCCCACTAAGAGCCATGATAAATAAATCAGCCAAACTACTGCCAACGCTAGTACTACCGCCGGATGGTAGCTTACCGAGAGCTATGTCGCTTTAATCGACCCAAGAAATCGCCATGCAGTATCAACCTATCGCCGGCTCGGTAACTCACTGAGCGCTATTGTAATAATTCTGTAATACTAACGCTGACGTTAACCCTACCACCTGGCATTAGCTCACAGAACCCATCTCTTGGCTACGAGAAAACTTGGGGCGTTATATTTTCCACATAGGAGTGTTGCGGGACCATGAGTGTCCTTATGTTCAAGCTTTGTGAATAGAACATGATTCGTTGCTTACCTTACATATGCAAGGGTAGAAGCGATAACATGGGGATGTTGATGTAATGAGAGGAGCCTTCGGCGAGCATTGCTACTGCTCTGGGTCCCATGGGCATGGGTTTATCCCTAGCAGATTAATTTCGCATGGTAGCAGAGGTAATGGTAGTGGCCCAAGCTATGGTGGCACAACAGGTTGTGACCCATATTGTGCAGGTAACGACTGTCGTCACTCCGGATATGACTTCAGTCGTACCGAGCGAAGGGGCTGGGCAGGCAGAGCCGTTGGTTGAAAGAGTTTTCGTTGGGTAGGGCGACCGCCAGATGAAGTACTTTCTAGGTTTCTATCCTCCAACATTCAAGGAATTTGACACACAGACTGATGTCGAGGGCTAGTTGGAAAGGATTTAGGAGCTAGAGGATAAGCAGTCCCATTTTGGGTCCTTCATGTTAGAAGGTGACACAAAGTTGTGGTGGGTCAGCCATAGTAGCCAACAATTTTCTGGACATACCCCAACTATAGATGAGTTTGTAGGTGCCTTTTTGAAGAAGTTAAATTACAAAATATATTCATATTTAAGGAATTCAATATAATAAATTAAAAGAAAAAAATTTAATATCACATACACTACAATGATTTTTTATAATTAAACTAATATCATATTCTTAAATTTGTTCTAATCATATATCATAATCCATGATCTATCAAGAATTAATCATAAATTGACTATTTTTACCACATTTAGAAATTATGAATCGTATGATTGGATATTAGTATTATGTTTGGTGTATTGATATGTTACACTATTGTTTGCATTCATTTTACTTATATCAAGACATTAAAATCATTCATATTTACAAAATTAAAAAAGTTTAATGATTTAATTCTAGGACTATGAAAATTCAAAATTCTATGTTGAATGCATGCAAAACAAATTGTATGTATTGAATCTTATCATATTATCGTATTTATATGTTTGTGATGATACACAAAATTAATTATTTCAATTATAGTTATATTTTGAAAAAGATCATATAGTATTATATTGAAAAATCAATGATCTATAAATTTAATCAAAATAAATATTATTGATTTCAAAAATAATGTTGTGAATGTATTATTTTTTTTATGTTTGCATGTATTGCATTTCTTTGTAGACCAAAGAATAAAATAAAAAACACAATTACTTAATTCTTATTTTTTTTATTGAAACTCTATTTTTGAATACATGCAACATTGAAATGAAAATTCTAGCATTATCACATAATGAATATTATTATCCCCACATAATGAATATTATTAACCATGCTAGTTATTTTATATTGTTATGATAAAATAAATTACAATTTGAATGATTAAAAGTTCAATTCAAAATAACTATGTGATTTTAAAATCTACTATAATTTGAACATGAAATAATCACATAGTTTATGAATTCTTCCGTAAACTTAAATGCTTAGTATATCCATGATTATTTACAACTAATTTGTGTTTCACATTAGCGAGGGTGTAGGATTGTATGCATTAGAGACCTAACCTCTAAGTCATGTCTTTTCCTTAACCCGGGAGGGTTCTAGTGGGGCCTTGCAAGGCATTGGGGGGAAAGAGTGCTAGGTTAAGAGTCATCTTTTGTATGCATATGGGATTAATACCCTAACCTACAACATTCATGCAGCCCCTCATGCCCATCCGTCACTTAGTACGGGGGTAGGGTGTAGACATATAGTTTGGGTATTTTTAATTTAAGACACACTACATCATTATCACTGCATGAACATTATTATAAAATATATTATTATTTATATCATAAATATTATACCTTTTATTCGAATATGTCATCTTGTATTTTTTCATACTATATATAATTTAGACATTCATGAGTTTGAAAAATATAAGTATTTTAAAAAAACCTTTTTGACACTTTATGCCAAAAGTCTTTTATCCGCATTTTATAATTCAAAACTTTTTGTGATACTTGGTTTCACTTATATTAGAAAACATGAATCAAGATAAATTAGAATGAAAAATTATTAAAATCCTGTTTTCTATGCAATATAACACATTTCTATGGCTAGCGCACGCGTTAGTACTAATGCTAGTGGTAGTATAAAATTGTTATTAAGTTTTTCTTTTTACATTTTCTCTGGAATATAAGGTCATTATACTGATGCGTTATTTATATACTTCTATGTTTTCTAGAAAACCATTTGTTTTAAAAATATTTGAAAATTAAAAAAATACAAAATAAATCCAAAAAAGCAAAAAATTTGTTTTTTTCATTATTACTTTGTGTGTTTATTATTTTGTATTTTATTTTAAAAAAACAAAAATTATAAAAACTTCTTGTTAATAATTGTCATTGTCAAGGATGATTAATTATATCAATTAAAGATTAAATACAATGCTTAATTTAGTTTTCACGCTTCTTAAAAAATTGTTTTGATTATGTCATGCCTTGAATATTATCTTGAATGCGCAATAAAATTGATTGTAGAAAACATGTGTAAAATTATTTAGCATGCCTCTAAGTATGATTAATGTTTTGTATTTGATAATGACTTTACACACTCACTTATTTTGATAACCTACATGTGTTTTTAATCTTATACTTGTGTGGTTGTGTAGTGTAATAACCTAATAATGAAAATGCATCAATAGATTACCTACACTACATTTAATTGTTTATTTTAATTCTTTATTTTTCATGCACTTATTCATTAGAGAAAAGTAGTTTTTTAGCATTCCCGTGTTCATGTACGTTCTAAGTTTCTACATATGAAAGTTTCCTCATATCACTTTTGTACACAAAATTATCATATATAAAATTTCTACACATGAGAATTTGATCCTAGTGCATATCTACACAATTCACTACAACATTAAGTAAATGCACTAGATAGCAAAACATGACTACTTCAATGTTTTTTGTTTACTTGAAATGAAAATTTTATTATATTTTTATCTTTGTATATTTTCTTGATATTTTTCAAATCATGCTTGCAATTATATCTCAATAGAATAGCTTCTCTTGGAACTATAACTCAAACATCAACTTTTCAGTTTTAAAACTCATTATCTTTTATATGCTCTTACTTTCTAAAAAGATGTTTATTTTAAGAATACTTATTATAATTTCTGATGTGATTATTACTGGCAATTATTCATGTTTTTTCAATAAGTGGTATCTTGAAATACAAATGCTTACTCTATCATTTCATCTATGTTGCTTACTATATTATGCTTCATCATGCTTATTTTTAACAAGTGGTATTTAATAAGCTATATATTACATTTTTTACCAACATAGATCACATTAATTCTTATAGCATACACTCACCTAATACCCTCATTTGATACTACCAAAGAGGAGAATGAATTGCATAAATCTAATTATTTAGGGGGAGTACATTAAAAATTCATAGGAAACATCCATGTAAGATGAGTAATCATATAGGAGGTGCATACTTTATTTGTTGCACAATCATGACTATTCTTCCTATAAGTTATCCCTAATCAATCTTAAAAGTTATATACTCATCCCTACCCACTTTTGCTAATAACAAGAGGGGGTGAATAAACTGAGAAATTTAGTGGAATAAATATTTAGGGGGAGTAAAATATATAGGGAATAGTTATGTAGAGGGGCCTTCATATAGGAAAAGTATGCACTTGTACTTTAAAGCTATCACGCTATAAACTTGTTATTCATGTATATCTTTTGCCGCACTTACCTATAAACACAATTGTTCTTAAACTCACTAATTTCTCATATCAATATTTATTATTATCAAATGGGGGACATTATTGGAGCATGCGTTTCACGTCTCTTGGTTTGAGAATAGCAAATACGGTGATGTATTTTATCTAGACTTTTATGTGTTTATAGTGTGCAAATTATACATATTAACTGAGGAAACAAGTCCTCGGTCAGGTGCATGATCCAAGGGTGTGTACACTTTATAAAAAAACAAAAGGATGTGTTTTGTGTGCTAAACTTCAAATGGCAATAACTTTCAATCCGAGAAGAGTTACGGAACGTGCCACCCCATTACGGAATGAGAATGAAGACATCTATAATCTGGAAAAGGTTTGGACCACAAAAGTGAAAATGAGATATCTCTGGCGATTGCCACTATCGCTAGGTGATAGCAAAAATGACATTAGTGTGATGAAGGCCATGTTCCACATGATCCAGTAACCAAGTGCACTATTTGGAGGTATAGCCAGCCGATATCTAATATCGTTGGCAATAGCCCCATGATCAAATCATCTAGCAGAAACATCAAAATCATGGGACAAATGGCAGCCATAAATGATATTGCTGGAGGGAGATATCGACTGTCGCTGGGCAATATCCACTATCATCGGGCGATATCTTAAAATAAAAAGGCCGAATTTTTCTTACGAAAAGAAGAATTTCATTACCTGGACTATTATTTCCCATGCATTCCATCCAGAGAGCTCTAGACTTTAGAAAACTCCCACTTTCCCAAGAACATTTAAGAGCGAAGAATAGACGGTTCGTGCACAGCATCTCAGACAATCTTTGCAAGGATTCGACGTCATCTTCAGAGCTTCATTTTGAGGGAGTTTTTATTCTGAATTCTATTTTATAACTTATCTTATCATATTTGTAACCGGTAGAGAAATCGCCGCCTTGTGCATGGCGTCTAGGTCCGTGTGTGGCTTTGGAGGAAATTACTGCCTTGTGCGTGGCGTCTAAGTCCTTCTATGACTTAGGGAGTTTTCGTTGCCTTGTGTGCATCGACTACATAGTGGTGAGATCTAGGAGAGGCTAGTAGTTAGATTTAGGGAGAGATATGTTATAGTCAGCCGGTTTTTGGTAGAAGGGCCGGTGAAATCAAAAGGAGTTTATATTTTTCATAGCCTCGATCTCTAACTTTATAGAGATACATTATATTTTGTAATCAAATTATTATGAAATAAAATCATGTCATTTATTTTCTCATTATCTTGATTTAATTTTTTTATCATAAAAAGTTTTAAATATTGATATCACTAACAGTAGTAAAATAATATTGAATTCCGTAATTTCCTAAAAAGTAATCTTTAATATAATATTTTTGTTTAAATATAAATAAAAATATAATTTCCTATAAAATATTTCATAACTTCATTAATTAACTCTGATATTTTTATTTAAAGATTAAAAGTCCATAAAACCCTTATTCACCCCCTCCCTCTCTAAGGGTGTCGTAAGATCCAATAGAAGTATATTTCGTCGTCAACAAGGATATCTCTTCAGAGGTAGTTTTGGTTCAGTGAGGCAAGGTCGTGGATGAGTACGTGCAGGAGTTTACTCATTTGGGTTGGTATGCAAGAATGACCATGGCTAATGATGAAGAGATGGACAACCTCTTCTATCATGGGTTGAGAGAAAACTTGAGGCAACCACTCATCGCTCTATAGAATACGGATTTCAACAAGTTGGTTAAATTCACTAGGATCCTGGAGTGCGATATGGAGTAAACTTAGCGCCATAAGGGTCATGTAGTATAGCAAGGAGAAGGAAAGCCGTCTCAATCATAGGGGAAGTCGGAAGGGAGTAGGTGGAGGAAGAAGCCCCACCCTTTCAGTTCAGGAGAGAAGAGGAATGTTAAATTGGGCGAGTCTCATTTCAAGGGACCAACGATGTGCTTTAAGTATGGAATTCTAAGCCACATAGCTTAAAATTATACTGAGGTTAGTGCTAACCCAGAGCTGAGGCAGGAGCAGTTTGTGTGTTCTGGTCCTTATTATATAGATAAAGTGAAGGCGACGGAGTCTTGTGCTTCGCATATCCCTCCAGTGTAGACATCAACCTACAATCTTAGGTTGCATGAAGCTATTCCTCAGACCAATATGGTGATAAGTATGAAAGTTTAAGTTTATCTTTTAGCTTAAAACCATTTACGACCTTTTGTGTTTGTTGCATGTATGTTAAGCATTGTGCTAGTTTCCAGCTACCCCGCTAGAGTGTTATTTAATACGGTAGCATCACATTCCTTTCTCATTGAAAGATGTATCCAGAGAATGGTGTCTAGCACTTTATGGTGGATACGGAGCTTAGGGTGTGCATGCCCAATGGGTCTTTTATGTTTACCGGGAAGAAAGGGCATATTGATTGGCGTATGGATGAAGTTGACTTCATGTCGATAGTGGCAATCCAATCGTTTGTCGAGTTTGATGTGATCTTGGGAATAGAATGGCTTGCGGAGTAGCGGGCCAGAATTGACTGCCTATCAAAGGTGGTGACCCTAAGGAGTGAGGGAAAAGATGAAGTCAAGTTTGAGGGACTTATTGGAGTGGCCTGCTCCCTAATTTTGGCCTTGCAGTTGGTGTATGCAGTAAACTAGGGAGGTGTAACGTTCACAGCTTTATTGGTTGTACAATATACGAAGTCTTCGATTAGAGAAGTGCTAGTGGTGGCAAAGTTAGGATGTGTTCCTCGAGGAGCTTCTAGGAGCACCTCCTCAGTGGGAGATCAATTTTACGATTGAATTGGTTCCAGAAGATAGGTCGATATCACGTCCTCTGTTTAGGATGGCACCAAAGGAGCTAGCTGAGCTTAAAATACAGCTATAAGAGCTATTGGAGAAGGGGTACATAAGACTCATCTCTTCTCCATGGAGCACGCTAGTTTTGTTTTTAAATAAGATAGATGGTCGTATGCGTTTGTGCATAGACTACCGTGAGCTAAATAAGTTGATTATCAGGAATAAGTATCTGATTCCGTGGATAGATCACTTGTTCGACTAGTCGGTAGGGTATGTAGTTTACTCCAAGCTGGACTTTAAGTCGGGGTATTAGAAGGTTCGTATCAAGGAAGAATACATAACCAAAATAACATTTTGTATGAGGTATGGTCACTTTGAGTTCTCGATGATGTCGTTTGGTTTTACGAACACGCCATCAGTGTTCATGGAATTTATAAACCGAGTGTTTTGTTAGTACTTGGATTCATTTGTGGGGGTGTTCATCGATAATATCCTTGTGTACTCGAAGTCAAAAGAGGAGCATGAGAATCTCTTGAGGATAGTTTTATAGAGTTTGAGGTAGAACCAGCTTTAGGCTAAGTTCTCTAAGTGCGAGTTTTGGTTGGAGAGTGTTGCATTATTAGGCTATGTGATTAGTGGCGAATCGGTTGCAACAAATCCGACAAAATTTGAAGACATTAGAGATTGGCCTGTTTTGAGAACTATGACATAGGTCAGGAGTTCCTTTGGACTAGTCGGTTACTATACGAGGTTCGTCGAGAACTTTTTTTGGTCGCATTTCCCCTCACCTCTGTTATTTGAAGGACCAAAAGATTACGTGGATGTCGGAGTATGACCATGCATTTGAAACCTTGTAGGAAAGATTAATGTCAGATCCAATCCGAATTCTCCAAAGGGGAACTGAAGGATTTTATATTTTTTATGATGTATTCGGTTGCGGTCTGTGTAGCAGCATGATAATGTGATATATTTTGGTTTGAGGTAGTTAAAATGCCATGAGGGAAATAACCTCGTCCATAATTTGGAGTTGGTAGCAGTGATCTTTGCATTGAAGTTGTGTCGGCACTACATTTATGGAGCAAAGGTGGAGATCTTCACGGATCACAAAATCCTGAAGTATCTCCTGGATCAAAAAAATTTAAATAAGCGACAGTATGGTAGGTTGAGTTCTTTGGGGAACTATAATGCGGTGATTTACTATAGTCAAGGTAGGGCCAATGTGGTTGTTGATGCCTTGAGCAGGAAGTATTCTGGGCAAGGGACTGGATTGAAGTGCATGAGGAGCAGTTGGTGTCACGACCCGTCTCGATAATGGTGAGAGTGCATTCGGGCGAACCGTGATGCCACAATCATGAGCGAAAAGTAACCATTCCTGCTAAGGCTGATGCGGTGATACTAAAATAGTTTTAGAAATAGTTATTTTGTTTGAACAATTTATTGAGTATAAATATGCGGAAGCACTTAAAGTTCTAAAAATAGGGAGAGTTAATGCACAAGTATTTTCTTGTAAAATTTAATACTACACACAGTGCTGAAATGGAAGTGAATGCAATAATAACAGTAGTGGGAATGTTATGGATAAAATGATCTAATAAATCAAAAATATCCTAGGAGTTGTCCATGATACAAAAGAAAATATCTTACTATAACAATTACATGATGAACAAACAGTAAAGGGATCATAGAAACTGATGCAGACAACTACAAATGAAATAAAACCTCTGAGCAAAGCTGAAGCTGAATGAAATGTAGCTCAGGGAGCAGGCGGCGCAGTCACGAACCCTAAGGCAATTTAAAGACTGAAGGAAAATGCCTTAGAACTTAGAATTTAAACATGAACAAGTTAATTAATTTAAAATGAGAGCAAAAAATAACAGACATAAACGTGTACTGATATATCTTGTACAAGCTTCCAAACATACAGAAAACCAGGTCAAACAGACATATCTGAAATATTAGCCTACTCCGGAGTATTACCTAAAATTTATATATGTAATATGTTATAAGTCGCAATCGATGAAGTGTGTAGGTACTTTAGTGGGCGCACATGGCTCACGATAAAATCTTAAGTGCAAGTCTTATCGAAAAAGTAATCCTGCTTGTCGTGACCATGCCAGCAGACAGATGCCCAGTTAGACGCTACAATTCAAGGATTTGCTTACAACTACGGATTTGTCTTATAGTTTCGTACTTAGGTGATTATCTATCATATTTTATTATGTCAACATTTTTAAAGTTGAGGATTTTATAAAAAGAAATTATTTATAAAAGAACAGGTAACCAAATTAAATCTAAAGTTTGCAAGTCAGAGGGGGTTCTCTACTTGCCTTACAGTGACGTCAAAAGTGCTCGCGACAACTAAGTGGCGCAAGAGATGTTAAAAGTTCTAGCTACACCTGTCCTATATCAAAAAAACATTCCAAAAAGAGTTAACAAATTTTCTATGTTAGCACATATGTCAGATAATTGCACCACTCCACGGGAGAGGGGTTTAGCATTTTACCTCCCTCGAGAGTGAGGGGAGAAGAGACTACCGCGAGAAATCCGAGATTTGGCGGCACGTAGGAGAAAAAACCCTAAATCAGAGAGGGTTTTGAGCATTCCCAAAAATTTGGCCAAGGAGCGGTGCCGGAAAACACAAAAACAATGTCGTTAGAAGCTTACAAGCGGGACAAAAATCTGAATCTACAAAACATGCGCAAATTTTTTGCGGAAAAAGGGAGATAGGAGGGAGAACCTTACCAAGAAATCCAGATCTGGCCTCAAAATCCAAATAGGAATGGTTCCGAGAAACCCTAGAAGTTCCTCTTTAAGATCCTTTGGCCGGAAAGGAGAGAACGGAGGGAGCTAGGGTTGCCGGAGAAGGACTGATGCCCTTGCCCTCACTGGCCAAAGAAGGAGAAGAGGAGGAAAGAAGAAAAATTGTCGGCCCCTCTTGGAAGAAGTCGGCCAAGAGAAAACATGTCGTACGGGAGTTGCCGGCCAAGGGGAGCGCCGGAGACGTCGGGGAAACAAAAGGATGAGGCGTCGGGCCTTGAGGAAGGCATTGCCGGCAACTGGAGGCTTAGGAGGGGGATGTAGGGAGCTTGGGAGGTGGAGACGAGGCCGTCGGTGCCGAGAGAGGCGGGGATCGGGATTCTTGTGGGACGCAGGATGTGGGATGACTGCGGCTCTGGGTTTTCTTGCGGTATTTAAAACTGGGGGGGGGGTGTAGGTTTAGACCGGTGTTTT
Organism: Platanthera zijinensis; assembly: GCA_039513925.1. Classification (NCBI taxonomy): domain Eukaryota; kingdom Viridiplantae; phylum Streptophyta; class Magnoliopsida; order Asparagales; family Orchidaceae; genus Platanthera; species Platanthera zijinensis. Next base: position 169,924,841 of record CM077080.1, on the reverse strand, counting down.
ATGTCTTTGTTTATAATTTATTATTATTATTATTATTATTATTATTATTATTATTTTTATTATATTTATTAGGGGTTGTTACATTCTCCCCTACTTAGAAAGTTTCGTCTCGAAAATTGCATGAGAATTATCTGAATGGAACTCTGACAACGAGTTTCAGATGACATATACTTCAAATAGAAGTTTGTAGATTAACGCATGAAAGCTAACTATGAAAGATACTGAAATAACAAGGAAGTCAAACTTAGAGACGTACCAAAATCAAGAGAAGAGTTGCGGATACTTGCTGTGTATGTCAGATTCGAGTTACCAAGTGTACTCCTCAGACTTTCCATGCACCCATAGTACCTTTACCATCGGAATGGTTCTCTTACGAAGCTTGCGTTCTTGATATTCGACGATCTTCGAAGGCTTAATCGGATAAGACAAATTGGCCTCAGGAATCACTGGAACTTCTTCAAGAACACGATTAGGATCGTGGATGTATTTTCAAAGCTGACTAACATAAAAGACATCATGGACAACGGCCAAAGAAGAAAGTAGCTCCAGACGATAGGCAGACCTCCAACACACTCTAAGATGACATATGGTTCCACGAACCTCGGTCGGAGCTTATGATGGCGACCGAACCGTTTCACCCAAGGAGTAGGAGAAACCTTTAGAAACATGATCACCTACAGCAAACTCCAACGAATGGCGGTGCTGATTGGCATACTTTCTCTGTCTCTCAATGGAACGACTGAGCTGAACACGAGTCTTCTTGGTAGCTTTATCCATTTCCTGAAGTAACTCGGGATCCAAAATCACTTTTTCATCGACTTCTGACCAGTAGAGCGGGGTCCTACAGCGACGCCCGTACAATGCTTCTGTAACACCCCGAAACTCAAAATAGAGACAGGTGACGTTTTTAAGCCAATTCTGGGACTTGGAGCAGGTATCACGGGCATGACACGGGCATGACACGGGCATGTCATGGGCGTGATACAGGCATGTTCAGCCTTGGGTCGCATGGTCGACGTTTTGGCGTTCGGCGATTGTCGGGTTCAGGCACACGGCCTGGGACACGGCCGTGTCCCAGGGCGTGTCACACTAGGGATATTTCTGATTTATGCACACAGGCCATGACACGGGCACAGACACGGGCATGTCACATGTGACACGGGCATGTCAGGTGCCGTGTCGCAGGTCGTGTCCTCCTCGGGAAGAAAAAAATAGAAGTTGCACACGGGGCGTGACACGGGTCTTGATACGGCCGTGTCATATGTGACACGGGTGTGTCAGAGGCCGTGTTGAAGGCCGTGTGCTGGTCGAGACGTCGGGCGAGATGACGAATGGGCGACACGGCCCTGGACACGGGCGTGTCGCAGGCCGTGTTCGGCCCGGTTTTAATATTTTTGGCCCCGATCGTGGTCGTTCGTTTTCTTATGTTGGGATCCGACGACTGGGGGTTGGTGCTGGCGGTTTAAACCCAAAAATAGGGTTTGCAATCCCTCATTTCATCCCCTTAATTCTCTTTTTAAAGGCTAGAGAGAGGGGAGAGCAAGGAGGAGGAGGAAGGCAAGATCCGGTCACCGGCGGAGCTTCAGAGCTCCAAATCGCGAGCCAACTTCGGATCCGCGGAGGCAAGGAGAGTGCGGTGCTTTCCATCCGCATAGATTTTCATGGCGCAAAGAAGTAATCCTAGGGTAACAATTTTCATCTCGAGCATGTTAAGTTATCCTTCCTTTGCATGGGAAAACCCCTCTCCTGCGAGTGTGCGGCGAGATTGCAGTATTCCTTGGGGTAGATATGTAAAGCCCCCTTGTTAGAGTCTGGAATCATAGTACGGACATAAGCATGTTGTGTGAAGCCTACCCGGACAAGTTGGTCTTGGTCGATGATGTGCATTGCATTTTAGCCGGAGAAGACTCCGTGCCCTTTGTTATTTTCGGGTTTCTATGGGGTAGATTGCAGCAGGGATCCTTGGGGAGTAACCCTAAGGCGCACCCGAAAAACTGGGAGGAAATGCATTTCCGCCATCTTGGTGGCCGGGGAGCCAACGATGAACATAACTGGATTATGTGCTTGTGTGATCGAACTGTGGGATCAGGGAGAAGCTTGGCCCGTGCGTACGTCTTAATATGACTATGCGATGTGAACAACGGGAAAGTGGATGCGGACCCGAGCTATGCGATTTGGTGACAGACATCTGAAAAAGAGACTGGCCATTGGCATGGTCGTGCGAGTCTTAGGCTTAGACTGGAAAGACTATATTGCTCACGAGTTTTGTCGTCCAAGGGACGGTGGTGATACCACTATTGCGACTGGGTTCACCGAGTAAGTGCCCTGAGAGCACGGGGTGCGTGGCTGTTTGAGCCCGCATCTGTGATGTTATGCTTATTCTCTATTTCATTGGCTAGGCTAACAAGTGCAGGGAAGAAGCTTTGCCGCCCCGAGCTTGGGGGCGGAATCATTATAATTTGGTTAGCATAGCTGATCGTTGCGTTTGTTTACTACAGTGCGGTGGATTGTTGCTTGCATGTACTGCGGAGCCGAGTGGAAAATAGTGGGCTAAAGCCCAAGTTACTGTGCCGACCCTCGAAGGCCAATTTTTGAGTGTTTTTCTTTTGTACTCATGTGTGACCGGCCTGCGTGCTGAGGTTTGGAAGACACTTTTATTAAACAAACTCTTGTAAGGCCATAAGGTCATTTTTCGTGTATTATACATTCCTATGGGTTTTTGTAGTGGACATTCATGCTTGGCTGGGTTCTTTTTCTTGTGCAACTTAATAATCTTCTTTCGCTAGATGCTCTATGTAGGACGTTGTGATTGGTTGAATGGTTTCAATAAGTAACCAACCAGTGTGTCCGTAGTATATGGTGTCAGGCCCCGTCCGGACCAACTGTTATATGCTATGTGACGGATAGGGGTGTTACAAATGGTATAAGACTACTGGTTTCGGTCAAACATAAATGAATTCGTGGGCGAATTCACTTTAAGGGGTGGTGAGCACATGTGTGTACGTCATCATTATAACATGAAAAGAACCCATGAATGTCCACTTAGGAATGAAAATACACATGTTTGAGGAACTTACGTGTTCCTATAATTGCTGTTTGCAATATTATTGGGTCTGTTGGAACACCCTATTACTATTTGGGTCAGGATGACTATATTTCTATAGGGATTTTGTGTTGTGACCTCCTTGTTGTTATAAAGGTCACATAGGTTAGTTAGAGTCTTCTTCAGCTCGACGCAGAGTCGACTTCAGCTCGACGCAGAGTCAAACTCAGCTCGACGCTGAGTCGACCTCAGCTCGACGTGGAGTCGACCTCAGCTCGACGTTCCGTCGACCCCAGTTCTGCTTTCTGTAATCACTCTCTGGCCGACGTGTGTCGTGCTCAGATCGACGTTTTGTTGTGAGCTCGACGTTTTCCAGGCTCCCGTCAGTTTTGAATAGGAATTCAAATTCCTTCTGTCAGAACAATTAATGCTGAAGATTTATTGACCGTTACAGCAAATCTAGTGCATGGCTCAAGGAATTTTCTAAGGAATGTTTGCCTGACACTTCCTTTGGAGACATTGACATTTAAGGAAAGCATTTAATGCTTGCTGCCAATGGCTATCAAAGACTCAGAAGAAGAATTCAGAGATATTCTATCAGTCAACAGAGAACAAAAAGAACACCTCTCTCTCTTGCTCTCTGTGATATTCATTCAAGCTTACACACAGGAATTTGATTGCTTCAGACACAACCATCCAACTTGTTTGGATCATCTTTTGCTGGAGCAGATCAGATCATTGAAGACCTGTCACCCTTATGCAAAGCTCTCCTTCTGAACTACTTCTTGATCTCAGGGGGAGCTCTGACAACATCAACAGATCCACTTTGCTTCTCTCCACTTATTGATAGAGAAGACACCATCAGCTTTTTCTTTTTCTTTCTGTACAGGGTTTTAACTCCCTTCAAAATTTACCTTTGGTTTTGCTGAAACCTGGTCAAAAATCAGCCCTTTGGTTTGTGAGAACCTGGTCAAAAACTCTCTGGTGCTCAAGACACCTGATCAACTCATCTTGAAGTGGATTCCTATCAAGGGTGATAGAAGAGTGGACTACCCAAGATTTTGGGAACCACTATAGCTCCTTGTGAACTCTGGTTGCTTGTTTCTTTGTGTTTTGCTTTGTGCTGTGATTCTTTTCTTACTTTGATTAGTTGATATAACACCATACACTAAGTAAATCTAAGCCTTCTCTTCACATAAGTTTTAATTTTCAAAACTATTTTAAATCACTCTATTCACCCCCCCCCCTCTAGAGTTAAGATTGATCTTATCCCTTACTTTCAATTGGTATCAGAGGAAGGTTGATCATTCATACAGGCTAACACCTGGATCAAAAGATCTCTGATAAGATCATTTCTCTCAAAAGGGTTATTTCTTTTAGTTTTACTTATCTTTAAAACTCATGGCACAAAACAAGGACTTTGCTAGCACCTGACCTCCTATGTGCAATCTCTCTAAGTTTGCACTATGGAAGGTAAGGATTAAACTTTACATGAATTCATTTGATGAGGACATCTTTAATTCTGTGTTGACAGATTGTCCAAGGCCTCCCACAGAAACAAGTACATCAGCTGTTCCTCCTCCTTCAGGAACTGATGCTGACATAAAAAAGTGGAAGGCAGCAGATGCTAAAGCCATGAACATCTTGGCTCAAACCATGTCAGATGACATTTTCCAGAAAGTAGCTGAATGCAATACTGCCAAAGAGATCTGGGAAAAACTTTCAGAAATTGTATCAGGTTCTGCAGATGAAAGAAAGGATAGGAGATCCTAACTCATCACCCAGTATGAGAACTTCAAAAAGGCAGAGTCTGAGTCAGTTGCTGACATGTACAACAGACTGAGCCTAATCATCAGTGAGCTTAGATCACTAGAAAAGGACATATCTCTCACTGAGATAAATGACAAGATACTGACTTGTTTCCCTAGCTCTTGGGACTCAAGAATCTGGTCAATTAAAGATGGAAGGAATGTCTGTGAGTTATCCACAGAAGCTCTTCTAGGAAAGCTCAAGAGTTATGAGCAATTCATTAAGAAGAGAGAAGAAGAGCAGAAGATATCCACACCAACTGAAAAGGTTGAGAAAACCATTGCCTTCAAGGCACAGGAAGAACAACCTAAAGAAAAGGTGTTGGGAAATGAAGAGCTTATGAGCCTACTTGTCAAAAGGTTCAATAAGCTGAATAAAAAGAACTTCAGAAGATGGTCATCCAAAGACAAAGATAAAGACAAGCCAAGGTATGACAGATCTACTAATAAAGATTATCTGTTTTGGCTGCAGGAAACCAGGACACATTGTCACCAACTGTCCAGAAAATCAAGATAAGGACAGAAGGGACAAGAAGGAAAGAAAAGATAAAAGGAAGGATAAGGAGTCAAGGAAGTACCATGACAAGCCTTCCTCCAGCAACAGCAAGCACACCAGAAAAGGATTTGTGGCTGAATCCTGGAGTGACTCAGATGAGTCTGATTCATCATCCAGCTCTAGTGATGATGAGGATGATGCAGAAGAAAAAGGATTCTGCATGATGGCCATCAATGCATCTCAAAAGAATACTGATTCAGAGCTTGATGATGACCACCTATCTGATCAGGAACTTACTGAGGATCAGGTAATAGATTCATTTGATTTTAATTCTGATGTATTTAAATCTGAGTTCAAATCTATGTGTGTTGACTTGATTGAATCTCAAAAGTTAATTATAACTCTTAGAGAACAATTGATTGAATGCAAATCCGTTAACTCAGATAATCTTAGACTCTTAGAAGAGTTGAAGCAGTGTGGGGAGGAGATAGCTTCACTGAAAGGTGAGCTATCTAAGGCCAAACAATTTGAAGAAACCCTTAATGGGAGAAGTATCAAATTAATGGACATCACAAGTACAGTGAACTCAAGATTGAATGGTTCACTGGGCTTGGGTGCTTCATCCAGCCAACCCATAGTGCTGACAACTCCAATCAAATTTACTAGTGACAAAGGTAAAGGAGTCTTGATAGTGGCTAGGAAGAATGCTGACTTAACCCAGGAAACTGGACAAAAAGCGTTGAACGAAGCTCGACGGACGTCGACTAGAGCTCGACGTAATCGCAAGAAAACGTCGAACTCAGGTCGACGCCTTCTACCTTCTGAACAAAGCAAGTCTTCGCCGTCGAATGGAGCTCGACGCACTCACCAGAGTCCGTCGACCGAAGCTCGACGTGCGTCGAGCCAAGTTCAGAGCAAAAGTCAGTTCTCAGGGGTTAATTCAAGATTTAATTCCAGCTCCACATCTCATCACCTTAACCCTTATGCTGAATGGATAATACCTCCTAGGAGATATCATCCTGTAGGCTATAAGAGTCAACCTGAGATGTCTTTTATTTCAGAATTTAAAGGATATCAAGAAAGGCCCAAGGTAAACTGGGTCAAAAACAATTGATTTGTTGTATGTGCAGATAAAGACCTATCTAATTGAGAACCAGCAGTGGTACTTGGACAGTGGGTGCTCAAAGCATATGACTGGCAACAAGGAGAACCTTGTGTCCTTCAAAGCCAAACATGGACCCAAAGTAATCTTTGGAGATTCAAATTTTGGACAAACAAAAGGCTATGGCCAAGTCAAAATAGGGTCAATTACATTCAAGAAAGTGGCCTATGTGGAAGGACTAAAGCACAACTTAATCAGCATCAGCCAGCTATGTGATGCTGGTTATCAGGTTTGGTTTACCAACTCAGCATGTAATATTGCATTAAATAACAACACTATTTTAATTGGTAATAGACAAGATAACATATACCTAGTTGATTTCAATATATCTAAAGTAGATATTTGTTTATTTAACTCCCTTAGCAAACCTAATGAACTATGGCATAAAAGATTAGGACATGTGAACCTTAGAACCATTGCTAAGTTATCCAAAGACAACCTTGTTAGAGGACTACCTTCTAGTCCCTACAAGAAGGAAGGACTTGCAAGGCTTGTCAATTAGGCAAGCAAAATAAAAATAGTTTCAAGTCACTTAATAAGAGTAATTCACCTAGAATTTTGTACTTATTGCACATGGACCTTTTTGGACCAATTAATGTACAAAGCCTAGGAGGGAAATCTTATGCTTTAGTAGTTGTAGATGACTTCTCAAGATTCACTTGGGTGTTCTTTCTGAGAAAGAAGTCTGATAACTTCAAGATTTTGACAGATTTTCTCAAAGGCATACAGATTGAGTTCAATACTCACATTGCCCTAATCAGAAGTGATCATGGGATAGAGTTTGATTCTCTTCTTATGCTAGAGTTCTGTCAGAAGGAAGGTATCAGGCACACTTTCTCAGCTCCGAGAACTCCTCAACAAAATGGGGTAGTTGAAAGGAAAAATAGAATCCTTATTGAATCTGCCACAACATTGTTGACAGATGCTCACCTTCCTCTAACCTTTTGGGCAGAGGCTGTGAACACCTCCAACTACGTGTTGAATAGAAGCCTGATACATAAACTGAAGGGCAAGACTCCCTATGAGTTACTCAAAGGGAAGAAACCTAAAGTAAATTATTTCAAAAAATTTGGTTGCATTGCTTCATTCACAATAATGACAAGAAATACCTAGCTAAATTTGAAGCCAAAGCTGATGAAGGAGTGTTTCTGGGATACTCCATGATTAGCAAGGCTTATAGGGTTTTTAACAAGTGCTCTAATAAAATTGAAGAATCCATGCATGTTACATTTGATGAAACTAATATGTCTTATAAGGAGAAGGAGACTTCTACCATAAGCAATTTGCAGGAACATTCAATTTCAGAAAATCTGAAGCAGCTTACCATCACAGACAAAGATTCATTACCTTCAACAATTCAGCAAGACACTGAACTTAGTGACAATGAAGAGGAATCTCAGGGTTTGGAAAGCTCAAATGGTCAACAAATTGAAGAACCAGTTGTTGTTCCACAAGAGGAAACAACAACACAGGTTGATGCACCATCAACACCCCTTGTTGATTTAGTAACAGCAAGAGATCACCCAATTTCACAAGTAATTGGAGATATCTCAGTAGGTGTGCAAACAAGGAATCAAGTTAATCACAATATTATGCACACTTGCTTTCTTTCTCAAATTGAGCCTCAAACAATACAAGATGCAGAGCAATATCCAAACTGGATCATTGCAATGCAAGAGGAGTTGAATCAATTTGAAAGGAATAAAGTTTGGGAATTAGTACCAAGAACAAGAAACCAGCAAATTGTTGGAACCAAATGGGTATTCAGGAACAAGTTGGATGATCAAGGAATAATTGTGAGAAATAAGGCAAGACTTGTTGCACAAGGATATTGCCAAGAAGAAGGGATTGATTATGACCAAACCTTTGCACCAGTTGCAAGGTTGGAGGCCATAAGAATCTTTCTTGCATATGCAGCTCACAAGAGATTCAAGGTATATCAGATGGATGTCAAGAGTGCTTTTCTCAATGGAGACATCAAGGAAGAGGTTTATGTAAAGCAACCTCCAGGTTTTATCTCTCCAACCTCTCCTGATCATGTTTTTAAACTGCATAAAGCTTTATATGGTCTCAAGCAAGCTCCTAGAGCATGGTATGAGACCTTAGCTCGTTTTTTATTGGAAAATGATTTTAAAAGGGGTAGAGTAGACCAAACTCTCTTTATTAGAACCCATAGGTCCCATATCCTACTAGTACAAATTTATGTAGATGATATCATATTTGGGTCTACTGATTCAAACTTATGCAAAAAGTTCTCACAACTTATGCATTCAAAGTTTGAAATGAGTAGCATGGGTGAGCTTGCTTTCTTTCTAGGATTGCAAGTTAAACAACATGTGGATGGCATTTTTATTTCTCAAACCAAGTATGCAAGAGAACTGGTTAAGAAATTTGGAATGTCTGAAGCAACCTCTATGAAAACACCTATGCCTACAAATGTTGTTTTAGATGCTGATGAATCTGGAAAACCAGTTGATCAGACAAACTATAGAGCAATCATTAGCTCATTACTTTATCTAACAGCTAGTAGACCAGACATAATGTTTGCTACATGCATTTGTGCTAGATTCCAAGTAAGCCCTAGAGAGTCCCACCTCACATTAGTTTAGAGGATTCTTAGGTATGTAAAAAGTTGTCCTAATCTAGGTCTCTGGTATCCACATGACTCAGGATTTGATCTAACTGGATTTTCAGATTCTGATTATGCTGGATGTAGAGTAGACAGGAAAAGCACCAGTGGAACTTGTCAATTCCTTGGTGATAGATTTGTCTCCTGGTTTTGTAAGAAACAAACTTCTGTGTCCACATCAACTGCTGAAGCTGAATACATGGCTGCAGGCAGTTGTTGCTCACAGATTTTGTGGATTCAAAACCAACTCCTAGACTATGGCTACAACTTAGAGATGTCTAAAATCTTTTGTGATAATACTAGTGCAATTTGCATTGCACAAAATCCAGTTCTCCATAGTAGGACTAAGCACATAGAGATCAGACATCACTTCTTAAGGGATAATGTAGAAAAGAAGAAAATTGCACTAGAATACATTTCCACTGAACTACAAAGAGGAGATATCTTCACCAAGCCCTTGGATGAAAAGAAGCACTTCTTCTTCCTCAATCAATTGGGAATGCTAGATGGAGACAGTATAAATTAAAACTCCAAGATTTTGAAACCCTTAATTAACAGGAATAGGAAAAATTTCATTTTAAAATTCCTCTGTCTGAGTGGTTTCTTTGAGCTCTGATCTAAGCTCGATGCTGCGTCGAACTAAGATCGACGGTCCGTCGCCCTCAAAAGCGTCGAACGTCGACCTCAACTTCTAGCGTTGAACTAAGTTCACAGCTCCCTGGCTTCTTGAGTTTTTCTCCCTTCGGTCGACGCCTTCGTTCAACGTCGACCTGAGCTCGACGTATAGCATCAGCCCAAGCGTCGAACGTCGACCTAAGCTGCACGCTGTTGAGCTGTTTCAGTTCCCCTAGAGCCTTAGAGCGTCGACCTGAGCTCGATGTTCTTTCCATTTCTGCGTCGAACCGTAGTATAAAATCATTCTTCTCCGTCGTTCGCAGTTGCGCTCTCATATTTTTCTGCTCAAGCTTTTTCCCTCCAAATCCTTTACTCTTGATCTTAGAAGGTATCTATTTGTAGGATAATGGCGATTGCTGCAGGTGTATTGGCGGCAATGAAGTTTGATTCAGGTTTTGACATCGACATCGACTCCTTTGATGGATCTTCGCAGAATTTTCTGGATATTCTGGAGCTATTCAAAGAGCAGCACCTGGTTAACTTCATGACAACCAGGATCCCTCTTCCAGAAGCTGAAATCAAAGAATGGATTTTTACTGCAGTGAATTCAGATAACAGTACGATGACTGGAACAATTTTAGGGAATGAGGTAGCCATTTCTCCTCAAATCATTTCAGAGGTTTTCAGTTTTGCTGTTGGAGATGATGAGATAGAACTCTCTGTAGAAGAGTTTGTTGTGATGCTAGACAGAATGGGGCATAATTCTGGTAACCCCTCTAAACTTTTAAAAGTTAACCTAGCTATTGAGTTTAGGCTGTTAGCAGATATCACAGGCAAGGTAATCTGTGCAAAGAGTACTGCACACGATGCCATTACTAGGCATCAGTTTTGCATTATGGCTGCAATTTTGGATAAGATGCATCCCAATTGGGGCTTGATTGTTTTTGATATGATTAAGAAGAAAATGGATAAGAACTTTGTCCACTTTGGAAGGGTTCTTGGTTTGATTCTGAACCACTGTTGCCCTCAGTTGCTTGTGTCCTCAAAGAAGCACATCAATGCTTCTAAGAGGCTCACTTGTGCACTGATTGGCAAGTGGGACAGGAAGATTGTGAACTCCAGGGCAGCTGCAGCAATGAGGACTTCTGCAGACACCAGGACTGTAGAGGTCACTCTTCCTCTGTCTACTGGCCCAGAAGCAGGGATTTTGCCATCTTCCTCCATCATCCTCCCATCCTCTTTCATTCCAACAACATCAATCACCTCATCCACTCAACCCATCCCTTCATCCATTTCTACTATTGCATCCTCCATTCCTCCACTCATCACTTCTTCTTCCATGAGCTTGGACCTCTCATCTCATGAGGACTTCCTTTCCCTTGACATTCATGATGAATCCTTCATGGATGCCTCTCACTCCTCTCCTCATGACTTCCATCCTTCATCAACTTTTTCAGAACTTCTTCTATCCTCCATCCATGAATCAGCTATCCCTCCCATGTCTGCAACACCAACAACATCTTCTACCTTCACCTTCTCTGCTGCTCCCTCTACCTCTACTCAAGTCCCACTTGAGCAAGTAGATCTTTTGCCTTTGGCCAATAAGCTCTTTGATATTTTGGCCCCTAGGCTCTCCTCTCTATTGGATGCCAAGCTGGCTCCTCTAGTCCTTTCCCTGAGCTCTCTCTCTGCCTCAATCTCATCCCTCTCATCCTATCTGGCATGCCCTTCTTCTGGAGGCCTAGAGTCAGCTGCCACTGATTCTAGGCAGGGGGAGATGTCAGCAGAAGAAGAGATGCAGCCTTCAGCAGTACAGGTACTACGGGCTTGTTCAGAGACAGTCTCAACAGCAGCAGTTCAGATGACCTCTGAGGCCCCTCCTCAAGGTTCAGTTCAGATGATCAGCAGTGCCTTAGACTTTCAGTCCTTGGCATCTTCTGTCCAGAGCTTCCACCTTCCAGTACATCTTCACTTCAGTAACTACAGCCTCCTGCCTCCTCAAGAAGACCTGTCTAGGGTTATTGTCCCTTTTTCAGAAGATCATTCCATCCTCCTCGGCTGTTGATGCCATGATCCTTGATGAAGCAGTGGTAGCTGTGGCTCCTGCTTGTGAGGCTATTCCCTTTCCTGCAGTGTTAGACTCCTCTTCTACACTGTCAGCAGGCCTTCCTCCAGTTACTTCTTCAGTTGCTCCAGCCCCCATCAATTTTCCTATCTCAAAGAGAACCTACATAGATCCTTATGATGAATCTCAAAGCTCAGAGGATGAATTTGCAACTGATTCTGATGACTCCTCTGCAACCATTGCAAGGAAGAGGAAAGCAAGATCCAAAGCAATGAAAAGAGTTCCATTGGCTAGAACCACAGATCATGACATCCCTTACTACATCAAGTACAACTGTGAAATCACTGAGCCCTGGATGCAATACTCTCTAAACCAAAGAAAGGCAATGAAGAAGAAAAGAAAGTTCAATGAAGGCCCCTCCAAGCCTGTCCATCAGCCTCCTCCAGATTCAAATGCAAGTGCAAGTGCAAGTGCAAGCCTCCAAGTCTGTCAAGAAGATCCCAAGCCTGTCCATCAGCCTCCACCTCCACCTCCACCTCCTCTAGATGCAGGTGCAAGTGCAAGCCTCTCTTCCAATCCTGTCCCATCATCTCTGTATGGCAAGACCTATCAGTCAAGAAGATCTCAAGGGTATAACCAGCAAAGGGGAAATCAGCAAAGTGGAAACCAGCAAAGAGGATACAATAGAGGCAGGCAGTCCAGAGGAAGATCAGGATCTCAACCTTACCAAAGGGGAGGACCCATTGATCCAACCTCTGGTCCCTATCCTTACAGACCCAGAGTTGACTTCACTCCAAGAACTCATCAAGAACACTCTGCCAACAGATATGAACCAGCTATTCCTTTTGAAGATCCTACTAAAACTCCAGCTTACTGGAAGGCCAGGATGACTGAGATGGCTGCTCTGAATGAGATTGACAGAGCTAGAGCAAAAGGTCTGGACACATCCCAAATCAGCACCATGTCAGATCAAAGGAGAGAAGAATTGGAGAAATACAAATCAAAGAAATTCTTTGATTCTGATAAGTATATGCAGCTTCACCCTGCAGCTGTACCAGCTAGTGGAAAAAGCCAGAAATCCTTAGGTGCAGCTGAAGATTACAGATCCAAAAAGGATGCTACAAATCCTAACAGGGAAATTATCTTCAAGGGAAGTGATCAAGACAAAGCTCCAAAGGAAAAGTAATGTAAGGCATTTTTCTCTGCTGGATACAGGACATTAAACATTATTGCTGCTATATAGTGTTATATATATGCTGCTTTATTCTATCATATGTCTGGTTGTATTTTATTCAGCTCTATTTTGCTTTACTTCTTTTTGAATCCCTAAATTCATGTAAATAGTAATCCTAATCCAAATAGGGGGAGATTGTTGGAACACCCTATTACTATTTGGGTCAGGATGACTATATTTCTATAGGGATTTTGTGTTGTGACCTCCTTGTTGTTATAAAGGTCACATAGGTTAGTTAGAGTCTTCTTCAACTCGACGCAGAGTCGACTTCAGCTCGACGCAGAGTCGAACTCAGCTCGACGCTGAGTCGACCTCAGCTCGACGTGGAGTCGACCTCAGCTCGACGTTCCGTCGACCCCAGTTCTGCTTTCTGTAATCACTCTCTGGCCGACGTGTGTCGTGCTCAGATCGACGTTTTATTGTGAGCTCGACGTTTTCCAGGCTCCCGTCAGTTTTGAATAGGAATTCAAATTCCTTCTGTCAGAACAATTAATGCTGAAGATTTATTGACCGTTACAGCAAATCTAGTGCATGGCTCAAGGAATTTTCTAAGGAATGTTTGTCTGACACTTCGTTTGGAGACATGGACATTTAAGGAAAGCATTTAATGCTTGCTGCCAACGGCTATCAAAGACTCATAAGAAGAATTCAGAGATATTCTATCAGTCAACAGAGAACAAAAAGAACACCTCTCTCTCTTGCTTTCTGTGATATTCATTCAAGCTTACACACAGGAATTTGATTGCTTCAGACACAACCATCCAACTTGTTTGGATCATCTTTTGCTGGAGCAGATCAGATCATTGAAGACCTATCACCCTTATGCAAAGCTCTCCTTCCTGAACTACTTCTTGTTCTCAGGGGGAGCTTTGACAACATCAACAGATCCACTTTGCTTCTCTCCACTTATTGATAGAGAAGACACCATCAGCTTTTTCTTTTTCTTTCTGTACAGGGTTTTAACTCCCTTCAAAAGTTACCTTTGGTTTTGCTGAAACCTGGTCAAAAATCAGCCCTTTGGTTTGTGAGAACCTGGTCAAAAACTATCTGGTGCTCAAGACACCTGATCAACTCATCTTGAAGTGGATTCCTATCAAGGGTGATAGAAGAGTGGACTACCCAAGATTTTGGGGAACCACTATAGCTCCTTGTGTACTCTGGTTTCTTGTTTCTTTGTGTTTTGCTTTGTGCTGTGATTCTTTTCTTACTTTGATTAGTTGATATAGCACCATACACTAAGTAAATCTAAGCCTTCTCTTCACATAAGTTTTAATTTTCAAAACTATTTTAAATCACTCTATTCACCCCCCCTCTAGAGTTAGGATTGATCTTATCCCTCACTTTCAGGGTCGCTTATCGGTGTTTTGCACGATTATAGGTGACCAGGAGTGGTGTTGGACCGTCAGAACAGCCAGTTTCCGAGGCAAGCAGCGCAACAAATGATGCACCTGCAACACCTCCGTTAGCCAAGACCATTAGATTGGTGGCAAAAGCTGTCTTTGCAATGATAAATGCGTAGCCTGCAAGGCAAGTGCAGCAGCCTGCTCCTGCTGCGGAGCAGGTACCGCTCCAAGCGGCGGAGCCTAGAAGGGTGGAAAAGGTGATGGTGGAGCCGGAGTTGCCTCGAAGAGCAACTGAGAAACAACTTAAGCATGTGATGGACTTCCATCCACCAGTGTTCTCGGGAACAGGAACCCCAACTCAGGCAGAGGATTGGCTATCGAGAGTCAAGAGAGTGCTGACAGCAACGAAGACCAAAGAGTGGCAGAAGACAACGATTGCGACGTTCTGGTTGGACGGAGACGCGAGGTTATGGTGGGAAGGGCTGGAGCTACACCACCTAAGGGGAAGACAGTTGGCGGATGTCTCTATGGGATAATTCTCGAGGCTGTTTATGGCTCGATACATCCCCTCAGCACAGAGGATCGTGCTGGAAAATGAGTTTCAAAAGTTGGTGCAAGGAGACAACACCATGGACGAGTATCTCTACGAGTTCACTCATTTGGGAAGATACGCAAGCGCTACCTTTGCCGATGAGGAGCGCAAGATGAACCGCTTTTATGAAGGGTTAAGAGACGATTTGAGGTTGTTACTTTTGGTGCCTATGGCGCAGGGTTTCATGACCTTGGTCCACTCGGCCTGGTCCTTGGAAAAGGACATGAAGAATGTTCAAGCAAAGAAGGAATCTGGTAGAAAGAAACCGGAGTTTAAGGTGCCGACTTCAAAGTCGGGCTTTCGAAGATGGAATAAGAAGGCTAGGACATCGGGTCCAGCCCCTTCTTCAGGTGCCTCATGGGCAACTACTAATCGAACCCTGGCCGCTTGCTTTACTTGCGGAAAGACGGGGCACTTTGCCCGCGATTGTTGGAGTGGACGTCCAAAGTCCGAGAGAAAGCAAGGAGCTACTTATGAAGAAAAGGGCAAGGCGGTGGAGTCAACTGCATCCCATTATGCTCTGACTCTGCCAAGAGTCTAAAACTTGGGCCAGCAAGAGGCCATCAAGCAAGCCGATGTAGTGATAGGTACAGTTTAATTTATAGCAAGTTAGCTTTAAATACTGTTACCTAGTGCTTGTTAGCTTAATACTGTTTGTGTAGGCTTTGTTCTTATTAGTGATAGTCTGGCGCGAGAACTATTTGATACGGTAGCTTCACACTCCTTTTTGTCTGAAAGCTTTATATCGCACTGTAACATCTCTACCCGTCAAGAAGAATATAATAGAGGGTTCGGCCGGGGCCCCACACCATATTCCACAAATAGGCGGAGACGCTACGAAATAATATCACAACCACGCATCCTAACACAGAGCATTCTAGCGGAAGTTTCACGGTTGAATCTTTGAACTCAAGATAACAATAATTGTCCACTATAACATTTATCAAAAGAGTTTGGCCTTAAGGCCTTACATTATTTCTCTGAACAAGAGTGTGGATTACAGACATCGGCACGCAGGCCGGCCACACATGAACAAAAAGAAACAACAATGCCTTCGAGGGCAGCAACGCAGCTTTGGGCTTCAGCCTGCTAAGTCCCGCTCAGACCAGCACCTCCAGTACCTGTAAGAACCAATCCACCAAGCGGTGGCAAACAGGGCAACGGTCAGCATTCAGCTGACCAATTATAACGACCCTGCCCCTGGCACGGGGCAGCGGAATTCCTTCCCTGCATAGCAATTCAGTGTATGTATAATAAGCCACCCAAGACATGCATGAACGCACCGTCAATACATATCACAAACGTCGGCACGACGGCCCGACGCTCCGTGCACTCAGGGCACATTATCAGTGTTCCATAGTTCCACGGCCACACCACCGTTCAGAGGTCCCAGACATAACGGTCCAATATGAGCATTCTGCGGGTACAGATCCACCTTGCTCGTTGCTCAAATCGTCAGACTCAAGCCTGGACTGACGCGGGTATAGCTTCACCTTGCCCGTTCCACCACCAAGGCATTTGCCTAGTTGCAGCCCAACGGCTCAACCTCACACAAAGTAGCAACTCACGGCCACAAGAGAGTCCAACTCTCATAATTTCCTGGACTACCTCCAGTACTTTATCCATCATGCCTACAAGCAATAATCACGGAATCTTCTCCGATATGCAAACAAGCATCACCAATCCAGACCATGTCCAGATGGGCTTCACACAGCATGCCTAGATCCGTACTCCAATTCCGGACTCTAACAAGGGGGACTTCACATATCTACCCCAAGGGACGCCACAACCCACCGCACACTCGTGGGGAAGGGTTTTCCCTATGCAATGCAGGAATTAAGGACTTCACATGTCCAAGCAGGAAATCGTTACCCTAGGAACTCGCTTCGGAGCCATGGAGAGAAATTTGAGACGGATGAAAGCCTTCGCAGCAGCGTTGCCTTCGCAATTCCGAACTCGGCTCGCGATTTGACCACCGTAGCACCACCGGCAGCTGGATTCCACTTCTTCTTCCTCCCCTTTCTTTCCCCTCTCTCTTAGATGTAGAAAGAGAAGATGAAACTCAAAAATGAGCTTTTCCTCCTTCTTTCCCGGCCTTATCAGCCCAGGAATGATCCCCAGCCACAGGATCCTCTTTAAGGAAAATGAACAGCCAAGATTTGCCTGAAAAACTATACTTTTTGGCCGACACGGCCTGTGACACGGCCGTGTCACAGGCCGTGTACCCTTAAGCGGCACACGCGGCACTCGCACCGACTGAAAACTACCAGAACACAGGCATCGACACGCCCGTGTCGAACCTGACACGCCCGTGTCGGTCATGTGACACACCCGTGTCACACCTGTTACACGGTACTCAACGAGCGCTAAATCAATCAGATCAGTACACGGGTAGGCACACGCCCTCGGACACGCCCATGTCAAATCTGACACGGCCGTGTTCAAGGATTGGTTCCGGGTCGTGTGAAAGTGAATGGATAGATACTACTCTAGAGGGGGGATGAATAGAGTTATCAAATTTTGCACTAGACAAAATTTAATGGTCTACCCAACTCCCTTGGAGTGAAGTGCGGAATGAAAAGATTATAGATATAGAATTAACCCTATAGCCTAACACAAGAGATGTGCACAAACTCAAGCTAACTGTAATTACAGTTAAGGCTTGGAAAACCTAATCAGCAAATAGCAATCCTAGTTATATCTATTCACAGCCACAATGCAGGAATTAAACAAGGGAATCCAGACGACACAAGAAAATTTATAGTTGTTCCCCAAACAACTTGGGTACGTCCACTCTTCTACCCACATGGTAGGAATCCACTCAGGTTTTTGATCAGGTGCCCTGCCACCAACAGGATCTGCTTCAGGTAGATCCAGAAACCCTTTAGACTTTTGATTAGGTGTCTAAAAACCAAGCACAGGTTTTTGATCAGGTGCCCTGCCACCAAGGGATACTTTTGAAGGGAGTAATAACCCTGTACAGGAGGGGGAAGAAGGTTAAGATGTCTTCTCTATTTTACAAAGATTAGAGAAGCACAAAGACTTGCACTGAGCTAGAGAGCTCTTAAAGAATCAAGGCTCCCCCTGGCTCAAAGATTTCCAGGTGAAGTCTTGCTTCAGTGCAGAAAACTCTTCACAAAGATCTGAAGGAAAAAACTACAAGAAGATAATAAATAATAAAATTAGCAATCTTCAAGCAGCTGTCTTCTTCTTCTTCTTCTTCAAAAGAACTCTGAGTTTGAACTTCCTGGAAGCAGGAGAACTCAGGTTGAAGAAGAGTAGAAGAGCTTGACACTTCTCAGTTGGATGGAAAATGCTGAGAGCAGAAAACTTGATCTTGATGAAGGCTTGAGTGCTTAAATGAATAACTGGGTAACTAGTTAGCTAGCTTGAATCCTTCTTCAAAGGATCCTTTTTATAGCAGCAACAAGCAACGGCTCTCTTCAATTTGAATTACTTGTCTTCTTCTGAAACTTGAGACCTGGGCTGTAAATATCAAGAAGACAAAACAATCTCTGTAGCAGAAACATTCTATAAAAGGAATAAACCTTTTTCTACGAAGCTGCAGGAAGCAATCTGATAATAAAGTACTAAATAAAGTCATATTAGAAACAAACTCTTTATAGCAAAAAGAAGACTTTTCAGTCTAACGGCTATAAAGGGCTGACAGCAGATAAAGTAAAATATAATGTCAGCTAATAAGACAAACAACTTTATCTAAAAAGATTTGACTCAGGCAAAAGGGATGGAGCAAATATTGCCTGGAAATTTTATCATAAAAACAACTAAAACAACGTGCCAGAAATGTATTAATTAATTAAATATAATAAATAAATACAAAATATAAAGGCAGACAGAAAGCGTCGAACGACCCTCGGAGATCGTCGACCGACGCACGGAGATCGTCGAACTATCGGGCAGATAGTCGAACGATCCAGATAGTCGACCTATCGAAGAAGATAGTCGAACTACCCCGGCAGATAGTCGACCTATCAGAGCAGATAGTCGAACTATCAGATAGTCGATCTATCTGGACAGATAGTCAAACTATCCAGCACAAACAAATAGTCGACCTATCAAGCAGATAGTCGACCTACCTCAGAAAACAGATAGTCGATCTATCAACAGATAGTCGACCTATCAAAACAGACCAGATAGTTGATCTATCAACAGATAGTCGAACTATCAGATAGTTGAACTATCAGGACAGATAGTCGAACTACCAAGCCAAGCAGATAGTCAACCTACCAACAGATAGTCGAACTATCAACATAGATAGAGCGTCGACCAACTGATAGACGATCGTCGATCAGCCGATAGACGATAGTCGAGCGGCGTTCGACTATAGTCAAACGAAAAACCTACTTAACCAAATTCTTCATCTGGAAAAGTGAGGGCTCTACAGCTAGACCACTGACCAATGACCATAGATATTTCTTGGGTCAAGGGACTAAAAAGGCAAGACTAAACTCAAATCAAACTAGGGTACCAACAATCTCCCCCTATTTGAGTTAAGTCTCTCAAAACTAACACATAAAGCTAGCTAAAGAGCAATAAAATTAATACAGGAAATAGTTAACAATTTACTAGCAGTTA
The DNA here is from genome assembly GCA_039513925.1 of Platanthera zijinensis. NCBI lineage: Eukaryota > Viridiplantae > Streptophyta > Magnoliopsida > Asparagales > Orchidaceae > Platanthera > Platanthera zijinensis. Next base: position 169,905,258 of record CM077080.1, on the reverse strand, counting down.
TCAAACAGATAGATAATAGACAAATATAACACAGCAGTCAATCAAACTATTAAGAGTCTACAGAATCTGGCAAAGGGTCAGAGGAACTAGGAACAAAAGAAATTTTCCTCAGAGGATCATCAGCCTCTTTCTTTGACATCTTCAAGTCCTGCACACCAATGATCTTCAATTCTGCAGCCCTTGGAACAACTTCTCCAGGGTGCTTTTCCATATACTTTGAGGGGTCAAATACATCAGGATTAACCTGGAACTTTTCGAACTCTTTCTTTCTGAATGAAGACATGGTGGTTAAACCAGTAGTATCTTTTCCTTCAGCTTTTGCTTTTCTGATTTGAGCTGCTCCAACCAATTCGTGAAAGCGAGCCATCCTAAAGTTAGGATCAAGCTCAGGACTTTCATAAACAGACTCAGGAGGAGTAACATCTGATTCTTTATCTTGATTAACTAGATAAGACATGGGAGCAGACTTAGCAAAAGTTCTTGCTAGAATTTTAAAAAACATAAACTACTTACCTTTTGAAACAACCTTTTCAGACTGTACTGGCATTGGAGATGGAACTCTTTTCTTTGGAGAAGGAGGAGGGGAAAAAGTTGGTCTTTGAAACACAACCTCCTTCACTTGTCTTTGAGAACCAGAATACAATCTGCCTTGGGAACTTTGAGAGCTTTTCCTTGGCTGAGGCTGAGAAGGTGCAGATTTTCCAGAAGAGGCAGATGGATTAGCAGAGAGGTTGCCAGAGGCTCCTGCACCGGAGGTGGAGGAGGACCTCTGGGTGTCCATCTGGAAGCAGGAGAGTCATATCTCTTAGTTCTCTTTCTCTCTTTCTGCTGGTTCTTGGAGAACCACATCCAATGCTGAAATTCTTTTGATTTGGGGTCAATTCCTTTAAGAATGTAATATGGAGTATCATTTTCTCGATTGGGAGGAGGAGGAGCAACGACTTTTCTTTTCTTTTGAGCAGCTTTCTTTCTCTTTGAATTTTCAGACAAATCAGAATCATCTTCATCATCAGAGTGAGATGATGGAGGATTGTCATATGGATCATAGGCTTCCGAAACAGCCTTTTCCTTCAAAGCAGCTTTCTCTTTTTCTTCTTCTATGGCATCCTGAGCCAGAAGGAAATCTAAATCAAGACCTGGGGAATCATCCCAAACAGTTGACTTTTCAACTTGCAAATCTTTTTCTTTTTCCTCTAACAAAGATTGAACTCTTTGATTCCAAGCATCTCTTGCTTTCTTTTCTTGAATTTCAGACACATCTTCAATGTCATCTAAAAAAGAATCCAATTCTGGATCTACTTGAATATCAGGAATATCTTGAGCAGCTTCTGAAACAATGACTATAATCTGAGCAGCTAAATCTTCTTTAATATAATCTGTAGAATTATGAACACAGATCTGCTAAATAAGCAAAAATCATTCCTTCTAGGTATTCACAAGCTATCAAATTAATTGACTCGTCAATAAAGCGGATGAATGAATTACCTTCATACTTGACCAACTCCCAAGATTCATCTAGGTAGGATGTAATAATCCCTTCTAGGAAATGGGCAACCACGGGAGTGGTGAGATCTTCTAAGCAAACTTTCACAGCAAATTCAGATAGCATAATAGCATCAGATATATCTTTGTCAGACAACACTGAACCTGATTGATCTTGAGCTTGTACTGCATCAGACTTTTCTTGAACTGCTGGAAGGGAGGCTGGAGGCTCTGAGGCATCTTCACAGAACATCTCCCCCTGCCTGATTTCAGTGGAAACTGAAACCAGGCCCCTTGAAGAAGAGGGCTCAGCAGACTTAGAAAGAGATTGGATGGAAGCAGTCAAGGAGGCAATGGAGGAGGCAAGTGGAGCAATTGCCTCTTCAATCATGATTTTGATTGAAGGGGTAATCAACTCCAGAATGCCAGAAATGAATGCTGGGGTGATCTCAAAAGATGATAGAAGTGTAGTGGATGGAGATGCAGCAGAGATGGTTGTAGTGTTAACTGGAGATCGAATGGGAGATGGAGCTGGAGAGATAACAGGAGTGTTAACTGGAGATTGAATAGGGGACTGAGGAGGTGTTGGAATCCTCTCAGATCCTAACAGATCAAAACTAGGAGCAGATATCCTAGCCAGATGGGAAGGAAGAGGAGATGCTGGAGGGGAAGGAAGAACAACCGTGGTTGTTTCTCTAACAGGAGAAGGAGAAAGTCGTACTTCAGCTGAAGTTGATGGAACTTCAACTGAAGCAGACTGCAAAGCAGAAGAAGATGAGGGAAGGGAAGGAGCTGAGCCAGCTTCTTGAGGGTGAGGAGCGACCGAATCAGTCCTGGTGCTCTCTGATGTCGCTGGAGCAACCCCTATGAGAGCGAGTTTCACAAAAATTCCCTTCCACTTGGAGAACAGATTTGGGTCCATCTTCTTGCTCGCATTTATGGTTGTTGCAACGGAGACCAGCAGTTGAGGATACTTTTCCTTCAGGAAAATTCCAATAACCCTTCCGAGGGTAACTTCCTTCTAACTATTCTTTTTCCTTATCAAATCAAACATTACTCCTGCCCAATCAATCTTTTTCCGATTAACAATTGCACACATCAGTGCAAATTGTTGCCTTGTGATATTGTCATGAGTAGAGTGCTTTCCAAGGAGCACTTTTCCGACTAACTCAGCGAGAAATTTAATCTTAAAGGGAAAATTGACCTTGAGCAGCTTCGTGGGAATGCCCTCCGCATGTCCCAGCTCAGTCAGCATCCTTCCAAACTCTTGAGCATCTTGCTCATAATCATCTTCACCATTAACTAATCCAAAAATATCAGTCAGAACGGCCGGAGTTAAAATTACCTCTTCTCCGCCGATGGTGCCAGTCATCGAATCGTCAGAGGATGACGAAGTGAAAGCCCATTCCTTGATCTCGGGAATATTAAACTTTATCCTTGTCGACATTAATCTTTCTAGACCTTGGTCCCGGCATAATTGAAGAATTTCTACAACTCCTGCTTCACAGCTACTGAAGGCGTCAAAATCGACGCTGAAGCCTGCATCGAACTTTACGACAGCTAGTACTGCTGGAGAAACCGCCATGGAATTGCTGGAGAATGCGCGAGAAAGACGGAGAAGACGAAGGAGACGAAGCGACAGAAAATCCCAACCGGGAAGACAGAATGCGAAAAGTCACGCTCCGTCGACGATAAAACAAAAGATCTTTTAACCTAGGTCGACTATCGGCTTTATATTGGACCGGAGATAGTCGATCTATTAAAAAGATACTAGATCCGATGGTCGAACGGTCGTTCGACGATCGGTCCAGAAGCAGAGTAGTCGGACAATCGTTCGACTATTTCTGGCTTCTCAAACAACAAGTTGTCGTCATCCAGAGATCGACGATGAGCTCGACTTGTTCGACTATGGTCGAATGCCGGTCGACGATCTTCAATCACACAAACTTTCATCAACCATAGGTCGACGATGGGCTTGACCCGATCGACTATCTTCGAACGTCGTTTGACTATCTTCAAACAAGTTTCAATATTGGCAGATATAGTCACACTTAGTCTCGTCCATTGATCATGCGTAGTTGAACTAAAAAGAACATATGCTTCTGTTCATCTAAGGGCTTGGTGAATATATCACCTCTCTGAAACTCAGTGGATATGAACTCAAGACAAATCTTGTTCTTTTCCACACAATCTCTCAGGAAATGGTGCCGAATCTCAATGTACTTCGTTCTAGAGTGGTGCACTGGATTTTGTGCAATTGAGATAGCACTGGTACTATCACACATGATTTTGGTTTTCTTGTGTGAGTAACCATAATCCACAAGCTGGTTTTGAATCCACAGGATCTGTGAACAACAACTGGCAGCTGCTATATATTCAGCCTCTGCAGTTGAAGTTGAGACAGAAACCTGCTTCTTACAGAACCAAGAGACCAATCTCTCTCCCAGGAACTAGCAAGTTCCTGAGGTGCTCTTCCTGTCAACTCTGCAACCAGCATAATCAGAATCAGAATATCCAATTAATTCAAATTCTGACTCAGTTGGGTACCAAAGTCCTAGATTTGGGCATCCCTTCAGGTATCTCAGGATTCTCTTTAGAAGAATCAGATGAGATTCCTTGGGGTTGACCTGGAATCTAGCACAAAGGCATGTAGCAAACATTATATCTGGCCTACTTGCAGTTAGATACAATAGGGAACCAACAATGGCCCTAAAATTCTTTTGATCAACTAGCTTGCCGTGATCATCAGAATCAATAACTACATTAGTAGCCATGGGTGTAGGCATTGTTGAAGCATCAGCCATCCCAAATTTCTTTACCAATTCCTTGGCATATTTGGATTGGGAGATGAAGATACCATCAGCATCTTGCTTAACTTGGAGACCAAGAAAGTATGACAGCACACCCATACTACTCATCTCAAACTTGGAATGCATCAAGTTGGAAAACTTTTTGCACAGTTTGGGATCAGTGGAGCCAAAAATAATATCATCTTCATACACCTGAACTAACAGGATTGTGTCCTTGTGATGCTTGACGAAAAGGGTTCTATCAACTACTCCGCTAGTAAAGTTGTGCTCTAACAGGAAACTAGCTAAGGTCTCATACCAGGCTCTAGGAGCTTGCTTTAGTCCATAAAGAGCTTTCTGCAACTTAAACACATGAGAAGGCTGAGTTGAAGAAACAAACCCTGGTGGTTGTTCAACAAACACCTCTTCCTTAAGCTCACCATTTAGGAATGCACTTTTGACATCCATTTGGAACACCTTAAACTTCATGAAGGCTGCATAGGCCAAGAAAATCCTTATTGCTTCTAGCCTTGCAACAGGAGCAAAGGTTTGGTCATAGTCTATACCTTCCTCCTGTCTGTAGCCCTGAGCTACAAGCCTAGCTTTATTCCTTACTATAATTCCATTTGCATCCAACTTGTTTATATACACCCACTTGGTGCCTATGATCAGTTGGCCTTTAGGTCTTGGAACCAAAGTCCAAACTTTACATCTCTCAAACTGATTGAGTTCCTCTTGCATTGCAATGCTCCAGTGGGGATCTAGCTCTGCATCTTTAAAGGTGAGGGGCTCAACCTGTGAGAGGAAACAAGCGTGCATCACATCCTGTCTTAATTGATGTCTTGTTTGCACACCAGCTGATATGTCTCCAATCACTTGAGATGTCGGGTGATCTCTAAGTGTGACAATATCAGTAGGTGGGATGTGATCTTCAGCAACAGTTCGGATTAATTCCTCAGGAGGAATTTGATCTACTGTTGGTGGAACAACAACAGCTTCAACAATGTCTTCATCATTGTCTGATTCAGTGATCTGAAGAGTTGATAGTTGAAGAATTTCTTGAGGGGCATCAGGTATCTGCAATGAACTGGAGGAAGGAGAATTTTCCTTCTCCTTGTAAAACATCTGAGTCTCATCAAAAGACACATGCACAGATTCTTCAATTTTACAGGAAGATTTGTTATAAACCCTATAAGCTTTGCTTACTTGGGAATATCCAAGCATGATTCCCACTGAAGCTTTTGCTTCAAATTTTCTAATATATTCTTTATTATTATTATGAATATAAACAATACAACCAAATACTCTAAAATAATTAATTTTAAGTTTCTTTCCCTTAAGCAACTCATAAGGAGTTTTACACTTAAGCTTGTGTATCAAACTTCTATTCAAGACATAATTGGCTGTATTAACAGCTTCTGCCCAATAGGAGAGAGGCATGTTAGCATCTGCCAACAATGTACTAGCAGCTTCAATGAGTGTTCTATACTTCCTTTCAACTACCCCATTTTGTTGGGGAGTTCTAGGAGCTGAGAAACTATGTTTGATGCCTTCTCTCTCACAGAATTCTTGCATGAGAAGAGAATCAAACTCAGTACCATGATCACTTCTGATCAAGGCCACATGAGTAGAGTACTCTGTCTGCACACATAGTAGAAAGTCTGTAAGGGCTTTGAAGTTATCAGACTTAGTTCTCAAAAATAAAACCCAACTGAACCTAGAGAAGTCATCTACAATTACTAAGGTGTAATACTTCCCTCCTAAACTCTGTACATTTATTGGGCCAAAAAGGTCCAAATATAATAGATACAGGATTCTAGGAGAATCACTTTTATTTACAGATTTAAAAGAATTTTTGGTTTGCTTGCCTAGCTGACAAGCCTTGCATAGGCTCTCCTTCTTGTAGGGGCAAGAAGGTAAACCTCTAACAAGGTTGTGTTTAGATAACCTAGATATATTTTTAAGGTTAACATGACTAAGCCTCTTATGCCACAAAGAATTATTATTAAGTGTTACTTCATTAAACAAACAGATTTCAGAATGAGTTGAATTGAAATCTACTAAATAAATATTACCTATTCTAATGCCTACTAAAACAATATTATTATTTAAAGTAATATTGCAAGAGGAGTTAGAAAATGAAACCTGGTAGCCAGCATCACATAGCTGGCTGACTGAGATCAAATTGTGCTTCAGTCCTGTCAAATATGCAACTCTCTTGAAAGTGATATCTCCAATTGTGATCCTGTCATAGCCTTCTGTCTGACCATAGCTGGAATCTCCAAAGATAACCTTTGGGCCGAGCTTAGCTTTGAATTTTGACAGATGATTTTTATTTCCTGTCATATGCTTGGAGCATCCACTATCCAAATACCACTTATTTTGAGTGATTGGATAGGCCTTCACCTGCAAGACATTTATTTAGACAGTGTGGACCCAGGTAACCTTGGGTCCCTTGTTTTTCACATAAGAAAAACTGGAAATATATGAAAATGCAGGCTGAGGGTGATAACCTAGTGGGTGAGATCTCCTAGGTGGGATTCTCCATGCAGAAGATGGGTCAACAAACCTAGGGTTTCTATTTTCATTTAGGTTTCTATGGTACTGATTATGATTTTGAAAATCATATTGAAAACGTCGATCGACGTTCGACGATGGGTGCTCAGATCGTCGAGCTTCGTTCGACCATTGAGCTTCCGATCGTCGAGCGGCGTTCGACGCTCTTTGCATTTCTTTAAAAAATTTCTTTCTCTTTTCTCTCTTAGCTTTATTTAAGGTTTTATTAACTAGATTTACTTGCTCAGTGTTCTTCATTCCACTAGCTGAAATGAAGTTCACTGGAGTTGAAAGATTGTTTTTAAGAAGAACTGGGGGTTCACTGGGAGAAGCTCCTAAGCCTAGTTTGTTATTAGCTGACCTAGTGTTAGTCATGCTGGTAATTTCTAACAACTTAAGGCTTCTACCATTAAGTGATTCTTCTAACCTCTTAGACTTAGCTAACTCCATTTTAAGAAATTTAATTTCTTCACTACAAGTAGTGAGATCTTCCTTTAACCTAATATTTTCTGTAGCAATTACTTTTGAGTCAGCTAACTTATTTCTAAGTTCTTTTATCTCCTTTTCTGAGCTAATCAAATCTAAGCATAAAGATTTAAAATCTAATTTAAATTCTTCTGAAGTGAAGTCATAAGAAGAGAGTACCTCATCTTCTGTTGGCATCTCTTCATCTGAATCTGAACTCTCTGCAACTGAGTGGTTGCTGTAGGCATCTATTGCCATGAGGCAAACTTCTTTTGCCTTCTTCTCTTCCTCATCCTCACTGGAGCTTGAGGAGGAGGATTCTTCATCAGAATCACTCCAGGTTTCAGCAATGAAACCTCTCTCCTTTTTCTTGTTCTTGTAGGAGGATGGCTTGGAGTGATTCCTGTATTGTTCTTTTTCTTTCCTCTTGTCTTTGTTTTTCTCCTCTGGACACTCTGGCAAGATATGTCCAAGCTTCCTGCAACCATAACAAATAATTTCTTTAGCAGGAGAACGATCATACCTTGGTTTGTCTTCATAGCGTGAAGACTTCTTTTGAACTCCTTTCTCCCCATCTTGAGAAACCTCTTGGCAAACAATGCCATTAGTTCCTCATTTGATTGGCTGCCTTTAGAAGCATCAGCAGCCTTAAGAGCTAGAGATTGCTCTTTTCTTGTTGGAGTGGGGGTCTTTGCTTCAGCTTCTGCTTCCCTTGTCTTAAGCACTTGCTCAAAAGACTTGAGCTTGCCGAGAAGGGCCTCTATTGAAATCTCATTTGTACTTCTGACTTCCTTGATGGGACAGATCCTTAGATCCCATGTGCTAGGGAAGCACATAAGAATCTTATCATTGACCTCGGTCAATGATATGTCCTTGTCCAGAGTCCTCAGCTCATTGATGATTGAGCTGAGCCTGGTGTACATGGCTTCAACTGATTCAGCATCAGTTTTCTTGAAGTTCTCATACTGTGAGATCAGGTTGGACCTTCTGTCCTTCCTTTCATCAGCTGAACCAGCTACAATCTGGTTCAGTGTATCCCACATGGCTTTTGCTGAGGAGCAGTCAGCAACCTTCTGGAATACCTCATCAGACATTGTCTGAGCCAGAATGTTCATCGCCTTGGCATCTGCTATCTTTGCCTTCTTGTACTCATCATTGTAATCTGTAGGAGGCACTGCACTCATATCAGATGATGAGGCAGAAGCAGCAGGTGCTCTTGGGGGTCCTGACAAAATAGAAGCAAAGATGCTTTCATAAATAGAATTCATATATAATTTTATCCTTGCCTTCCAGATGCCAAACTTAGCTAAGTTGCATGCTGGAGGTCTGGTGCTAGAATAATCCTTAGACTGGGCCATGATAGTGAATATCTATAAGCTTTGGTATCTATCAGGATCTTGTGACTTAGGTGTTAGCCTATTCAGTCAGTCAACCTCCCTCTAATACCAATTGAAAGTGAAGGGATAGATACTACTCTAGAGGGGGGGGGGTGAATAGAGTTATCAAATTTTGCACTAGACAAAATTTAATGGTCTACCCAACTCCCTTGGAGTGAAGTGCGGAATGAAAAGATTATAGATATAGAATTAACCCTATAGCCTAACACAAGAGATGTGCACAAACTCAAGCTAACTGTAATTACAGTTAAGGCTTGGAAAACCTAATCAGCAACTAGCAATCCTAGTTATATCTATTCACAGCCACAATGCAGGAATTAAACAAGGGAATCCAGACGACACAAGGAAATTTATAGTGGTTCCCCAAACAACTTTGGTATGTCCACTCTTCTACCCACACGGTAGGAATCCACTCAGGTTTTTGATCAGGTGCCCTGCCACCAACAGGATCTGCTTCAGGTAGATCCAGAAACCCTTTAGACTTTTGATCAGGTGTCTAAAAACCAAGCACAGGTTTTTGATCAGGTGCCCTGCCACCAAGGGATACTTTTGAAGGGAGTAATAACCCTGTACATGAGGGGGAAGAAGGTTAAGATGTCTTCTCTATTTTACAAAGATTAGAGAAGCACAAAGACTTGCACTGAGCTAGAGAGCTCTTAAAGAATCAAGGCTCCCCCTAGCTCAAAGATGTCCAGGTGAAGTCTTGCTTCAGTGCAGAAAACTCTTCAGAAAGATCTGAAGGAAAAACTACAAGAAGATAATAAATAATAAAATTAGCAATCTTCAAGCAGCTGTCTTCTTCTTCTTCTTCTTCAAAAGAACTCTGAGTTTGAACTTCCTGGAAGCAGGAGAACTCAGGTTGAAGAAGAGTAGAAGAGCATAACACTTCTCAGTTGGATGGAAAATGCTGAGAGCAGAAAACTTGATCTTGATGAAGGCTTGAGTGCTTAAATGAATAACTGGGTAACTAGTTAGCTAGCTTGAATCCTTCTTCAAAGGATCCTTTTTATAGCAGCAACAAGCAACGGCTCTCTTCAATTTGAATTACTTGTCTTCTTCTGAAACTTGAGACCTGCGCTGTAAATATCAAGAAGACAAAACAATCTCTGCAGCAGAAATATTCTATAAAAGGAATAAACCTTTTTCTACGAAGCTGCAGGAAGCAATCTGATAATAAAGTACTAAATAAAGTCATATTAGAAACAAACTCTTTATAGCAAAAAGAAGACTTTTCAGTCTAACGGCTATAAAGGGCTGACAGCAGATAAAGTAAAATATAATGTCAGCTAATAAGACAAACAACTTTATCTAAAAAGATTGGACTCAGGCAAAAGGGATGGAGCAAATATTTCCTGGAAATTTTATCATAAAACAACTAAAACAACGTGCCAGAAAATGTATTAATTAATTAAATATAATAAATAAATACAAAATATAAAGGCAGACAGAAAGCGTCGAACGACCCTCGGAGATCGTCGACCGATGCACGGAGATCGTCGAACTATCGGGCAGATAGTCGAACGATCCAGATAGTCGACCTATCGAAGAAGATAGTCGAACTACCCCGGCAGATAGTCGACCTATCAAAGCAGATAGTCGAACTATCAGATAGTCGATCTATCTGGACAGATAGTCGAACTATCCAGCACAAACAGATAGTCGACCTATCAAGCAGATAGTCGACCTACCTCAGAAAACAGATAGTCGATCTATCAACAGATAGTCGACCTATCAAAACAGACCAGATAGTTGATCTATCAACAGATAGTCGAACTATCAGATAGTTGAACTATCAGGACAGATAGTCGAACTACCAAGCCAAGCAGATAGTCGACCTACCAACAGATAGTCGAACTATCAATGCAGACAGAGCGTCGACCAACTGATAGACGATCGTCGATCAGCCGATAGACGATAGTCGATCGGCGTTCGACTATAGTCGAACGAAAAACCTACTTAACCAAATTCTTCATCTGGAAAAGTGAGGGCTCTACAGCTAGACCACTGACCAATGACCATAGATATTTCTTGGGTCAAGGGACTAAAAAGGCAAGACTAAACTAAAATCAAACTAGGGTACCAACACCGTGTACATTTCTGACTCAAACCGACTATTTATTGAGTGACACGCCCTGGGATACGCCCGTGTCCCAGGCCGTGTACCCCCGACACGCCCTGGGACACGCCCGTGTCCCAGGCTATGTTAAGCAACCTGCACCTTAAATCCAATTTTGAGCTTTTTGGGGTGTTACACGCGCATAGGAGTCCCTTCTTCGATTGCGAAGGACAAGTTGGATGTGCTACTACCGAATGGTTGTTCAATGCGTACGGACAGAGTATGCGCCGTGAAGGTTCATATTGTAAGCCAAGAGTTCGACTTGCTAGCGTCATTGCAGCCACTAGTAGAGTTCGACGTTATCTTTGGTATGGATTGGCTTTCGGAGCAGAAGGCTTGTATCGATTGAATTGGTAAGGAGGTCAAGCTGGGTGTTGGGCAGGACACGATGTTTGCGGGACTGAAGGGGTCGAGAAATACACTGATGTCTGCTCTTCAGGTGGTGAAGGCGGTTTGTGCTGGAGCAGAGCTGTTCTTCATGTTAGTGGAGGCTGTAAAGCCTAAGGCCACTTTGGATAGTATCCCAGTGGTATGTGAGTACCCCGACGTGTTCCTGGGCGATCTTCTTGGAGCCCCACCACAGCGAGAAATTGATTTCACTATCGACCTAGTGCCAGGTGCCAAACCTGTATCACGTTCTCCTTATTGTTTGGCGCCAAAGGAGATGGAGAAATTTAAGGTTCAACTAGAGGAGTTGATGGAGCAAGGGTATGTGCGTCCAAGATCGTCGCCTTGGAGCACACCGGTCCTCTTTGTTAAGAAGAAGGACAGGAGTTTGAGGCTATGTATCGACTACAGGGAGTTGAACAAGATAACAAAGAAGAATAAATACCTGATCCCAAGGATTGATGATCTCTTCGATAAGTTAGTCGGATCGTCGGTATATTCAAAGTTGGATCTGAAGTCTGGATATTATCAGCTGAGGATAAGGGAGTGTGATATCTCGAAGACGACATTCAGCACAAGGTATGGGCATTTCGAGTTAACGGTCATGCCGTTTGGACTGACGAATGCGTCATCGGTGTTTATGGATTTTATGAACAGGACCTTCAGAGATTACCTGGACCGCTTTGTGATCGTCTTTATTGACGACATACTAGTGTACTCGCAGTGCGAGGAAGATCACTTCAAGCACTTGCATCTGGTGTTTGAGACTTTGAGGAGGAATGAACTCTATGCAAAATTCTCCAAATGCGAGTTCTGGCTACCCTCAGTAGCATTCCTTTGTCACATTGTCAGTGGAAAAGGTATAGCGGTGGATCCGGCGAAGATTGTTGCAATACGGGATTGGCCTATGTTGTCTTCGGTAGCGGAAGTCCGGAGTTTTCTTGGGCTTGCCGGCTATTACAGGCGCTTCGTGGAGAACTTCTCGCGGATAGCGTTACCTCTCACGAAGTTTACAAGAAAGGATCAGAAGTTATTGTGGACGTAGGAGTGCGTGCAAGCGTTTGAGGAGCTGAAGGGATGGTTGACCACGGCGCCAGTGCTAAGTTTTCTAAGTGGGACCGAGGGCTTCGAGATTTATAGTGATGCCTTAGGTAGTGGTTTGGGCTACGTGCTGCTGCAGCATGGTAATGTTATATCTTATGGATCGCGTCAGCTAAAAGTGCATGAAATTAAATAATCCGGTCCACGACATGGAGTTGGCGGCCGTGATATTTGCGCTTAAGCTATGAAGACACTACTTGTACGGCGTAAAAGTCGATATTTATACCGACCACAAGAGCCTGAAGTACCTGTTAGATCAGAAGGATCTCAACATGAGGCAGTGGAGATGGATGGAGTTCATGGGGGACTACACATTCAAGATTCATTATGTACCCGGGAAGGTCAATATAGTTGCGAATGCGTTGAGTCGCAGGGCTCCCGCCCAAGCCAACTGGTTGTCAGTCCACCATGAGAGGCTAGTATGGGAATTGGAGGCGTCTGAGATCTGTTGTGTGGTCAAGCAGTCTAGCACCAAAGCATTGTTGAACTGGACGGAAGTTCAGTATTACCTGGCTGATCGCGTTCGGCAGGCGTTGGAGTTGGATGTTAGAATGAAGGAGCTTATGGATGAAGCATTAGATGGGTCAAATTCCTAGTTTTCGGTTGAGGATGGGCTCCTAAGGAAGGACCATCGTTTATGCGTCCCAAGCGGGAGAAATTTATGGGCAGAGTTGATGTACGAGGCTCATAATACCAAGTACTCAATCCACCCAGGGAGCATGAAGATGTACCAAAACCTAAAGAAGCTGTTTTGGTGGCCAGGGCTCAAGAAGGATGTGGCACTGTTTGTGGCTATGTGTCAAACCTGCGCCTTGGTAAAGGCGGAGTGTCAAAAGCCTGGAGGATTCTTGAAATCCTTACCTATTCCGGAGTTAAAGTTCGACGACATATCGATGGACTTTGTCCATGGCTTGCCAAGGTCGCAGAAGGGGAACGACGCCATCTGGGTGATCGTAGACCGGTTAACGAAGGTGTCGCACTTTATTCTGCATAGGAAGGATGATTTAGTTGAGAGACTGGCGAAACTATATGTGGATAATATAGTGAGATTACACGGTGTGCCGCGCAGCATCGTGAGTTATCGGGATGGGCATTTTACGTCCAATGATTGGAGGTTGGTGCAATAGATGTTGGGGACTAAATTGAAGTTCAGCACAGCCTTCCATCCGCAGACGTATGGGCAAACCGAGAGAGTCAACAGAATGTTGGAAGACTTGCTCCACATGTGTGTTCTAGACTTCGTGAAGCATTGGGAAGACCACCTATATTTGGTGGAGTTTGCGTACAACAACAGCTACCAGGCAAGTATTTAAATGGCTCCCTTCGAGGCCCTATATGGTAGGAAGTGTCGCGTGCCATTATCGTGGCTAGAAATGGGTGAGGCAAGGTTGTTCAAGAAACAGGAGGTGGAGAATACTACATCTCTAGTGCGGATCATTCGAGAGCATTTGCTGATCGCTTAGGACAGGCAAGCTAAGTACTACAATGCCAAGCACTGGAACGTGGAGTTCGCGGTCGGAGATTGGGTGTACTTGAAGATAAAGCCGTTCAAGGGTGTTTCGCGGGTGAGACGCTTAAAAAAGCTGAGCCTAAGATACCTTGGACCCTTTCAGATTCTGGAGCGGGTCGGCGAAGCCGCTTATCGTTTAAAGCGATCGGTGGAGTTGAGTGGACTACATGATGTATTCCACATCTCTGTGTTGCGGAAGGCGGTGCAAGAGCCTTTGTAGGTGATCGCAGTGGATCTAGTACTGGTGGACGAAGGGTTGACGACTAAGGTAAGCCCGTTCATATTGAGGACTTTGAAATTAAGTGACTCTGTAACAAGGAGATCCGGATGGTCAAGGTCCGGTGGGACAATTGCGGTCGGGAGGAGCTCTCTTGGGAACGGGAAAAAACCATGCTGGAGGAGTACCCGGAGTTTTTCCGCTCAGGTACTGCTTAAAGTCTTTCATTTTTTTTCCTTTAGTAATTTTGTGGGCAAAATTCTTTTAAGAGCGGGAGAGTTGTAACACCCTGAAACTCAAAGGAGGGACGGGTGACGTTTTAAGCCAAGTCTGGGACAAGGAGCATGTGTCACGGGCGTGTCACGGGCGTGATACGGGCGTGTCACGGGCGTGCTCGGCCCTGGGTCGCGTGGTCGACGTTTTGGCGTTCGGCGATCATCGTGTTTAGGAATACGGTATGGGACATGGGGGTGTCCCAAGGCGTGTCACGCTAGGGAGATTTCTGAGTTATGCACACGGGCCATGATACGGGCACAGACGCGGGCATGTCACATGTTACACGGGCGTGTCGGGTGCCGTGTCGCAGGCCGTGTCCTCCTCGGGAAGAAAAAATGGAAGTTGAACACAGGGCATTGTTGGGTATTGTCTCCACAATAACCCAGATTTGCATACTCACCCTTTGCACTAAGATGAATTTAGGTGTATTTGACATGTGTATTCTAGTTGTGTGTTTGTAGATTTTAAGTTCTAAGTGTAGACCAATGTTAGTCTACAGTGGGTCAGAAACACAGGACCACTCAGTGTAATCCCTCACTGAATGATCCAAGGTGTTGACTCATGTGTAGCCTCTCAATTGGGATACACTTCATATTAAAACTTTGGAACACAAGATGGAGACAAGACCAGAAGGAGATCTTACATGGAATTCTTAAAGAAATTTTTCTAAGTCCATCTCTCGAGAAGTACCTTCAAAGTTCTCGAGAAGTAGAATATAGTTTTCGAGAGGCTCATACTTTACCTCTCGAGAAGTCAGGACAGCTAGAATTCCTCTAAGTAGAAGTTTTCGAGAGGTTAACAAAGTTCTCGAGAACTACTATAGAAGTTCTCGAGAAGTACTCAGCTCTCGAAAAGTTCTGCCCTTCTCTTCAGGAATTGGACTCTAGCTAAGTTCTCGAGAACTAGACTAGAAGTTCTTGAGAAGTCAATAGAGTTCTCGAGAACTGCTTAACTAAGTTCTCGAGAAGTTCTTAGTTCAGAATTTTTCTCTAGCAATTTACTCTAAGTAAAGTTCTCAAAAGTTCTGTCTAAGTTCTCGAGAAGTGCTAACCAAGTTTTCGAGAAGTTTCCTTTAAGCTCTCGAAAAGTTTTGATAAGTTCTCGAGAAGTTCTATTTCAGTTTTCGAGTAAGTGTTTTATTTCTCGAAAAGTAAACATAGTTCTCGAGAACTATAATTCCAAGTTCTCGAGAAGTCCAAGGCCATTTCCAGAAGTTCAGTGATCGAGATCCTTCCATAGTTTTCGAAAGGTCAGTACATACTTCTCGAGAACTATTTCGACCTCTCGAGAACTAAGTACTTCCTTTTCCTGAAAATTCTCCAAGTCCCGTTTTGACGGAGATTTCGAAATAGTCTTTTCTGATTGGTCCACGTGTCTTCTTTAATTATGATTATGACCGTTGGATATGAACTATATATAGATCCTTTCAGATTTGACTAATTACATAAGTTATTACAGAGAAATCTCGTCCGTCCTTGTTAAGAAAGTATTCCTGAAAACCTAATCTCTCAATCATCCGGCCGCCGCCGCCATTAGCATTTTCTAGAAGAAAGTTTTGGATCATCGTTCTCTCAAGCGCTGCTACCTAGATCGATCCAAGATCAAGAACAATCATCCGATCCGATCGTGCTTCAACGACTTATTGATTTCTCGTTGATCGTGGTGATTTCAGAACTCAGGTTCTTGGAAAAGAGTCCAGCCTTCTTCTACCTTTTCTGATCAAGCCAAAAGTTCTCAACGAAGAAGACGAAGACCAAGATCCAGATCTGAGATATTTTTGTTTGTAACTTTTATTCAAACAATTTTCTTTGTAGGAGATTTATCTCCGAGTGGTAGGAAGTTTTATCTTCCGAGTGTAAATCTGTTTGGATCGAGTTTGTAGGAACGTTGTTCCGAGGCGTAGGATTGGTTTGCAATCCGAGATAGTGGAGTAGACGGATCTAGTGAATTTCTATAACGGTGAGGTAAAGTGGACGTACCCAAGGACGGGGAACCACTATAAATCTTTTGTGTCCTTCTGTGATTGCTTGATTGTGTGCACTAGATCTCTAAATTTTTATTCCGTAAACAAACGCACGATTCACCTATTCACCCCCTCTAGGTGATTTAGGTCAACAACTTTCCACTTTCAATTGGTATCAGAGGTAGGTTGATCGTTAAAAGGTTAACACCTTGATCAAGTTCCTATTTCTGAAAGTTGTTACTCAATCTAGCAATGGACAAAGTCAAAGATTTCGCTAAGCTTCCCCTGTGCACAAAGAACAATTTTCCCATGTGGAAAGAAATAATTAAATTCTTCATGGAAGCTGTGGACCCCCGGATATTCATGATTGTCGAAGAAGGTTCCCATGTTCATATGACCTTCTCCGCCATAGATCCAACCAAAAAGGTTCCAAGAAATTGATGGATCTGGACAAGGACTAGATAACACTTGTCTCTTTGGACAAAAAGGCTAAAAATATTATAGCAAGTGCAGTCGATGACTCAATGTTGCAAAACCTGATTCACTGCCAATCGGCTAAAGAGATGTGGCAATCTCTAGTTACTCTTATGGAAGGCACTGAAGAAGTGAGGGATGATAGAAGGTCCCTTCTGAACCAGAAATATGAAGCCTTCAGACAAGGACCAAAGGGGACCATTGCTGACACCTTTGAAAATTTCTTCAAGATAGTGAATGGCCTAAGAGTGTATGGCAGAGTCTTCATAAATGGAGAGCTGAACGATAAATTTCTGAGATCTCTCACCAAAGAATGGGACAACAAAGTCTGTGCCATTCGGGAGTTTGGGAGACTAGCAGAGACAGATCCACAAAATCTGTTTGGGAAGCTGATGTCCTATGAACTGCAAATAAACTCCAGGAAAGCTGAAGAAGAGAAAAGTCTCTTCTCGTTGAAAGAGAAGCCTACTGCATTAAAGGCTTACAGTTCAAGGAAGGGCAAAGCTACCCAACCAGCACCAGCTCAAGAAGTCAGTGAAGAAGAAAGCTCCAAGCCAAGCATCTCAGGATCAAAACTATCTGATGGAGAGTTCTCACTACTTTCATGATAGTTAAAGAAATTCATGAACAAGAAGAAGCAATGGAGAGGCAAGGATGCCTAATACCAAAGATCACGACACGACAATGATCAAAGAAAGAAAGGCTCGGGTAGCCATGACAGGTATAATTCTAAACAGAACAAACAGATTTCTACTGACATC
Organism: Platanthera zijinensis; assembly: GCA_039513925.1. Classification (NCBI taxonomy): domain Eukaryota; kingdom Viridiplantae; phylum Streptophyta; class Magnoliopsida; order Asparagales; family Orchidaceae; genus Platanthera; species Platanthera zijinensis. The sequence continues at coordinate 169,887,764 of CM077080.1, read as the reverse complement.
ATTTGCTACTGTTGCAACAAGCCAGGTCACGTCATAGCTGACTGCCTTCACAAAAAGAAGGAAGGTGGCAGAAGAGAGGAAAAGAAATCTTCATACCATAAGAAGAGAATTGAGAAGAGCCTAATGGCCAAGAAGGGCAAAACTCTCACTGATTCCGACTAATTTGAGTCAGGTGAAGAAGAGGAAGCCTACTTTGGCCTCATGGCCCAATCAGATGATGAACAAGAGCCCCAGTTTACTGGGGAGGTAAATTATCATACTCCTCTCTCTGAATCTGAAAGTTCTAACCATGAACATGAGGACAGCTCTTCTGATGATGAGTCTGAACTTATGGCCCAGTACAAGGAGTAAATCATAACTTATGACAAGTGTCGTCGAGTTGTGAAAACTCAGGCCAAAGAGATTAAGTCTCTAAAGGCTTCTGAGAGCAGCCTGAGAGAAGAAGTCGCTAAGACTAACACTCTTCAGGAGAACTTCAATCTTGCTATTGAGGAATACAATCAGGCTCTCAAGCACCTCAACCTTAAAGATGAAATCATCAAAGAATTGGAAAAATAACTCGAGGCTGAGAAGAAACTTGTTGAAAGTTTCTCTAAGCCTAAGATAGTTCTTCCACTCATTGCTGAATTCTCAGCTAAGGCCAAAGGAGCTGGACTAGGCCATGTTACCGCTCCTAGTAAATCTTCTAGGAGAAACAAGGCCAAGAGAAAGAATAAGAACGCTAAGATGGCCTTAGCCGAGGAAAAAGGGAAAGCTCCTTTGGAGCCAGTATCGTTCAAGAAAGTTAACTTTCCTATGAACGAATTCGACTATGAGTCCACCTATGAACACTTCTCTAGGCCGATCCCGGAGAAGTCTAAGTCTCGGTACCAAGGATGGACTCGCCCTCGTAACTTTGGCGAAAGTGTCTTTAAGGCACCTTATGAAGAAGTGATTCTTCAGAGCTATGGTCCCTATGTTCATGGTCACAACTTCCAGAAACCACCAAAAGTAAAACTTGTTGTGGAAAAGACTATGAAGGAGAAGACTTCATGTAGCTGCCATCATCATGAAGCTTCTTCCTCCAACAATGCTACCCCAGCTGGACCTCCACCCAAGAAGTTCAAGCAGGAGTTTGGAAGGCAAAGATACAACCGATTTGACTGTTGGTGCTGTGGTAGAGTTGGTCACTTTGCCATAGATTGTTGGTTTAATCCTAGAAATGGTGCAACTCCTCAAGTTGGCAACATGAGAATGACCGCTCATGAGGCTAATACTCATAGGGGGAGCAATCTAACCCGAGATAGAGGACCCAAATACATTTGGGTTCCTAAGGCTAAGTGAATATGATTGCAGGTATGTCTAAAGACCACCAAAATGCCAATCTGGTACTTGGACAGTGGATGCTCTCGGCATATGACCGGGACGAGCAGCCTACTACAGAATTTTTCACCGGTGTTGAATGTACTAAAGGTGATATTTGGAGGTTCAGACCGAGGAATTACCAAAGGCTACGGTATGATTTCTAACAGTAGCGTATCCTTTTCGGATGTAGCCTATGTTGAAGGATTGGAACATAATCTCATCTGCATAATCCAACTATGCGACAAAGGATACATAGTTGAATTCCACGCTGACAAGTGCTTGATAAAATCTGTTGATAATATGGAAACAATTCTACCAGGCACTCGAAGCAGGAATGTGTTTTGCTTAAATTTTATTTGTATAGATTCTTCCACACCAGTGTGTCTTTTGGCTAAAGATAGTGCGTCTCTTGTTGACCAATGGCACAAGAGACTAGCACATATTAATTTTAAAACTATTAATAAATTATTCTCCCAGAACTTAGTGCGTGATGCCCCGAATGTCAAGCATGTCAAAGAGAGACCTTGTCATGCATGCGTAAAAGGCAAGCAAATAAGGGCTGCCTTTAAAAGCACTATAGGCAAAAACTCTAATAGGTGTTTACACCTGCTACATATGGACTTGTTCGGTCCACTGCAAGTTAGAATCTTAAGAGGTAAGGATTATACGTTGGTTATTGTTGATGACTACTCGCGTTTTGCGTGGGTGTTCTTTCTGAAACATAAGTCAGATACCTTCGATATCTTTACTAATTTTGTCAGGCAAATCCAGAATGAATACAACTGTTCCGTAGTCAAAATCAGAAGTGACAATGGAACGGAGTTCAAATCTGGAGCCATGACAGAATTCTGTGAAAGCCAAGGTATCTTTCATGAGTTTTCCTCTCCCCGTACTCCACAGCAAAATTGAGTAGCCGAGAGAAGGAACATAACACTCATAGAGGCCTATAGGACCATGCTGAGTGATGCTTCACTACCAGAGTACTTCTGGGCTGAAGCAGTCAATACTGCATGCCACGTGTAAAACCGAGCCTTCATAAACAAGAACCATGATAAGACACCGTATGAACTTCTAAAAGGCAGGAAACCAATAGTTTCATATTTTAGAATTTTTGGCTGTAAATGCTTCGTGCTAAACAACGGCAAGTATCATACTACAAAGTTCAGTGAGAAGAGTTTTGAAGGTATTTTTGTAGGATATAGCAGCCATAGTAAGGCATATAGGATTTTTAATAGAAAACCCCTGGTCGTTGAAGAATCGATACATGTTGTATTTGATGAGACGAGCTTGCTGCAAAGCGAATCGTCAAGTGTGCGTGTTGAAGCTGCAGGTACAAGAATTAAGGAAATCAACTTGGATGAACCCACCAAAGATAGAAATGAATAGTTCATCAAGATCACCTCTCAAAACCCCATTGAAGAGGCAGCTGATCAAGATGAGGAGATTGTCCAAGATGATGAAGTAACACCAATGGGTTAAGAACTTCTAGATACCAGAGATACTTAGCTCAGACACCTAAAGGATCACCCAATGGACCAAATCATAGGAGACCCCGAAGTCAGTGTCAAGACTTGTCGAGGTACAGCTAACGAGAATCGTTATCTAAGCTTCCTCTTGTAGGTTGAACCAAAGAAGTTTGAAGAAGCAAACGTAGATGCATCATGGATCTTGGCCATAGGAGAAGAGCTAAATCAGTTCAAACGTTACAAAGTTTGGACACTTGTTCCTAGACCCAAAGATAAAAACGTCATCGGAACAAAATGGGTCTATAGGAACAAGATGGACGAGGATGGGATGATCATAAAGAACAAGGCAAGACTCATTGCTAAAGGATATCGTCAAGAAGAAGGGATCGATTTTGACCAGACTTACGCTCCAGTGGCAAGGCTGGAGGCCATCAGACTATTTCTAGCATACGCTGCACTGAAGGGCTTCACCGTCTACCAAATGGACGTGAAGTCCGCCTTCCTGAATGGTAATATAAAGGAAGAAGTGTATGTGGAACAACCCCCAGGTTTCGTTGATTCTAACCATCCTGATTATGTTTATTTATTATCGAAGGCACTGTATGGTTTGAAACAAGCCCCTCGGGCTTGGTACGAAACGCTGTCTAGCTTTCTCCTCGAGAATAAATTCATGAGGGGAAAGATAGACATGATCTTGTTTCTCAGGGAAATTAAAGGCAAGATTTTGCTAGTGCAAATCTATGTCGATGACATCATATTTGGCTCTACTGAAGACAACCTCTGCAAAAAGTTTTCCAAACTTATGCAAGGGAAGTTCGAAATGAGCAGTATGGGAGAGCTGAAGTATTTCTTAGGACTTCAGGTGAAACAATCTGAAATTGGGATCTTCATCTCTCAGACCAAGTTCACAAAGGAGTTACTTAAGAAATTCGGAATGGAGAGTGCAACCTCTATGAGGACTCCAATGGCCTCAGCTATGTCTCTGGACAAGGATGAGAAAGGGAAACCTTTCGATGAAACCAAGTATAGAAGCATAATTGGATCCTTGCTCTACCTTACTGCTAGTAGACCAGATATAATGTTCTCCACATGTGTTTGTGCTAGATTCCAAGTGAACTGTAAGGAATCTCATTATGCTGCTGCAAAGCGGATCTTGAGATACTTTAAAGGTACACCAAATCTTGGCTTATGGTACCCGAGAAGCAATGACAGTGAACTAATTGGTTTTTTAGATACTGACTTTGCAGGAAGCAAAGATGATAGGAAAAGCACGTCAGGGACATGTCATATCCTAGGAAGAAGACTCATCTCATGGAGTAGCAAGAAGCAAAACTGTGTCGCAATCTCAACAGCCGAGTCAGAATACATTTCTGCTGGTAGTTATTGTGCACAGTTGCTTTGGCTGAAGCACCAACTGGAGGATAATAACATGAAGATCAAGGACATTCCTTTGTTCTGTTACTCTTACAGCGCCATCGCAATCGCAAATAACCTAGTCTCATACAGCCAGACTAAACACATCGAGCTGCGATACCACTTCATCCGGGAGCATGTGGAGCAAGGGGATGTAGATCTGAGTTATGTGCCTACAGACCGACAGGTTGCAGATATCTTCACCAAGCAGTTGGACGAGACCAAGTTCAATTTCTTCAAAACTGAACTTGGGTTGCTGAACAAGGAGAATTAAGCCAAAGTAGTCATCTCAAAGGCTCAAGAATCAAGGATTCACCTTAAAGGTCAGATTTTACTAAGTAGACGGGAGTTCTCGAAAACTCACTTAAATTTCTCGAAAAGTTGAAGTCACTTCTCGAAAAATTAAGTCAACTTCTCGAGAGGCAGAAAATTCCTCTCGAAAAGTGTCTTAAGTTCTCGAAAAGTCCTTTAACTTCTCGAAAAGTTCACTGTAAGTTCTCGAGAACTAGTTCTCGGGAAGTCCATCAGTCTTTCGAGAACTCTGGAGGCCAGTCTTCGAAAAGTCAATTTCTGTCTCGAAAATGCTGGACCCCAGTTCTCGAAAACCTTCTAAACTTCTCGAAAACTTCTCGGCCACTTCTCGAAAAGTTAACCCTACTTCTCGAGAGGTGGACCGACCTTCCGCCGAAATTTCTCAACTCTGTAATTTCGTAAATTTCATGATTTCTGCCCTAATTTACGGCTAATTAGACTTATAATTAACTTAATTAGGATACTATATATATCTAAATCCCTTTAGAATCGGAAATCAACCGTCATTTCAAAATTTCTCCCGCACCTCTTCATCTTCTGCCGACCGAAACCCCCGTCTTTGCCGCTGTCTCTCCGCTCAGTTCGTCATCGTCTTCATCGCAAATGGCTTATAGTTCTAAGATAGGGATTGGGAGTGAACTCGTGGTTGCAGGCATGGCCGACATCTCCGACGACTTCAAGAATTTGCTGTTACTTCTCGAGACAGCAGGTCTCCTATTCGTTCTAATAGAGCCAGTGAAGATAGTATTTCCAGAGGTAGAGGACTTCTTCAAAAATGCCAAGATAAGGAGGAATGGAACAATCTTGAAGACTAAGGTCAAGGGAATCAAGATCAAGCTTGACAAGCATAAAGTTTCTCAACTTCTGAAATTACCTATTGTGGATGAGGAAGATGACCTCACTCTAGAAGATTATAACAGAGCCTATTCCCTCTGTGGAATTTCAGAGGAATACCACTCCTTCAGGAGAAATTTGCTAAATGATGTGGGCAAACTCCTCGTTGACATCATTGGGAAAATTCTATGGTATATCACAGGTTCTGTAAGTTTCATCTCACACGATTTGTTTGGAGTTATGACAGCTATAATCTGCAAGAAGAGTTTTCAGTTTGGAATGATGATCTTTGAAATGATAAGGGATAGCATTCATGAACCAAAGTTTGCAAGGATAATCTCATTGCTGTTGAGTGAGATTGATCCAGTAACTTTCAAAATCTCCAAAGGTACACGAGTCCATACTCTGAAGAAAATCTCTGTTACCTCAATCCAAAGATGGGAACTAAAGTTGAAGAACCCTAGACAGCTAGTCAAGGATGTTGATGCTACTATCGCAGAGGTCAGGACTCCATCTTCTCCTCAACATCATGTTGCTGAACCATCTGGTGAAGCAACAGAGGGGGAGACTGCACCTTCTACCTCAGTCCTAAGGATACCTACTCCACCAAAGATCCCTAGGGAGGCTTCTCCAATATCTACCCACTCAGAACTACCAGCTCAAGAGGTACTTAAAGTTATTGATGAAGCCATAGACAGAATGATTGAGGAACTCTCAGCTAAAGACCCACTTCCTCCTCTTCCAAAGGATGTCACTACTGATCTACCAAAAGATACTCCATCCCCCCACTCTTCACCTAAAGGTACTCGTTCTCCTCCTCAATCCCCTCTAAAAGTATCCACTCCTCCAGAAACCATTCTGCTATCTGGAGAGGATGAGCCAGCTCCTGAGGAGGTAGAACGACCTCTCAGGAATCTAGACTTCAACCTTCCTAGGTTCATTGATGAGGAAGGTGATCACGTCCTCTACATTTTAAGAGCTCAGAGCTCTATTGTTTTAGAAGAACTGCCTCCATGGCAAGCCCCTCCTCCTCCAGCTTCTCCTACCCATTCTTCTGCCTCCACCACCTTATCAGATGCCCCCCAGCTCAAATTGCTTCCATTCCTCAAGCTACTAGTACTGCTGCTGCTTCTGCTGTGATTGTGAATACAGATATTCTTTCCAAGATCGAAGAAATGCTCTCTGAACAAAGGAAACATTTTGATGAATCTCTTAAGGACATTCAGAAGCAAGTCACTACCTTGGAACAAGAGATGAGCAGAGGCTTCGCAGAAATTAAGGTAAACACTTATCAGCTTAAAGAACTATTCAGAATAGGAGGAAAGGCTCTAGATCATACTATCACAAGTATTGGACAAGTTATGGACCAGTCAGTTACTCTTGCAAACAATAAGATTCAACTGGACAAAAGAGCAGAGGAAAATGTTATGAAGGTATGCAATGATGTTGGCACCTTTAAAGAGGATGCAATAGACAAACTAACTGTAGAAGTCAGAAAGGGGGAGGATATTGTCAAACAGCAAGTTGCAAAGCTAAATGATAAAGAAAAATTTCTGTGGACTGCCAAAATTACTGAGATTAATAAAGGTGTTCTTGAAACGATTCAGTCTGTAAAATTCCACACTTATGATACAGCAGTATGGGTGCATAATCAGATATTCCCAGACTTTCAAGCAGACCCTAATGTGATTCCTCACAACCTCAATCCTCTTGCTGAAGGCACTTCTAGCCAAGTGGCTCAACCCCAAATGCCTCAACCTCAGTATCCAACCTTCTCTCCTAGTCCTGAAGATCAGGAACCTCCTCCATCTTAATACTCTCATGTCTAGGATGATGTAATACCTGAATATCTTCCAAAAATTCATATCCCAAAGAAAAGGAAGTATGGGGAGGGACCTTCTGCCAGCAGATCAGCTCCTCAGCCAAAAGCAAAGAACAAAAAAGCCCAAGAGTTTACGGAAGTATGGAGCCCTACATCAAAATCTCTAATTCTTGATACACTGAAACTTGTAATGGATTTGAATGAAGAAAGGAGCCTGCATTACAACTATTCAGAATGGGAATTATATGAGATGTCATTGACTAAAAGGAAACTATATGATAGAGAATTTGGTAAGAACAATCCCAAAACTCCTCCAAAGCCTCCAAGGTACTATCCCAAACCATTCAGCTACTATAGGAGACAATAGGCTAAGCATGACAAGCAACATGAGACCAGAAATGATTCTTGATGATTATGGTGTTAAGAACCATGAAATGAATGTTGATTAAAACTCTAAAAGATTTTTGATATATATACAATTTCATAGTTTTGCCTAATTATAAGTTCTAATTTTATTTCTGTGTTTTACTGCTTTTACTTTCCATTATTCTTGCTCTATTTTTGTTATAGTAATTCACCTTAGTATAAAGGGTTCTGACTTCTACAAATAGGGGGAGATTGTTGGGTATTGTCTCCACAATAACCAAAATTTGCATAAAGTCACCCTTTGCACTAAGATGAATGAAGGTGTATTTGACATGTGTATTCCAGTTGTGTGTTTGCAGATTTTCAGTTCTAAGTGTAGACCAATGTCAGTCTATAGTGGGTCAGAAAGACAGGACCACTAAGTGTAATCCCTCACTGAATGATCCAAGGTGTTGACTCATGTGTAGCCTCTCAATTGGGATACACTTCATATTCAAACATTGGAACAAAAGATGGAGACAAGACCAGAAGGAGATCTTACATGGAATTCTTAAAGAAATTTTTCTAAGTCCATCTCTCGAGAAGTACCTTCAAAGTTCTCGAGAAGTAGTATATAGTAATCGAGAGGCTCAGATTTTACTTCTCGAGAAGTCAGGACAGCTAGAATTCCTCTAAGTAGAAGTTTTCGAGAGGTTAACAATGTTCTCGAGAACTACTATAGAAGTTCTCGAGAAGTACTCCTTAGCTTTTGAAAAGTTCTGCCCTTCTCTTCATGAATTGGACTCTAGCTAAGTTCTCAAGAACTAGACTAGAAGTTCTCGAGAAGTCAAAAGAGTTCTCGAGAACTACTTAACTAAGTTCTCGAGAAGTTCTCAGTTCAGAATTTTTCTCTAGCAATTGACTCTAAGTAAAGTTCTTGAAAAGTTCTGTCTAAGTTCTCAAGAAGTGCTAACCAAGTTTTCGAGAAGTTTCCTTTAAGCTCTCGAAAAGTTCTGATAAGTTCTCTAGAAGTTGTATTTCAATTTTTGAGTAAGTGTTTTATTTCTCGAAAAGTCAATATAGTTCTCGAGAACTATAATTCCAAGTTATCGAGAAGTCCAAGGCCATTTCCAGAAGTTCAGTGATCGAGATCCTGCCTATAGTTTTCGAAAGGTCAGTACATAGTTCTCGAGAAGTATTTCAACCTCTCGAGAACTAAGTACTTCCTTTTCCTGAAAATTCTTTAAGTCCAGTTTTGACGGAGATTTCAAAATAGTCTTGTTTGATTGGTCCACGTGTCATCCTTAATTATGATTATGACCGTTGGAGATCGACTATATATAGATCCTTTCAGATTTTACTAATTACATAAGTTATTACAGAGAAATCTCGTCTGTCCTTGTTAAGAAAGTATTCCTGAAAACCTCATCTCTAAATCATCTGGCCGCCGCCGCCATTAGTGTTTTCTGGAAGAAAGTTTTGGATCGTCATTCTCTCAAGCGTTACTACCTAGATCGATCCAAGATCAAGAACAATTATCCGATCCGATCGTGGTTCAACGACTTGTGGATTTCTCATTGATCGTGGTGATTTCAGAACTCAGGTTCTTGGAAAACAGTCCAGCCTTCTTCTACCTTTTCTGATCAAGCCTAAAGTTCTCAACGAAGAAGAAGAAGACCAAGATCTAGATCTGAGATATTTTTGTTTGTAACTTTTATTCAAACAATTTTATTTGTAGGAGATTTAACTCCGAGTGGTAGGAAGTTTTATCTTCCGAGTGTAGATCCGTTTGGATAGAGTTTGTAAGAACGTTGTTTCGAGGCGTAGGATTTGTTTGCAATCCGAGATAGTGGAGTAGCCAGATCTAGTGATTTGCTAGAACGGTGAGGTAAAGTGGACTTACCAAAGGATGGGGAACCACTATAAATCTTTTGTGTCCTTCTGTGATTGCTTGATTGCGTGCGCTAGATCTCTAAATTTTTATTCCGTAAACAAATGCACGATTCACCGATTCACCCCCCTCTAGGTGATTTAGGTCAACAACTTTCCACTTTCAAGCGTGACACGGGTCTTAACACAGCCGTGTAACATGTGACACGGGCGTGTCAGAGACCATATTGAAGGCCGTGTGCTGGTCGATACGTCGGGCGAGACGACGAATGGGCGACACGGCCCTGGACACGGGCGTGTCGCAGGCCGTGTTCGGCCTAGTTTTAATATTTTTGGCCCCGATAGTGGCCGTTCATTTTCTTATGTTTGGATCCGACGGCTGGGGGTTGGTGGTGGCAGTTTAAACCCGGAAATAGGGTTTTCAATCCCTCATTTCATCCCCTTGATTCTCTTTCTAAAGGCTAGATAGAGAGGAGAGCAAGGAGGAGGAGGAAGGCAAGATCTGGTCACCGACGGAGCTTCGAAGCTCCAAATCGCGAGCCGACTTCGGATCCGCGGAGGCAAGGAGATTGCGGTGCTTTCCATCTGCATAGATTTTCATGGTGCCAAGAAGGAATGCTAGGGTAACGATTTTCATCTCGAGCATGTGATGCTCTCCTTCCTTTGCATGGGAAAACCCCTCTCCCGTGAGTGTGCGGCGAGATTGCGGTATTTCTTGGGGTAGATATGTAAAGTCCCCTTGTTAGATTTTGGAATCGTAGTAAGGACATATACATGTTGTGTGAAGTCTACCCGGACAAGTTGGTCTGGATCGGTGATGTGCATTGCATTTTAGCCGGAGAAGACTCCATGCCCTTAGTTGTTTTCGGGTTTCTACGGGGTAGATTGCAGCAAGGATCCTTAGGGAGTAACCCTAAGGCGCACCCGGAAAAACTGGGCGGAAACGCATTTCCGCCATCTTGGTGGCCAGGGAGCCGACCATGAACATAACAAGGTTATATGCATGTGTGATCGAACTATGGGATCCGGGAGAAGCTTGGCCCGCGCGTACGTCTTAATATGACTATACGATGTGAGCAACAGGAAGGTGGATGCGGACCCGGGCTATGCGGTTTGGTGACAGACATCTGAAAAAGAGACTGGCCATTGGCATGGTCGTGCGATTCTTTGGCTTAGACAGGAAAGACTAGATTGCTCACGAGTTTTGCCGTCCATGGGACGGTGGCGAGACCACGGTTGCGACCGGGTTAACCGAGTTAGTGCCCTGAGAGCACGGGGTGCATGGCCGTTTGAGCCCGCATCTGTGATGTTATGCTTATTCTCTATTTCATTGGCTAGGCTAACAAGTGCAGAGAAGAAGCTTTGTCGCCCCGATCTTTTGGGCGGAATCGTTATAATTTGGTCAGCATAGCTAACCGTTGCCTTTGTTTACCATCGAGCGGTGGATTGTTGCTTGCAGGTGCTGCGAAGCCGAGTGGAAAATAGCGGGCTAAAACCCAAGTTGCTGTGTCGGCCCTCGAAGGCAAATTTTTGAGTGTTTTCCTTTTGTACTCATGTGTGACCGGCATGCGTGCCGAGGTTTGGAAGACACTTTTTTAAAAAAAACTCTTGTAAGGCCATAAGGTCATTTTTCGTGTATTATACATTCCTATGGGTTTTTGTAGTGGACATTCATGATTGGCTGGGTTCTTTTTCTGGTGCAACTTAATAATCTGCTTCCGCTAGATGCTCTGTGTAGGACGTTGTGATTGGTTGAATGGTTTCAATAAGTAACCAACCAGTCTGTCTGTATTATATGGCGTCGGGCCCCGGCCAGACCTACTGTTATATGCTATGTGACGAATAGGGTGTTACAGATTCGAAGGGGGCATTTTGAGGTTCTCTTGATAGTTGTTGTTGTAGACGAATTCAACCAAGGGTTCATGCTCATACCAATATCCCTTGTAGTCCAGAATATAGCACCGAAGCATGTCTTCCAGAATCTGATTGACCCTCTCGGTCTGGCCATTAGTCATTGAGTAATAAGCGGTGCTCAGGTTAAGATCAGTGCCCAAAGCTTGCTGAAATCCCTTCCTAGAAATGCGATACAAATATCGAGTCACGATCAGAAATAATCCGCAGAGGAATCCTATGGAGCCTAACAATCTAAGAAACATAAATCCGGGCAATCTTCTCGATGGAATGACCCTCCTTGTGCGGGATGAAGTGAGCCACTTTAGTAAGGCGATCTACTATGACCCAAATCGCATCATGCCCTCTCGGAGTGCGGGGCAAACCCGTGATGAAGTCCATAGAGATATCTTCCCACTTCCATTCGGGGATAGGTAGGGGTTTCAAAAGTCCACCAGGACACTGACACTGAGCTTTTACCTTCTAGCACGTCAGACATCGAGAGAGGAAGCGTGCAATATAGTTCTTCATGCCAGGCCACCACACGATCTGCTTCAGGTCATGATACATCTTGTTGTTTACAGGATGAACAGATGTACGGGACTCGTGAGCTTCTCAGCAAATACCATCCAACAACTAAGGGACATCGGGAACACATAGGAGACTTCGGAAATGTAGAACATTGTCATAGATAGAGAAATCAGGGAGAGTACCAAGTTCGACCTGTCGGCGAATGCGCTGGAGTGCGGGGTCAGATGGCTGCAAATCCTTCACCTATTCTACTCATAACGGGTCAGACACTCCTCCTTGACCTATAGGTGAGAAGGATATGTCCATCCGTTCGAGGTCATCAATCAGGGCCACGAGAGAAGCTTACATAGGTGCACAGGCGATAACTGAAGCATGACAACTCAAAGCCTCTGTTGGGTACATTGGTAAATGTGTACCTGATTTGGAGAAGCCTCACTTAGCTCAATGATATACATCAAGGTGTATTTGATGTTATTTTGAGTTTACATGTGCAGAATAAGTATTGACTAAAATGCAGGAAAAAGTTTCTAAGTCCATGTTTCGACACCAGAGGAAGCTGTGCCGACACTTTAGCAAGTATGTGTCGACACTTGGAAAAGGCTGTGTCGACATACAGAATCATAGTCGACATCAACAGTGTCGACACCAGGAGGCAGTGTTGACACACAGAAGCAGAGTCGACATCAACTGTGTCAACAGCTGGAGGCAGTGTCGACACACAAGAATTCTTAGTCTACTTCAACTGTGTCAACACACATGACTTGTATCGACACTCAACAGAGTTTCAACAATGTTGAGTGTTGTGTAGTGAAGAAGTGTCTATGTCAACACAAAGAGGCAGTGTCGACACATTCTATAGATGCAGTGCCAAAGAAGCTATGTCGACACCACCAAAGTCTGTGTCGACACTTAAGTCACTTGTATCGACACATATTGATAGTTTGTCTCGACACATAATGACAGTCAATCTCGACGCTTTGCTGATAAAGAAAAAAGTTCAAGAACTGACTGGAGAATTGACAGCTGTGCTTTCCAACAAGTTTATTGAAGCTGTCAGACTTGTCAGAAGTTGGTTAGAAACCGGATCAGCCGGTTACCATGGATGAAGTCTATATATATGGATGGATTCTGTCAAATCAATGATGATGAAAAACAACAACAGGAACAACTACTGAAGTATTGATCATTGATCAAGACAGTGCACGTCACACTGAAGAAGATTTTCGTGAGAAGATCTAAGGAGAATTCAAGCATGAATTCTGAAGAAACTTCATAAGTTCATAAGAGAGAGAGAGATCTTAAGCTGTTGAGGTAAAGGAGGAGACATCTACAAGTCTCCTAAGAAGCAGATCTTGAACCAATCTGCTAAGAAGGGTTCAGATTTATTTCTGATTCTAAGAAGGAAGCTGACAGTCAGTCAACTTCAAAGGAGATCAACCCTACTGAGTTCAGATTCAAGAAGCTTTGAAGAAAGCCAAGAACAGGTTGATTTAAGCCATTAGTCTCATCAAGAAGCTGATCAAGAATTCTCTTATCCTTTCTCTCTCAATAAGGGTAAGAGTCCATCAAAAATACTTATCAAATTTTGTAGAATCTTTTCAAAGATCTGAGTTGTAAGCCTGTGTTATAAAGGCTGAGTGTAGGAGATTTAGATCTCTGAGTGGAAAGGGTGTTTGAGCCTGAGTGTAGGAGATTAAGATCTCTGAGTGGTAAGGCTGTTTTAGCCTGAGTGTAGGAGAATCAGTTCTCTGAGTTGTAGGCCTTGTGGCAAGGCTGAGGTAGGGCTGTTAGCTTGAGTTGTAGGAACCTTTCAGGGTTCTGAGCTATAAGATTTGTGGATCTGAGAAGAAGGAAGAAGTTAGGCTGAATCTAGCACACTGCTAGATAGGTGAAGGGGGAAAGTGGATGTACCCAGACCTTGGGGAACCACTATAAACCTGTGTGCAATCTGTGATGTGTGTATGATTGTGATTTCTATGTTGTGATTGCTGTAGAATACTTAGAATCTATTTTAAGATCTGAAAAATATTCTGCCTTAAGTAAAAAAGTAAAAGAACCTATTCACCCCCCCCTTTAGGTGTTTTGGTTTTCTTGAAATTAATTCTATCAAGTGGTATCAGAGGGAGGTTGCTAAAAGAAGGACTTAACAGTCTGAGTTAGATCCCTAAGGATGAATAAAGAATCAAGAAAATGGGTTCTAGAGAAAATCAGAAGGAACTAGGTTCTATGAAATTACCCATCTGCAGGAAGGAGATATTTGGAATATGGAAAAAAAAGGGTCAGGCTTTTCATGGAGGCTTCTGATCCAAAAATTTACATTACTATAATGGAAGGTCCTTATGTCCCAATGAAGGTGTCAGTTCTAGATGCAAATCAAAGAACTTCCAAAGATTTTTCTGAGATGACTAAGGATGAGATCATCCTGGCAACTATGGATAAAAGAGCCCAGAATATCATAGTAAGTGACATAGATGATGTTGGAACACCCTATTACTAATTTGGGCAAGGATCACTATGTTTTTAGGAATTTGGTTTGACCTAAATGTATAGTTGAAAAGGTCAAATTAGAATGAGTCTAGGGCTTAGAACATAGGTTTGAAGCTTCCCCCAGGACCATTCAAAGATCAAGACTTAGAGCTGAGATAAAGATAATTTTCATCGACCTCAGTTCGACGAAACGTCGAACTCCATTCGACGCTCTCTGAGCTCTACCCTGCTAAGTCGTCGATCTCCGGTCGACGATCTTCGAGCTTAGATCGACGATCTTTCTTCAGTTATTTTTTCCCAGTCACTGAGCTCAGTTCGACGATCGTAGAGCTCAGTTCGACATTTTCTGTCTGCTGTGTTAATCCAATCTCTGAGCTCAGTTCAACGATCGTAGAGCTCAGATCGACGATTTTTGTGAGAGATCGATGCCTTCAGAATTCAAATTCAAGGACAGTTATGGATTATAATCAAGAATTAATTCCTGCATTGATTGCAAAGGATTTTCTAGCCGTTTTAATCAATCTAATGCAAGTTTTAAGGAAAGACCAAATGGAATATTGCTTAGGACTTTCCCCAGATACAGTTGTCTATTATGGAAGTCATTTATGACGGATTAAACGGTCGTCTAAGAGAATATCTAATATACTTCTTCAGTATTCATTCTCATATGATACATACACAAGATACATAAGATATAGTGATCAACACAGACAATACAAGGAGATACAGAAGAATTAGATTGACATTGCAGAAGATTGAACAACACAATTTCTTTGATCAAGATTTCAACTTCTGTGATTTACAAATCTACTGAATCTTCAAGTGTTCAAAGGCTTCAACATCAAGGCACTCCAGACCCCAAATATTTCAGCATCTGCTTGAATCATCTTCTGCTGGAGATCTGAAGCTTCTGAAGGCCTATCCCCCTAGCAAAGCTTTCACTCCTGAACCATTCTACATCTCAGGGGGAGCTTTGACAACATCAACAATCCACTAGTCTTCTCTCATTTGATTTGAGACAGAGAAGACAACATCATCTCTTTCTTTTTCTTTTCCTGATGTAAAAGGGTTATCAAAACTCCCTTCAAAAGTTCTGAGTCTGGTTCTGAGAGCCTTGTCAAAACACAGTGGTGGCAAGACACCTTATCAAAAAATCTAGATTGGTTCTTGAGCACCTTATCAAAAGCTCATTGGTTCCCAGGTACACCTGATCAACTCATCCTACAGTGGATTCCGACCAAGGGTGGTAGAAGAGTGGATGTACCCAAGTTTTGGGGAACCACTATAGATCCTTGTGTCTTCTGGTTATTGTGTGTTTGTTATTGCTGTGTGTTGTGTGATTCTTATTTCTTGCTTTAACTTTGTTTTTCTACAAGCACTTTACACATATAATTAAATTAAATCTTCCACTGCCTTATAATCTTTAATTGTAAACATTATTTTAAAATACTCTATTCACCCCCCCCCCCTCTCTAGAGTCAAGGTAGATCTTTCTCTAACTTTCAATTGGTATCAGAGGGAGGTTGGTTGTTCATACAGGCTAACACCTGAACCAAAAGATCCTTGATAAGATAAATCCTTTAAGAGGGTTATTTTCATTATATTTAAGTTTATATAAAGACATGGCACAGAACAAAGACTATGCTAGCACCAGACCTCCAGTGTGCAATCTTTCCAAGTTTGCACTTTGGAAGGCAAGGATTAGATTATACATGAATTCTATTGATGAGGACATTTTCAATTCTGTTTTGACAGTGTGTCCAAGACCTCCAGAGACCACAGGCACAAGTGTTGTTCCACCTCCCTCAGGAACAGATGCTGAAATAAAGAAGTGGAAAACTGCAGATGCAAATGCCATGAATATTCTTGCTCAGACTATGTCTAATGAGATATTCCAGAAGGTATCTGAATGCTGCTCAAGCTAAAGACATATGGGATAAGCTTTCAGAAATTATATCAGGATCTGCTGATGAAAGAAAGGATAGGAGATCCCATCTCATATCCCAATATGAGTACTTCATGAAAGGTGAAGCTGAATCAGTTGCAGACATGTACACCAGGCTCAGTCTGATAGTCAGTGAGTTAAAGTCATTGGACAAGGAAATCACACTCACTGAACTCAATGACAAGATCCTAATGTGCTTCCCCAACACTTGGGATTCAAGGATCTGGCCAATTAAAGATGCCAGAAGCCTAAGTGAAATTACCACAGAGGCTCTTCTGGGCATGCTCAAATCTTATGAGCTGCTCATCAAGAATAGGGAAGAAGAACAAAAGGCTACTTCTCCAGTCATCAGAAAGGAGAAGACAATAGCCTTGAAGGCTATAGAAGAGGAGCCTGAAGACAAAGCTACAGGAAATGATGAGCTCCTAAGTCTACTGGCCAAAAGATTCTATAAGATGGCCAGGAAGGACTTCAGAAAGAAGTCATTCAAAGGGCATGAGAAGCCTAGATATGATAGGTCCAACAACAAAGAAATCATCTGCTATGGATGCAAGAAGCCATGCCACATTGTGCCTGACTGTCTAGAGAATAAAAACAAGGACAAGAAGGACAGAAATGAGAGAAGAAGAGACAAGGACTTCAGAAAGAACAACAGCAACAGATCCTCATCCAACCAAAATAAACATACAAGGAAGGGATTTGTAGCAGAAAGCTGGAGTGACACTGAAGAAGAATCAGAAGCCTCATCCAGCTCAAGTGATGATGAGGATGATGCTGAGGAAAAAGAATTCTGCATGATGGCAATCAATGCCTCCCAACAAAACTCTGATGCAGAATAAGAGTCTGATTCTGAAGCTGAAACTGGATCTGAAGAGGATGAGGTAATAAACTCTTTTGATTTTACTTCTGAAGACTTTAAAATTGAATTTAAGACACTGTGTTTAGATTTGCTAAGGTCTGAGAAAGAGATAATCTCTCTCATAAATCAATTATCTGACTATAGTGTCCTAAAATCAAATAACCTCAAACTCTCTGAGGAGTTAGAGTGCTATAGGGAGGAGATAGCTTCACTGAAAAGTGAACTATCCAAGGACAAACAGTTTGAAGAATCCCTTAATGGGAGAAGCATCAGACTGATGGACATTACAAGCACAGTGAACTCAAGATTCAACAGTACACTGGGCTTGGGTGCTTCATCCAGCCAACCTATAGTATTAACAACCCCAATTAAATTTATTTCTGATAAAGGAAAGGGTGTTGTGGAGGTAGCTAGGAAGAATCCAGATTTACCTAAGGAAAATCAAGTTCAACGGAAAACATCGAACAGAGCTCGACGATCGTCGAACTCAGATCGACAACTTCTGAACTCTGAACTCTGGTATAGTCGATCTTCAAACGGAGCTTGACGATCTGACCCAAGATCGTCGAACTCAGGTCGACGATCGCCGAACGGAGCTCAGAGCTTTGAACCATCTTTCAGAGGTAAATCTCAAGTCAATCCTAGAAGTCCCTTATCCCAAAGCTTCAACCCTATACTGAATGGATAGTACCTCCTAGGAGATATCATCCTGAAGGATATAAGAGTAAGCCAGGGATGTCTTTCATTTATGAATTTAAAGGCTATCAACCTAGACCCAAGGTAAACTGGGTCAAAAACATATAAGTTGTTTATGTGCAGGTGAAGACCTATCAAACATCAAACCAGCAATGGTATCTGGATAGTGGGTGCTCAAAGCACATGACAGGGAACAAGGAGAATCTATCATCCTTCATAACCAAACTTGGACCCAAAGTAATTTTTGGTGATTCAAATTTTGGTCAAACCAAAGGATATGGTGCTGTTCAGATAGGTTCAGTCACTTTCAAGAAGGTGGCATATGTGGAAGGACTGAAGCACAACCTGATCAGCATCAGTCAACTTTATGATGAAGGATATCAAGTGACTTTCAACAAAGCTATATGCAAGATCAAGTCAGAAGACAACACAACTGTGTTGACGGGTAACAGAAAAGGTAACATTTACTTAGTAGATTTTCATTCATCTAAAGTAGATATCTGCTTGTTCAATTCCATATCTAGACCTAATATACTATGGCATAAGAGACTAGGGCATATTAACCTTAGAACTATTGCTAGGCTATCCAAGGACAACCTTGTTAGAGGACTACCTTCTGGCCCCTACAAGAAGGAAGGACTTTGCAAGGCTTGTCAATTAGGCAAGCAAACTAAAAACAGTTTTAAGTCACTTAATAAGAGTGATTCACCTAGGATTTTGTATCTGTTACACATGGATCTTTTTGGACCCATTACAGTACAAAGCTTAGGAGGGAAATCTTATACTTTGGTGATTGTAGATGACTTCTCCAGATTCACTTGGGTATTCTTTCTGAGGAAGAAGTCTGATAACTTTAAGTGTCTGAAAGAGTTTCTCAAATGTATACAGATTGAGTTGAATACTCACATTTCCCTGATCAGAAGTGATCATGGGATAGAGTTTGATTCTCTTCTTATGCAAGAGTTCTGTCAGAGTGAAGGGATAAGGCATACTTTCTCAGCTCCTAGAACTCCTCAACAAAATGGGGTAGCTGAAAGGAAAAATAGAACCCAAATTGAATCTGCTACTACATTGTTGACAGATGCTCACCTACCTCTATCCTTTTGGGCTGAGGCAGTGAACACCTCCAACTATGTGTTGAATAGAGGCCTAATACATAAACTGAAGGGCAAGACTCTCTATGAATTGCTCAAAGGGAAGAAACCTAAAGTAGACTATTTCAGAATTTTTGGCTGCATTTGTTATATACACAATAATGACAAGAAATATTTAGCAAAATTCCAAGCTAAAGCTGATGAAGGGGTGTTTCTGGGATACTCCATGATCAGCAAGGCTTATAGGGTATATAATAAATCCACTCTTAAAATAGAAGAATCTGTTCATGTTTCTTTTGATGAGACTAACATGTTTTATAAGGGGAAGTCTGCTTCTACCATAGAACCATTGCAGGTACACTCTCTTTCAGAAAGTATGGACAGATTACAGGTTAAAGAAAAGGATATAGTTTTTCCACCTATCCAGCAAAAGGATGAGAGCAGTGATGATGAAGAGGATGTGCAACATCTAAAAGAGCCAGTTGCTGCTCCACAAGAGGAAACAACAACAATGGTTGGTGAACAATCAACACCCCCTGTTGATCTAGTAACAACAAGAGATCATCCAATTTCCCAAGTAATTGGAGACATCTCAGCTGGTGTGTAAACAAGAAATCAGGTCAACCAGAACCTGATGCACACTTGCTTTCTATCTCAAGTTGAGCCTCAATCCATTCAAGATGCAGAACAAGATCCCCACTGGATCATTGCTATGCAAGAGGAATTGCATCAATTTGAGAGGAATAAAGTTTGGGAACTAGTGCCAAGGCCTAAGGATCACTCCATTGTTGGAACAAAATGGGTGTTCAGGAACAAGTTGGATGATCAGGGAGTCATTGTAAGGAACAAGGCAAGGCTAGTTGCTCAAGGCTACTCTCAAGAAGAAGGAATAGACTATGACCAGACCTTTGCACCAGTTGCAAGGTTAGAGGACATTAGAATATTCCTAGCTTATGTTGCTCACAAGGGTTTCAAGGTCTACCAAATGAATATGAAGAGTGCTTTTCTCAATGGAGACATCAAAGAGGAAGTCTATGTTAGACAACCTCCAGGTTTTATCTCTTCAACTTACCCTAATCATGTGTTCAAATTGCATAAAGCATTATATGGTCTAAAGCAAGCTCCTAGAGCATGGTATGAGACTCTAGCATGCTTTCTTCTGGAAAATGATTTTATAAGGGGTAGAGTAGACCAAACTCTTTTTATTAGAACTAATAAGTCCCATACCCTACTAGTACAAATATATGTAGATGATATTATCTTTGGTTCTACTGATTCAAATTTGTGCAAAAAGTTTTCCAAGCTGATGCACTCTAAATTTGAAATGAGTAGCATGAGTGAGCTTTCCGTCTTTCTAGGATTGCAAGTCAAACAACATGCTGAAGGCATATTTATTTCTCAAACCAAGTATGCAAAGGAACTGGTTAAGAAATTTGGTATGTCTGAAGCATCTTGTATGAAAACACCTATGCCTACTAATGCTGTATTAGATGCAGATGAACATGGAAAACATGTTGATCAGATAACATATAGAGCAATAATTGGCTCTCTATTATACCTTACAGCTAGTGGACCTGATATAATGTTTGCTACATGCATATGTGCCAGGTTCCAAGTAAGCCCTAGAGAGTCACACTTAACCTTAGTAAAGAGGATTCTCAGGTATGTGAAAAGTTGTCCAAATCTAGGTCTCTGGTATCCAAAAGATTCAGCATTTGACTTAACTGGATTTTCAGATGCTGATTATGCTGGATGCAGAATAGACAGGAAAAGCACCAGTGGAACTTGTCAGTTTCTTGGTGATAAACTTGTCTCATGGTTTTGTAAGAAAAAAACATCTGTGTCAACTTCAACTGCTGAAGCTGAATATATGGCTGCAGGTAGTTATTGCTCACAAATCTTGTGGATACAAAATCAACTCCTAGACTATGGTTACAACTTAGAGAAGTCTAAAATATTTTGTGATAACACTAGTGCTATCTCCATAACACAAAATCTAGTCCTCCATAGCAGGACAAAACACATAGAAATTAGGCATCATTTTCTAAGGGATAATGTTGAGAAAAACAAAATTTAACTTCAATATATCCCAACTGGTTTGCAAAGGGGAGATATTTTCACCAAGCCTTTGGATGAGAAGAAACATACCTTCTTCCTCAATCAGTTAGGAATGCTAGATGGAGGCTGTCTAAAATAAATTCCAAGATTTTGAAAATCTAAAAACAGACCAAGACTAGGCTAAAAACTTATATTTTCTCTTGTCTATAGGTTCTGTTTTACCTCTAAACTGCGCTCGATGTTTTTCCAAATATCGTCGAACGGAGATCGATGCTTTCCAACAAGCGTCAACCGGAGTTCAGCGTTTTCCAGGCAGCACTAGGCTATCTTCCTCTGGTCAACGATCGTCTAACGGAGTTCGACGCTCTCCAGTATCGTCGAACGGAGATCGACGTTATTGAAGACTCTTCAGATTCCATTAGAAGCCAAGATCGTCGAACGAAGTTTAGCGATCCTTCCTTTTCCGTGTCTAACCCTAATATAAAAATCATATTTCGGTCGTCGTTCACCTTTGCGCTTTCATAGTTTCTACAGAAAAACTCTTTTCCCTCCAAACTTTTGCTGCACTTGTTCTTTGTTTGTTCATATTTGCAGGATCAAATGGCCGTTTCAGTTGCAGCTCTGTCGGCAATGAAATTCGACACCGGATTTGACATCGATATGGATTCTTTTGAAAGTAGTGATCAAATATTCAAAGAAATACTTGAGCTCTTCAAAGAATAGCAACTAGAGAACATCATGACAACAAGAATCAAGATAGCAGCAGATGATATTAAAGAATGGGTATATACAGCACAGAATCGGAATAACAACACCATCGTCGGCACGATATCGGGAAATCCGGAATCACTTTCGCCTGAGGATTTATCAGAAGTTTTTCAGTTGAGTACAGGAGAAGATTGTATTGATTTGTCTGGAGAAGAATTCTCCAATATGCTTGAAAGGATGGGGCATACAGTAGCTAACCCCAACAAGCTTTTGAAGAAAAATCTGTCAGTAGAATACAGATTTTTGGCAGATGTGGTAGGGAAAGTGCTATTGGCTAAGCACTCTGCTCATGATACAATTTCTAGGTATCAGCTCTGTTTGATGGGAGCTCTTGTGGATAAAAAGCACCTAAACTGGGGAGAACTCCTTTTTGAGTTAATCAAAAAGAAAATAAACAAGAGTTTTATTTATTTTGGTAGAATAATTGGGCTATTTCTTCATGCTAAGTGCCCTGAGTTGTTAGTCTCAAGTGGAATGCATATCAATGCTTCCAAGAGGCTGACTTGTGCCTTATTTGGAAAATGGGATAGACAGGTTGTCAAGCCCAGCAGACCTATAGCAATTCCATCTTCAGGCACAAGGACTGCTACAGTCACTTCCCCTCAGGTCTCTGCCCCAGCAGAAGATTTGCTTGCTTCCTATCCACCTGTTTCTACAACCATCTCCACATCAACCACAACAATCATCTCAACCATATTTATCTCTTCCCCATTACCATTTCATCACCCTTATCTCCTCCAGCCACTTCAGAAACATTCCTCTCTCTCCATTATTATCCACCTCTCACCATTCCATCATTCCACCTCATGGAAGACTCCTTTATGGATGATTCTCCTTCCTCTCCTCCTGAGATTCCATCTACCTCCTCCTACCAACAACTCCTTCAGGATATACTCTCTCAACCATCCTTTACTGCATCCATTTCCACACCCATATCATCAATCTCCACTCCAGTACCATCCATCTCCACCATCTCTACTCCTGAGCCATCCATCCCTACACCTCCTACCATCACACCATCAAACATTATGCCAGCAACATCAACTCCTACCTCTACTCAAGCCCATCTTGAGCATGTAGATCTTCCTGCACTGGCAGACAGGCTGTATGAGCTGATAGCCCCCAGGCTATCCTCATTGCTGGAGACCACAATGGACCCACTTCTGAAACATGTTCAGGAGCTGTCTGACAGGCTATCTTCATTCCTCTCTTCTCAGGCAATCCCTTCCTCTGGGTGCCTTGATCCAGTTCATACTGAATCCAGGCAGGGGGAGATGCCTAATGAAGTTCTGGAATTGCCTGCTGCTGCTGAAGCTTCAGTTGCTACTCCAGTTTTTGCAGTGGATCTCCAGAGCCTGCTCTCAGTTTTTGATGCTGTTTACTTCAACTATCTACTAGCTCAACAGTATGAAGATCTCTTCAAGACAGTTATGCCTGTTCCAGTATGTGAGCCATTTTTGCTAGCTTCTTTTATAGAATTTGTCCAAGCCGAGGACAAGGACACTACTGCTGCTGCTGCTGCTAATGATATTGTTAATGACTTTTCAGTCGATACTGTTATTAGTTCTGTAATTGTTTCTAAAGATATTATGATGGCAGAGGCATGTATTGATGAGCCTGTTGATTCTGCTAGTTTTGTTTCTAAAAGTGTTATTGCTCCTGTTCAAGTTGCTGCTCCTATTGTTGATGCTCCAGTACTCTCTCAAGCCAAAAAATCTTCAACAAGAATACATTAAGAGAATAGATGCTCTATATGATGATCCCCAGAGCTCTGACAGTGACCAGTTCAGAACAGACAGTGATGACTCCTCAGCTACCATAGCAAGGAAAAGAAAAGCTAGAAGCAAAGCCATGAAAAGAGTTCCTCCAGAAAAAGTTACAGATGCAAATGATGTACCTTATTATATATTGCATAATTGTGATATCACTGAACCTTGGATGCAATACTCCAGAAATCAGATTAAGGCAATGAAAAAGAAAAGAAAATTTGACAAAGGATCTTCCAAGTCTTATCTTTCCCCTTCTCCACCTCCTCATGATGTAGGTGTAGGTGGCAGCTCTGCCTTCTCATCTACTCCAAGAGGCCAAGGCTCTTATCAGTTCCAGGGCAGATCTCAGCCTAGGAGAGGCCACTCCAGAGGTTACCAACATAGAAGAGGTCAATTTAGAGGTAATCAGAGAGACTTAAGGGTTAATTAAAGACAAAGGAAACAAGGCCCCAGAGATCATTCTTCTGGCCCTTTTCCTTATAAACTCAAAGACATTGTGTCTACCAGAACCCCTGCTGAAGTGACTTCTAACAGATATGAAGCTCCAGTGCCATTTGAAGATCCAGAGAATAATCCTAATTCCTGGACAGCCAGAATGAAAGAGTCAGCTGCACTAGAACAAATCAGGAAAGCAAGAGAACAAGCCAGAGATACTTCCCGCTTCACAACTCTCTCAGATCAAAGAAAGAAGGAACTAGAAAGGTATGCTTCAAGCAAGTTCTTTGATTCAGAAAGTTATATGAGACTGCATCCTGAGGCTATAGTTCCAAGAACAAAGCAGCAGACAACCTTAGGTGCAAATGATGATAGAAGATCAAAGAAGGAAGCTTTAAATCCTAACAGAGATATCATTTTCAAGCAAAGCAAAGAGAAGGATTAATTTTTGTAAGCAGGCAGTACATTCATCTTTAAAACATTTGCTGATATTCTATCTGAATGCTGCTATGTCATATATTTCTGCTTTGTTGTTTTTAATTTGGCTTTTCTGTATATGCTTTTGTATTTCTTACTGAGTCCTGTAAATAGTAATCCTAACCCAAATAGGGGGAGATTGTTGGAACACCCTATTACTAATTTGGGCAAGGATCACTATGTTTTTAGGAATTTGGTTTGACCTAGATGTATAGTTGAAAAGGTAAAAGTAGAATGAGTCTAGGGCTTAGAACTTAGGTTTGAAGCTGCCCCAGGACCATTCAAAGATCAAGACTTAGAGCTGAGATAAAGACAGTTTTCGTCGACCTCAGTTCGACGAAACGTCGAACTCCGTTCGACGCTCTCTGAGCTAACCCCTGCTAAGTCGTCGATCTCCGGTCGACGATCTTCGAGCTCAGATCGACGATCTATCTTCAGTTATTTTTTCCCAGTCGCTGAGCTCAGTTCGACGATCGTAGTGCTCAGTTCGACGTTTTCTGTCTGCTGTGTTAATCCAATCTCTGAGCTCAGTTCAACGATCGTAGAGCTCAGATCGACGATTTCTGTGAGAGATCGACGCCTTTAGAATTCAAATTCAAGGACAGTTATGGATTATAATCAGAATTAATTCCTTCATTGATTGCAAAGGATTTTCTAGCCGTTTTAATCAATCTGATGCAAGTTTCAAGGAAAGACCAAATGGAATATTTCTTCGGACTTTCCCCAGATACAGTTGTCTATTATGGAAGTCATTTATGACTGATTAAACGATCGTCTAAGAGAATATCTGATATACTTCTTCAGTATTCATTCTCATATGATACATACACAAGATACACAAGATACAATGATCAACACAGACAATACAAGGAGATACAGAAGAATTAGATTATATTGCAGAAGATTGAACAACCTAATTTATCTGATCAAGATTTCAACTTCTGTGATTTACAAATCTACTAAATCTTCAAGTGTTCAAAGGCTTCAACATCAAGGACTCCAGATACCAAATATTTCAGCATCTGCTGGAATCATCTTCTGCTGGAGATCTGAAGCTTCTGAAGGCCTATCACCCTAGCAAAGCTTTCACTCCTGAACCATTCTACATCTCAGGGGGAGCTTTGACAACATCAACAATCCACTAGTCTTCTCTCATTTGATTTGAGACAGAGAAGACATCATCATCTCTTTCTTTTTCTTTTCCTGCTGTAAAAGGGTTATCAAAACTCCC
Organism: Platanthera zijinensis; assembly: GCA_039513925.1. Taxonomy (NCBI): domain Eukaryota; kingdom Viridiplantae; phylum Streptophyta; class Magnoliopsida; order Asparagales; family Orchidaceae; genus Platanthera; species Platanthera zijinensis. Next base: position 169,862,098 of record CM077080.1, on the reverse strand, counting down.
TTCAAAAGTTCTGACTCTGGTTCTGAGAGCCTTGTCAAAACTCAGTGGTGGCAAGACACCTTATCAAAAAATCTAGATTTGGTTTTTGAGCACCTTATCAAAAGCTCATTGGTGCCCAGGACACCTGATCAACTCATCCTGTAGTGGGTTCCTACCAAGGGTGGTAGAAGAGTGGATGTACCCAAGTTTTAGGGAACCACTATAGATCCTTGTGTCTTCTGGTTGCTGTGTGTTTGTTATTGCTGTGTGCTGTGTGATTCTTATTTCTTGCTTTAACTTTGTTTTTCTACAAGCACTTTACACATATAATTAAATTAAATCTTCCACTGCCTTATAATCTTTAATTGTAAACATTATTTTAAAATACTCTATTCACCCCCCCCCCTCTAGAATCAAGGTAGATCTTTCTCTCACTTTCAGATGATTCAACCTTTCAGAATTTTATTCACTGCAAGACCTCCAAAGAAATGTGGAACATTTTTATAGTCTACATGGAGGGTTCTGAATAAGTTCTACAAGATAGAAAGTCTATGCTAAATCAGGAATATGAAAGTTTCAGATAAGGGAAGTCAGATAGCATATCTGAGTGCTATAAGAAGCTCTACAGAATAGTAAATGAGCTGATGTCTTATGGAAGGCTCTTCAGTACATATGAACTGAATGATAAATTCCTAAGATCCTTGATAAAGGATTGGGACACCAAGATTTGTGCCATTAGGGAAGTGGCCAAACTTGCAGATATTTCTACTCCAACTTTATTTTGAAAGTTACTGTCTTATGAAATGCAACTAATGACTAGAAAAGAGAAAGAAAGAAATGCGAAAGGGGAGCATAGAGAAAATTCTGTGGCCTTCAAGGTTGAAGCTACTAGAAAGAATAGGAGGATGTATCCATCTCCTCCTAAGAAAGTTGCTGAAATTACCTCAGATAATTCAGACAACCAAAATTCAGATAGCAGTGATTCAAATACAGATTTTGCTGCCTTTACAAGGCAGTTTCAGAGATTATTGAAGAAGAAGCAGTGGAAATCTAGGCCCTCCACATCACAGCTTGTTGATGACTATTATCAAAAGAGGAAGTCATCAAGGAAGGACAGGAGCAGGTCTAAGCCTAGCAAGTCTACCACATCAAAGATTGTTTGCTACTGCTGTAATAAGCCTAGACATGTTATTGCTGAGTGTCCAAACAAAAGAAAGGAGTGTGCTGATAAAAGGAAGACTCAACAAAAGAGCAAGAAGGAGAAATCTTTTGTTGCTAAGAAGGAGAAAAGCTTGACAGACCAATCAACTTTAGAGTCTGAATCTGAAGCTAAGGCATATATTGGTCTTTATGCAGCTGATGAAGAAGATGAGTTTATGCAATTGCTAAACTCCATCTATGAACAAGAAGACCATCAGTGTATGGGACTGATGGCTGTATCAGAAGAAGACAAGTGCCAGGATCAGCCTGGTCCTAGTAAGGTACAATGTATTTCTAGAAATTCAGATTGTAGTACTGGTACAGAGTAAGCTATATCTGCATCAAGTGATGTGGATGGGTCTGAATCTGAAGGTGATATTCATCAGCTGATTGATGAATATGGGGAGTTGTTGAAGGCACTAAAGAAAAGCAAGAACCTGGCCAAAACTCAGGCTAAGGAAATTGAAGATCTTAAGATGGTTGCATCTGACTTAAAGAAAGAGTTGGATCAAAAATTGAATGAGATTGCCAAACTTAAAACTATAACTGTTATTCAGATGGGCACAATCAAATACAAAAATGATCTAATTAAAAATCTGGAAGTCAGACTTCAAAAGGAGAAAGATTTGGTGGCTAGTTATTCCAAGCCAAAATAAGTTTTACCCTTAATAAATTAGTTTGTGGCTCAAAAGGGTAAGACTTGAATAGGCTTTAAGGGTAACACCAGGGCTGTCCAATTTAAGAGAAAGGGCAAAGCCTCAGTCCAGCCACTGAATTTTAAAGTTCCTGTAGTTTTTAGAAAGATACAAGTGCCTTCTAACAAGTATGACCTTGAGAATACTCATGGTCATAGTAAGACTGAAGTTCTGAATGACAAGGGTGGTTATGTCAATAAGGCAGCTCATGTTCATAAACCCCATGTTTTTAAGAAAACTGTGGGAGTGGCTACAGTAGTACCAACACAATATAAAAGATTTGCTGTCAACCAGACTGTGAAAAATGTATCTAAAAATAGATACAACAAGTATGAATGTTGGTGCTGTGGCAAGACAGGTCATTATGTCATAGATTGCTGGCACAAGACTTACTTGGGTTCTATGGAGAGGTAATTCTTTATTGCAGTTGAGTCCAAGTCACCATACACATATATGGTACTTGGACAGTAGATGTTCCAGGCACATGACTGGAACAAAGGGATTGTTGAAGGAGTACTTGCCTATCATAAATGGGCCTAAAGTAATCTTTGGTGGCTCTGAAAAAGGAATCATCATAGGGTTTGGTAACATTTCTAGTAACAAGATTACTATCACTCAAGTGGCCTATGTGAAGGGTTTGAAACACAACCTTATAAGCATAAGTCAGCTGAGTGATTTAGGATATGACATTTCATTTGTTAAGAATGGATGTCATATCAAAAGGTCAAATGATCAAAAGGTCATTTTGACAGGATACAGAAAAAGGAATGTGTACTGTCTTAATTTTGAGTGTGAGAACAAAAGTTCTCCTATTTGTCTTGTAGCTGATGAGAGAGCCTCTCATTGTGTCAAATGGCACAAGAGGCTGGCCCATCTTAACTACAAAACTATTGGCCAACTTTTTAGCAAAGAGTTAGTGAGGAATGGTCCTCAAGTTAAGTGTATAAATGAAGCGATATGTTCAGCTTGTCAAAAGGGCAAGCAGACAAAATCATCCTTCCTTAGCCTTGAAAATAAGGATTAAGTGAGGTGTCTATACCTCTTACATATGGATCTTTTTGGTCCTATTCCAGATCATTGTCTAGGTAGGAAGGTCTACACTTTTGTGGTGGTAGATGACTATTCTAGATATTCCTGGGTGTTCTTTCTGAGACAAAAATCAGAAATCCCAAATGTTTTACATAGTTTTGTCAAACAAATTCAGAATAAACTGGACAGTACAGTGGTCAAAATCAGAAGTGACCATGACACTGAATTTCAATCTGAAAGTATGACAAGACTGTGTGAAGAATTTGGGATTTTTCAAGAGTTCTCCTCACCTAGAACACCACAGTAAAATGGTATTGCTGAAAGGAATAATAGAACATTGATTGAGGCTGGTAGAACTCTATTGAGTGACACTTCTCTCCTAGAATATTTTTGGGCTGAGGCAGTAAACACTGTATGTCATGTGATCAACAGGGCTTCTATCACCAAGTGCGACAAAAAGACTCCCTATGAGATCATGAAAGGTAGAAAACCAAATTTATCCTATTTTAGGATCTTTGGTTGCAAGTGCTATATCCTTAACAATGCAAGTCTTATTTAACTAAGTTTGCTGCCAAATCCCAAGATTGGATATTTGTTGGGTACAGCAATAATAGTAAGGCTTATAGGGTCGACAACTTGATTACACAGGTTGTAAAAGAATCTGTACATATTGTTTTTGATGAAACTAGATTGATCAACAGTTAGTTGCCTTGTAGTTCATGCAGTCCAACAGGTATAAATAAGAGAATGGACAAGCTTTCCATTGCAGAAGATTCAACTGTAGACCAAGAAATGGAAAATGGTGGCTTCTGTCCAGGGGGAGTACAGGACTCTCTAGAAGCTGAAGAAAATCAAGAGGTGCAACACATTGAAGAAACTGGAGGTATTCAACCTGAAAAAAGACTACCTCCAGCTGTTAGACACTTAAAAGATCATCCAGTAAATCAGATAATTTGTGATCCAAGACATGGAGTGAAAACCAGAAGCAGGAACTTGAATACAGTGTTGTACTCAAGCTTTTTATCTCAATTAGAGCCAAAGAAATTTGAAGAAGCTATCCTAGACCCACATTGGATTAATGCCATACAAGAGGAGCTAAATTAGTTCAGTAGGTGCAAGGTCTGGGAGTTAGTTCCTAAACCAAAAGACCAAAACATCATTGGAACAAAGTGGATCTTTAGGAATAAACTGGATGAGAATGGAAGCATTGTGAAGAATAAAGCAAGACTTGTTGCAAAAGGATACAGGCAGGAAGAGGGTATTGACTTTGATCAAACCTTTTCCCCAGTAGCAAGACTGGAAGCCATTAGAATGTTCCTTGCCTATGCAGCATATCAAGGATTCAAGGTATTCCAAATGGATGTAAAATCATCATTCCTGAATGGAAATCTAAAAGAAGAAGTTTATGTATAGCAGCCTTCAGGTTTTGTAGATTCTCTCAAACCTGATTATGTTTATAGACTCAGGAAAGCTTTGTATGGGTTAAAGCAAGCCCCAAGGGCTTGGTATGAAACCCTATCTACATTCCTTATTGAGAACAAATTCTCAAGAGGGAAAATAGAAAAAACTCTATTCCTAAGGGAGTCCAAAGGAAAGATAATCTTAGTCAAGATTTATGTAGTTGACATAATTTTTGGATCTACTGAAAACAACCTTTACAAGAAGTTTGCTAAACTTATGCAAGGGAAGTTTGAAATGAGCAGTATGGGGGAACTTAAGTTCTTCTTGGGACTCCAAGTAAGACAGACTGATGATGGCTTGTCCATATCCCAGTCTAAGTTCACCAAAGAGTTAATTAAGAAATATGGTATTGAATCATCCTCCACCATGAGAACTCCTATGGGAACAAGTATGCCTATATGCAAAGATGATGCATGTAAACCTGTAGATGAGTCTTTGTATAGAGGAATAATTGGCTCTCTACTATATCTCACTGCTAGTCGACCAGACATTATGTATGCAACATGTGTCTGTGCTAGGTACCAATCATGCTCAAAAGAATCTCATTACACTGTAGTAAAGAGAATTTTGAGATATCTAAAGGGCACACCTAATCTAGGCCTTTGGTACCCTAGGAATTGTGATTTTCTACTAACAGGCTATTCAGATGCAGACTTTGCATGTTACAAAGAAGATAAAAAAAGTACTACAGGCGCCTGTCAATTTCTAGGAGGAGGATTGGTGTCTTGGAGTAGTAAGAAGCAGACTAGTGTGGCAATTTCCACAGCTGAGTCTGAATATATGGCAGCAGGAAGTTGCTGTGCACAGCTGTTGTGGATTCAGCACCAGCTAGAAGACTATGGTATTCAGGTAAGTAGAACACCTTTGTTTTGTGATTCTACTAGTCCTATTTCTATTGCTAATAATCTTGTTTCACATAGTAGAACTAAGCATATAGAAATAAGATACCAATTTTTTAGAGAACATGTAGAGAAAAAGGACATCTCACTAGAATTTGTTAAGACAAATTATCAAATTGCAGATGTATTTACTAAGCCTCTAAATGAAACTAAATTCAATAGATTTAAAATTGAATTATGAAGTGACCATATGATAGATTATCAAATTTGGGTAAGTAAATCTGTGTCGACACATTCAGAGAAGTGATGTCGACACTTTAGTAAATCTGTGTCGACACATCCAGAGAAGTGGTGTCGACACTTTTGTTAGTGATGTCGACTCATCCAGAGTAATGGTGTCGACACTTCCAGAAATTGTGTCGACACTTGCAATAAGAGTCGACACAGAATTTCTGATGAACTACTAAGTATGTCCAGTGTCGACATATCATCAATAGGTGTTGACACATAATAGTCAACGTCGTGATCGAGACAATAGAAGTATGTGTCGACACTTTTCAACAGTGTCGACACATTTAGACAGTTTTTGCCCGCCTTTTGACCTTCTTTGTTTAAAAGGGTATAAATAGGTCGAGAAAATATATTGTCGACATTCTCTCCAGATTTTTGAGACTAAACCCTTGTGTCGACAAACTCTCTTCTCTCAATTCAAGATTTCTCTCCATTCCAATGGCGCCAAAGATTGAAGATAACATTAACGAAGGCTACGAGCTGGTGCGCAATGCTTTTGATGATGCGGCGATAGAGATTAAAGGGGTCATTACCCTTGTTACTGATAATGGATTAGAGTTTCTTGTATCTGAATCTACCAAGATCTTGAAGAAAGAAGTGTTTGAGTTCTATGCTGCTGTAACAGTGGACTCCACTGGACTACGGATTAAATCGTCCGTTCATGGAAATAGAGTGAAACTTACTCTGAAAAGTTTACGAAAGATTCTTTACCTTCCTAGAATTCAGGATGAAGAAGAGGTCCCAGCCTCAAAGACAAGGGAGGCACTACAGTGGTGTGGATTGGATCCAACCATGAAGATTGGAGCAGCCATTAACATAAAAGGGATGAATCAACAAGGAAAATTTCTATCTGAAGTGGTAGGGAAGGTGATTTTGTGTAAACTAGGAGGACATGATAGGCTCTCTGCCTATATGTTCAGTCTGATGACAAGGATAATCTATAAGATTAACACAGATTGGTCTGCAGTTCTATTTGAGAAGATAAAGGAAGGAATCAAAAAGCCTAATTTGGCTAGATTATTGTTGAGTTTATACCTGGCTGGAGCAATTCCAGAGGTAATGCATCAGATTACAGGATCTAAAATAAATCATATGAGAAGGATGGACATCAGAATAATATCTAGATGGGATAGGGTCCTCTCAAAGGACATACCTGATTTGGATAACCAAGAGACTGCAGTAAAATCACTAGTACATGACATTACTGAGCATGACCATGTGCAGGAGGACACAATAAGTGCACAGGTGAAGGGGGAGCAAGAAAGTGTACAAGTACAGGACAATGCTAAGAATGCACAATTGCAGGGGGAGACAGTTACTTCACAGGTACAAGGGTAGAGAGTATTCACATGGCAAATGAAATGGATTCACAAACTGATCTTGATGCTTCTGGAGTTGCTGCTGCTGTTGAGAAAGAACTATCACCTACTCACACTCAACAGGAATTCACTCTAGAAGAGTTGTTTCCTGAGATTGAGGGAGCAGCAGATAAGGAGGAGCATATCAGGGTTGAGGAGGAACTAAAGAGGTTTGAGGGGGAGCAGGCTAATCTTGAGGAGGAACAGATTGGCACTGACAAAGATACACCCTCTACTCCACCATAAAGAGTTGTTACTGCCAGTACTTCTGCTTTAGTGGATGAGGAGATTGCAAATATCAAGAAAAGAAAACTGATGGTTTTCAAGAGGAGAAGCCAGAGCTATAAGAAAGCTTTGTAAGCTACTACTTCACAACCAGCTCCTGAGACTGATTACAACAAATTTTTGGTAGATTTACAAGTGAAATTAGATGAGCAGAGATTGTTTTTGGAAAAATATGTGGATGAAAGCCATAAGGCCCTCCAATTTGATCTACCACAAGATATCAAATCAATCAGATTTGAGGTAAATCAGAATAAGAAAGAGATGACAGATTGCTTCCACAAGGGGGGCAATGCTGTGGTATTCCTGGTTAACCAACAGGTAGAGATAAAGAAACAAGTGGATGATATTGCTGTCAAACAAGGCTATGTCCTTGAAAATCAGATTAGAATGATTGATAATCTGACTGAATCTCACAATGAGATAGTCACTGAAGTAAAGAAAACAGTTATAGCAATGACTGAAGCAAGGGCTAAGGAGAAAAAAGAATTTGATCAGAAGCTACAGGAAGCCTTGGATTCCTTTAAGAAAGCCATCACTACTTCTCAGAAAACAATTTCTGATCAGCTTCTAAAGTTAAATTCATTTTATAAAGATGGTTTCAATTTTATTGATGGACAAATAAGATTTCAAAAAGATGACTTAAGGGATCATATTGTAAGAGAAGCCATAAAGGGGGAGAGAGTGTTAGTCAATGCTGGCTCAGGTCATGCAAAATGGATATCTAATAGCATCAGAGCCACTCTGGGATATCCGTCCCTTTGTGAGGATGACAATGTTGCAGAATCTGGTGTGCAACCTGCTTATGCTGGAGGTGATCAACCTGAAGTTGCTCAGATCATCTACCCTCCAGCAGATTTTGATATAATTCTACAACAGGTTCAGACAATGTACAGTACTCCACAGGATGTTGACAATGTCATATAGAGAATGTTCAAATGCCTGAAGCTTCCTTGAAAGCTCAACAAGATGCTCAATTATCAAAGAAGAGATTCAGAGAGCAGGCAGAGTTAAAACCTGATTTTGAGCAATGGAGCTCCACTTCTAGAAATATCATATTAACTGCCTGGAAAGCTGTAAAAGACCAGGTTCATGAAAGGGAAAAATGGTATAATGAGCAGGAATTGCAGAAGTATGAGGCAAGGCAGGAAGCCATAGTTCAATACAGAAGAAATGCTAAGAGTGGGAAGCTACATCCTGATGCTCAGGAGCATAGCAAGTATTTCCCTAATCCTTTTCATTATTTTGAAAGGAAAAGGATTAAGGCTGAAGCACAAAAGAAGGCTGAGTTGAAAGGCAAGAAGCTCATTGAAGATACAGAACCTTCTGTGCAGGCTCAAATTAGATCAGGGAAAGGAATAGTCATCAAGGAGCCTGTCCAGCCTTAGTTTAGTTTTACTAGATTTTTCAAGAACTAAGTAATTCTTGGGTTTTTAAAGAAATCTATGTAATTAGGTGTTAAGAAACTTTGAGATATGATAAACAAAACAATGTTCCATGTTCATTTAATTTGCATCCTCATTCTGTGATGTGATTTTGATATATGTTTTGTTTATAAGTTGCCCTGTCATATAATGCTTATTTACATCATAGTATTTGTTTATTATAAGTGGTGTATATCATTGACTAAAGGGTTATGAATTCTCAAAATATGGGGAGACTGTTGGGTATATTGGTAAATGTGTACCTGATTTGGAGAAGCCTCACTTAGCTCAATGAATACATCAAGGTGTATTTGATGTTATTTTGAGTTTACATGTGCAGGATAAGTATTGGCTAAAATGCAGGAAAAAGTTTCTAAGTCCATGTGACGACACCAGAAGAAGCTGTGTCGACACTTCAGCAAGTTTGTGTCGACACTTGGAAAAGGCTGTGTTGACACACAGAAGCATAGTCGACATCAACTGTGTCGACACTAGGAGGCAGTGTCGACACACAGAAGTAGAGTCGACATCAACTGTGTCAACACCTGGAGGCAGTGTCGACACACAGAATTCTTAGTCTACATTAATTGTGTCGACACACAGGACTTGTATCGACACTAAGCAGAGTTTAACCAATGTTGAGTGCTGTGTAGTGAAGAAGTGTCTATGTTGACACAAAGAAGCAGTGTCGACACATTTTAAAGATGCAGTGCCAAAGCAGCTTTGTCGACACCACCAAAGTCTGTGTCGACACTTAAGTCACTTGTGTCGACACATATTGACAGTTTGTCTCGACACATAATGACAGTCAGTCTCGACGTTTTGCTGACAAAGACAAAAGTTCAAGAACTGACTGGAGACTTGACAGATGTGCTTTCCAACAAGTTTACTGAAGCTGTCAGACTTGTCAGAAGTTGGTTAGAAACCGGATCAGCCGGTTACCATGGATGAAGTCTATAATATATGGATGGATTCTGTCAAATTAATGATGATGAACAACAACAGGCACAACTACTGAAGTATTGATCATTGATTAAGAAAGTGCACGTCACACTGAAGAAGATTTTCGTGAGAAGATCTAAGAAAAATTCAACCTACTGGGCCTAGCCCTTCCGTACGCCCCTAGAAGAACACAACCTAGAGTATCCGCATACTAATGCTGGCTATATGCACCATACTTTCTTTGGCTAAGTGTCCCACACTGCCGAGTCAACCTATCGATGTCGGTGTGAACGAGTCCAATACCGAAGACCCACAACCTTATTCTTTATCCAAACCTCGAGCCACCGGCTCCCCGGGCTATCTCGTCCGTGCATCTACCTTCTGAACCTACCGCCCAGATGGAAATCAAACCAACCAAATCAACCTCCCGAGCTACCGGGGTGTGTGAATGAGAAACTCTTGTTATACTAGTTGCTCTTTTAGTTTATTATTCCTACAGTTTACGTTAGCCCAGGACTGCCCCCGACATACCCCGTGAAGGGCTCTCAAAGGGCACTAGGAACTACGATGGGCTGAAGCCCAAAGCTCCCATTCGCATGACACTTATTATTATTGGTTTTTACTCAGTTCTCAATCCCTTAAATATTATATTGGATCTAACCCTAGTGTATTTTACTCTTCCTCTTCACGGAAAAGATGATCCTTCGTCGATCCCAGACACCACTTAACACTAGCGATTCCAACACTCTACCCCTCCTATTCACTTGCCAAATCAATACACAAACATCCCATCTCCCTAAGTTCATTTTGCACCATATTATGATTCCTGCAGTTTTTACTAAAAGCAGACCATCCTAAGCTATATGATGTATACAATGGGAAGTACTCAAAATATTTATCCAAATATCTTAAGTTATTTACTGGAAGTCTATCATGACATGATTGGGCTAAATCCAGTAATTCACAATTTTCCTAATTTGTTTGATATTTAATTAATTTCTTTCCAAACTAATCCATGCTTGAATTGAACATGATGTACAATATTTTCTCAAGTAATGGCCACAAAAAATTTATGAACACTAGATAACAAAAAATTAACAATACATATCAAATTCCATAATTTTCCTTAAATGTTTTGGCTTCTAATTAATTAATCCAATGTAATTCCAACAATCATGTATAAAGAAGGAAGTACTACAATTTTCATTAGAAAATTACAGAAAAATTACTGAATCTTTAAGGTGACCAAATAGGACCTCTGAGCAAATATCATAATTTTTAAGCCGACTAAGTACCAAAATTAATTCAATTGTCTTACATGGAAAATATCACTTTGTGAAGCAACCCATATAACAAGACTTTCAAAAATTCCACAAAAATTTAGAAAGCTTTATAACATCATACAAGGTCCTTAGACTGAATTTCATAAGATTCCAGTGAGTGGTTAACTCATAAGAAATTCCTAAGTAGATAGTACAATTTGATGGTTTGTAAAAAAGTACTATATTTAATGATTTAAAATTCATAACAAAATTTCAAGATATGAATATCATTATGAAAACACTCCTACTAAAATTTCACTAAGAATCAAGGTCATATGACCCTTTATAAAATTCCTAGGGTGTGAAGACCTAAATACTTATTAAGTGGTTTATGTGGGGTATTTGTGTCCAACTACTGCCCAATCACTTCCTAGGGCATTTCACCACCCTACAATTATTTGATCTAAATACCCAGTCCATACAAGGGCATATCACCCTATGTCCTTCACAAACCCTTAAAGTCCAACCTTAGGATTTGAACTAGGGTCCTAGGGCTAACCCACCTAAATCCATCTCAAACTCCTTGAGAAGGTGTTTTTACTGACCATGGGGCTCTGGCAAAGGTCCCAAACCATTTGGGTGAGAATTGGCCCCTGCCCCATGCCCCAAATACTCCTTGCCCTATTTTACCCCTTAGGAGACCAAACTTTGGTCACACCTAAACCTATTCAAATCAAACCCACTTGGGCTGAGATTTTCCTCAGGGTCAAATAATGACCCTAAGAGTCAGCCACCAAAATCTTGGTGGGTTTAGATGTCATTAAACCCCTAAAATAATTCATAAATGGTTTCTTAAATTTTTACAAAAACTATAGGACAAAGTTTCTCCAAAAATTTTCATTTTTGGATATGTTCTAGGTATATGTTCTAGTAACTCCAATCCAAAATTTCAAGTCATTTGTATGGCTGGATTGATGGAGGCACTCAAAATACTATCTGGTCTTGCTTAGGTATAGACCCCACCAACATGGGTGCTGTGGTCAAACCACTTACCCAAATAGGTTTAAACAAATTTTAAATAAAACTAGACTTCACGGCCTACAACTTTCATGTTGGTCATCTTTCCTGTAGAGGGGCTTACCTATTTTTAATATTTAATTTAAAACCACCCAGTAAACGGGATAGAAAATTAGAACAAAAGGAATTAATAATTAAAACCAGCACGAATCTTGAAGCAGATCCAACTCCTCCTAGTCATCTTCTTCCTCTAGCCAAGGGCTGTGATTAGCATAACCTGGAGCGACTTCCAAGTGCTGCCGCCGGCCATCCAGCCACCTTCCTGGCCGGCAACCGCCACCACCACCTCCATAGAGGTGGTGGCTGTCGCCAGGCGGCGACACAGCCGCCAGAGGGCAAGAATGCGGCGATCCCGACGGGTTCATTTTACGGAAAATCTAGTGAAAAACTCCCTCCCGATCGGGCTCAATTGAGCTCTATTCTTAACCCTAAAGAATGCTACGATCTACCCGCAGAGAGAGAGGAGGGGAGGACCTTGTTTGCGGGCTGGAGACGTCTCAACCGACAGAAAGCCATTGACGGTGGAGGTGTGGCTGGCACTCTGCAAAAGCACAATGAATTCTCTTGTCTCCTTCGGGCAAGGTTTGGAAACGAAAGCTTGGAGTCTAGTGAAGCTTTTAAATCAATAAAATGGGGGAGGGGAGGGGTTTAGCTGGTGGTGGCCATTAATGGCCCTTTATGGTGAATCTCGGCCATGGTGGTACGGGATGAACATTGCTCAATCCAGTAAAGTAACGGCTGGAAACTCCTCTTCCCTAGAGGAGTTGAATCCAGCCATAAAAGACGAGGGGAAGGAGGCCAAGGCATCAAGTGCCATTAATGGCCATACAAGCCAATTTTCGGCCATGGCCGTGAGCTTTATCTCTCCTCCATTAACATGAAAATTCGGATTTAAACCGTATTAATAAAGTACCGCTTAATATTTTATTAAATAAGTCTTAATAAAAGAAACGACCAATTAACTCATCCTGGCCCAATTCCCGGAACGATCCGGTTCAGCCGAACCAGTAAGCAGGCCAAAATTGCCAGGAATAATCTAAGTCAAATGGCGTTGAGTTCACTCGACGCACTTGACTCAATTCAGCCTATGGCGTCGAGTGCACTCGACGCCATTCAGCCTATGGCGTTGAGTGAGCTCAACTCACTCAATGCCGTAATTCGGCAGAAATACTCTAAGTAAAATGCGTTGAGTGCACTCGACGCACTCAACGCCATCCAGCCTATGGCGTTGAGTGCACTCGACGCATTCAATGCCATCCAGCCTATGGCATTGAGTGCACTCGACGCACTCAACACCTGCCCTAAAATTCTCCCCAAGTATGATGGCGTTGAGTACACTCGACGCACTCAACGTCATTCAGCCTATGGCGTTGAGTGCACTCGACGCACTCAACGCTCGAGCCCATAATCTTCCTAAGTGGGATGTCGTTGAGTGCACTCAACGCACTCAACGCTATTCATCCCATGGAGTTGAGTGCACTTGATGCACTCAATGCCCGAGACCAAAAGCCTGTTTAAGTAGATATCTGATCTACTTGTCGGGTCTTGTCGACTCACTCGACGCTCCCCAGACTTGAGTCAACTTGGCCTATTTTTGGGCTTTCTAGGGTTTTGTCATGACTTAGTCATGACAAAACCACTCCTAGGGGGTCTAATCGGAAATGGGATGTTACACACGCGTAGATCTCGGCGAGAGCTTTCCGAATATACTCTCCATCTACAATTCTATCCACCTAAACCCCCACGATTGGCGGCTGAAATCTCGTGACAATGCCGCCCTTCCTCCTTTTGCGAAATAGTCCGTTAGCTCGGGTAGAAGATGATGAATATCGTTCCGTCACATCACAAAGGTTATATATATATCATTATATTATAATTAATTACTAAATAACATCCAAATGACCCAAAACCCAAACCAACTTGAAATCTTACGAAATTCGCACTGTAGCTAAATATCGACGCTTCGAATCTAACAGCGAAGTCAAAAATCAAAATTTGATAAACCAAACTTGGGTAACCCCCCCCCCCCAAGTCAAAACACCAAATATACAAAAAAGGCTCTACCGAGTTCCGAAACAAACCTGATTCGTGAGGGAAATTATGGAAACTCACAAGAAAATAGTCAAACTAGAAACCCCAAATAAAAAGCTCGGATACCTATGAGAAGAAAACCACGCTCCGACAACAGTACCCGCCAACTACGCGTCAATGTAACTCCCTAATGTCATAAATATCCCATCAAAAGAGTTAAAATAAACATCGAAAAATCGGGGGCGTTACATCCATCTAGTGTCTCATCGTTCATTCTTGAAAAGGAGGAAGACTACTCTTTCTATAGGATTGGGTTCTACATCTAGTTGTAGCCATACTGCCCGACGATAGCTACTTTAGGCAACCTTCATTTCCTTTTAGAAATCATCATCTTTTAAAACATTCCATCGCCATTTTAGGAAACTTTTCCGCACCATTTTAGTAAACTTTTGATCTTTGAAAATCTTTCTTTTTGGCAACTTTTTCTTCCAAAAGTGGACTTTTCAAAAGATATTGCTCAACGATAGTGATACCGGCCGGTGGTAGCACCTTCCATTTTTTGCATCTTCCTTCCATGGGTTCTATCCTTCCTTTTTTTGTCAAATTGCTAGTGCCAGCGCTAGCAGTAACAGTACTGCCCAACGGTAGCAACAAAACTTTTTCATCTTTGTCTTTTCGACTTGTCTTTCAAGGGTTATTAAACCTATAGTTCCCGAACACTATAAATACACAACAAACATGATTAAATTTAAACTGGGATTTATTATTCTAAAACTAAGAGATGAGTAATGCATGTTCTATCATAGCGGTCATGCATAGAGGCATCCATTTCTCATGTGTAAAGGAAAACATATGAGTAGTAGTCTCCTCCCTTGAAAATGATTGATACGCATGGGGATAACACCGCAATAATCATTACCTGCAGAGGTAACATCGAAAACCTATAGGAAAGACAAAATCACTCAGCTACGACAACAATATAAAAACATAAATTAGAAAAGAGGGGGAGGAAAGATCTCCCTCAAGCATGAAATGAACACGATATGTATTGTTAGAAATTGTCTCCACAACACCTCAGATTTGTAGGAAGTCAGACCTTGAACTAAGATTAATTAAGTTGTATTTGATATTGTGTTTGAGTTGTATGTATGCAGAACCTTATTGCAAAGTGTATACCAATGTCAGTCTATAGTGGGTCACCAAACACAGGACCATACAATGTAATCCCTCATTTTGTGATCCAAGGTGTTGACTCAGGTATAGCCTCTCTATTGAGATACACTTCATCTACATGCATCTGGACTTATGGACTTTGGAGTATTGAAGACTATTTCAGTATGGAATTTTTCTAAGTCCACATACTCGAGTAGTATCCTTCACATACTCGAGTGAGTGACTTAGTACTCGAGTAGTTCCTTGGACATACTCGAGAAGACTCTGTATACTCGAGTATACGAGCTTTACTCGAGTAGATTTCTTTTACTCGAGTAGGTGATATTTTATACTCGAATAGATGGTTAGTCACTCGAGTAGGCTATGTATTATACTCGAGTAGAGCTTTCTGTATTCAGTCTGAAATTTTCCAAGTCCACATACTCGAGTACTTCCCTGATATAAGTGACTTAGTACTCGAGTAGATTTATTTTATACTCGAGTAGTTGCTCAGGTACTCGAGTGGATCCTTTGTTTCTATTCGAGTAGATTGTCTTCTCTGTACTCGAGTATGTTCTTCAAGTTTTCTTTTATGAGAAGTATTTTTGTGCTTACACTCGAGTATATTTTCCCATACTCGAGTAGGTCTTATCTTACTAGAGTAGTCATTTCCTGCTATACTCGAGTAGTTTCTCTAGTCACTCGAGTAGTTCTTCCCAAGATACTCGAGTAGTTTCACTCCTTATACTCGAGTATATTCCTCTTATCTACTCGAGTAGCAGACCTCTTATACTCGAGTATATCATTTCTCTCGGGTATATTGGTTCAGATTTCCTTGAATATTTCTAAGTCCAGATTCAACGGGTATTTTAAATTACTCTTTTCTGATTTGTCCACGTGTCGTCAGTAAAGATTAGTATGACCGTTGCAGCTCTCCTATAAATAGGTCCTTTCCGATTTGAACCATATAACAACATTTTTTCTTTTAAGAATACAGAGAATATTAAGAAAGAAATCTTTCCAAAAACCTAATTTCTCTCAGCCGCAATTACTTGTTTCGGGAAGAGCTCTGGATCGTCCTTCTTCCAGCCGCTGCTGCCGATCTCTAAGTCTCAAGCGATCCAGAATCAAGAAGAATCATCCGATCACTTCGTGCTTCATCGATCTCTTATATTTTTTTGTTTATCGTGGTGATTCCAGATCTCAGATCCGTGGATTTCTGTCTAGACTTCTTCAACATTTTCTGTCAAGGCCGAAAGCTCTCAACGAAGAAGACAAAGCCAAAGATCCAGATCTGTGTTATTTTGTTTGTATTTTTCCTCAAACAATTATTTTTGTAGGAGATTTATCTCTGAGTGGTAGGAAGTTCTATCTTCCGAGTGTAGATCCATTTGGGATCGAGTTTTGTAGGAACATGGTTCCGAGGTGTATTATTGGTTTGCAATCCGAGATAGTGGAGTAGCCGAGTCTAGTGATTTGCTAGATCGGTGAGGAAAGTGGACGTACCCAAGATCGGGGAACCACTATAAATCTCTTGTCGTCTGTGTGATTGCTTGCTTACTTATTTGTGCTAGTTGCTAATTTTTATTCCACATTAGACACACATCTCACTTATTCACCCCCCTCTAGGTGATTTAGGTAGACAACTTATATTTTTCAATTGATATCAGAGGGAGGTTGATCGTTAAAAAGGTTAACACCTTGATCTGATCCTTCCCAAGTTGTCTTTAAAGAAGTATCAAGCATGAGTAAGACCAAGAATTTTGCCAATCTCCCTATATGCACCAAGAACAATTTTCCTATGTGGAAGGAAAGAGTAAAACTCTTCATGGAAGCAGTGGACCCTCGGATATTCATGATTGTTGAAGAAGGTCTGTATGTTCCTATGATTGCATCTACAATAGATCCAACCAGACAAGTCCCAAAGAAGTTGATGGACTTGGATAAGGACGAGATTGCACTTG
Organism: Platanthera zijinensis; assembly: GCA_039513925.1. Lineage (NCBI taxonomy): Eukaryota > Viridiplantae > Streptophyta > Magnoliopsida > Asparagales > Orchidaceae > Platanthera > Platanthera zijinensis. The sequence continues at coordinate 169,845,112 of CM077080.1, read as the reverse complement.
TCTCCCTGGACAGGAAAGCTAAAAATATTATAGCAAGTGCAGTCGATGACTCGATGCTGCAAAATCTGATTCATTGCCAGTCTACCAAGGAGATGTGGCAATCCCTGGTGACTCTGATGGAAGGCACTGAAGAAGTTAGGGATGATCGGAGATCCCTTCTAAATCAGAAGTATGAAGCCTTCAGGCAAGGTCACAAGGAAGCTATAGCTGATACCTTTGAGAACTTTTTCAAGATAGTCAATGGCCTAAGAGTTTATGGCCGAGTCTTCACAAATGGGGAACTGAATGACAAATTCTTAAGATCCCTAACCAAGAAATGGGATAAAGGTATGCGCCATTCGGGAGTTCGGAAGGTTAGCCGAGACGGACCCGAAGAATCTATTCGGAAAGCTTATGTCTTACGAGCTCCAAATCAACTCAAGAAAAGCTGAAGAAGAGATGAGCAGGTCTGCATCCAAGGAGAAGTCTGTCGCCTTAAAGGCAGATAGCTCAAGGAAGACAAAGGCTGGCTCTCCTACCCCAGCTCCTGAAGCTGATGAAGAAGAATCATCTGAGCCAAGCTCCTCTGGCTCAGAGCTATCTGATGGAGAGTTCTCTCTACTCTCAAGTCAGTTCAATAAATTCTTGAACAAGAATAAGTAATGGAAAGGCAAGGATGCCTCCTATAGAAAATCACGTAATGATGGTGATCGCCATAGAAAAGGCTCAAGCAGCCACGACATGTATGGTTCTAAACCGAATAAACATTATTCGACTGACATCGTTTATTATTGCTGTAATAAGCCAGGTCACGTCATTGCGGATTGCCCCCACAAGAAGAAAGTTGGTGGAAAAAGAGAAGAGAAGAAGTCCTACAGTAAAAAGAGGACAGAAACGAGCCTGTTGGCCAAGAAGGGCAAAACCCTCAGTGACTCCGACTCATCTGAGTCGAGTGTAGAAGAGGAAGAAGCCTACTTTGGGCTAATGGCTCTAACTGATGATGAACAAGTCCCCCAGTTCGCTGGGGAGGTAAAATCTCATACCCCTCTTTCAGAATCTGATGATGATGATGAGCAAGAGGGCTATCCCTATGAGGATTAATCTGAACTCATGGGACAATATAAGGAGTTACTCGAGGCTTACGACAAATGTCGCCGAGTCGTGAAAACTCAAGCTAAAGAGATAAAGTCTCTAAAAGCTACAGAGAGCGCCTTAAGAGAAGAAGTCTCAAAGACTGACTCTCTCAAGGAAGACTTCAATAAATCTATTGAAGAATATAACAAGGCTCTTGAGCACCTTGACCTTGAGGAGAAAATCATCAAGGAGTTGGAAGAACAACTCTCGGCTGAAAAGAAACTTGTAGAAGGTTTCTCTAAGCCTAAGACTGTACTTCCTCTGATTACTGAATTCTCAGCTAAGGGGAAGGGTGTTGGTCTAGGCCACAAAGGCGCTCCTAGTAAATCCTATAGGAGAAGGAAGGCCAAGAGAAAGAATAAGGATGCCAAGAAGGCCCCGGCCGAGGAAAAAGGGAAAAATCCTTTGGAGCCAGTCTCGTTCAAGAAAGTTATCTTTCCTTCGAACGAATTTGACTTTGAGTCCACATATGGACACTTCACTAGGCCGATCCCGGAGAAGCCTAAGTCAAGGTACCAAGGTTTGACTCGCCCTCGTAACTTTGGCGAGAGTGTCTTCAAGGCACCTTATGAAGAGATTCAACTTCAGAGCTATGGACCTTATGCTCATGGTCATAACATCAAGAAGGCACCAAAAGTAAAACCTGTTGTGGAAAAGCCTATGAAGGAAAAGACTTCATGTAGTTGCCATCATCATGAAGCTTCTTCCTCCAAGAATGCTACCCCTACTGGACCTCCTCTCAAGAAGGTCAAGCAGGAAATCATAAGGCAGAGATACAACAGATTCGACTGTTGGTGCTGTGGTAGAGTTGGTCACTTTGCCATAGATTGTTGGTTCAATCCTAAAAATTCTGCAACTCCTCAAGTTAGCAACGTCAGAATGACCACTCATGAGGCTAATACTCGTAGGGGGAGTATTCTTACTCGAGACCAAGGACCCAAACGTGTTTGGGTTCCTAAGGCTAAGTGATTATAATTGCAGGTACGTCCAAAGGCCATTAAAACGCCAATCTGGTATTTAGACAGTGGATGTTCTCGGTATATGACTAGGACAAGGAGCCTACTCCAGAACTTTTCACTAGTGTTGAATGGACCAAAGGTCATCTTTGGAGATTCAGACTGAGGAATTACCAAAGGCTACGGTATGATTACTAACGATAACGTATCCTTTTCGGATGTAGCCTATGTTGAAGGATTGGAACACAATCTCATCAGCATAAGCTAACTATACGACAAAGGATACATGGTTGAATTCCATGCTGACAAGTGTTTGATAAAATCGGTTGACAACATGGAAACTATTTTATCAGGCACTCGAAGCAGAAATATTTTCTGTTTAAATTTCATCTGTATTGACTCCTCTACACCAGTATTTCTTTTAGCAAAAAGTAGTGCATCTCTTGCTGACCAATGGCACAAGAGACTAGCACATATTAATTTCAAAATAATTAATAAACTATTCTCTCAGAACTTAGTACGTGATGCCCCTAATGTCAAGTGCGTTAAGGACAACCCTTGTCATGCCTGTATAAAAGGCAAGCAAACAAGGAGTTCATTTAAAAGCATTATAGGCAAGGATTCTAATAAAAGCTTACAACTTCTTCATATGGACTTGTTCGGTCCGCTGCAAGTTAGAAGTTTGGGAGGTAAGGAATATACGTTGGTTATTGTGGATGATTATTTGCGCTTTGTGTGGGTGTTCTTTCTGAAACACAAGTCAGATACCTTCAATATTTTCACTAATTTTGTTAGGCAAGTCCAGAATGAATACAACTGCTCCGTAGTCAAAATCAGAAGTGACAATGGAACGGAATTCAAGTCTGGGGCCATGATAGAATACTGTGAAAGTCAAGGTATCTTTCATGAGTTTTTCTCTCCTCGCACTCCACAGCAAAATGGAGTAGCTGAGAGAAGGAACAGAACACTCATAGAGGCTTGCCGGACTATGTTGAGTGATGCCTCACTTCCAGAGTACTTCTGGGCTGAAGCCGTCAACACCGCTTGTCACGTGCAAAATCGAGCTCTCATCAACAAGAACCATGATAAGACTCCTTATGAACTTCTAAAAGGCAGGAAACCAACCATTTCATATTTTAGAATCTTTGGTTGTAAGTGCTTTGTACTTAACAACGGCAAGTATCACACTACCAAGTTTAGCGAGAAAAGTTTTGAAGGTATTTTTGTAGGTTATAGTAGCCATAGTAAGGCCTATAGAGTATTTAATAGAAAAACTCTGGTGGTAGAAGAATCAATACACATTGTATTTGATGAGACGAGGTTGCTGCAAAGCAACTCCTCTAGTGTGCTCATTGAAGATGTAGGTACAAAGATAAATGAACTCAGCCTGGATGAACCTACTGAGGATAAAGATGAAAATTTCATCAAGATCACCTCTACAACCCCTAATAGAGAGGTAGATGATCAAGATGAAGAATTCATCCCAACTGAAGATGCAACTCAAGTGGCTGAAGAGATCCCAGATGCAAGGACTCTAGAGCTCCGACACCTGAAGGATCATCCCTTGGACCAGATCATAGGAGATCCCCGGGATGGTGTGAGGACTCGGAGAGGTACAACTAACGAGAATTTATTCTTAAGTTTTCTATCACAGGTTGAACCTAAGAAGTTCGAGGAAGAAAACTCGGATGCATCCTGGATTCTAGCCATGGAGGAAGAGTTAAATCAGTTCAAACGTTGCAAAGTTTGGACACTTGTTCCTAGACCCAAAAGTAAGAACGTCATCGGGACGAAATGGGTCTACCGAAACAAGATGGACGAAGATGGAACTATTATAAAGAACAAATCCAGACTCGTTGCCATGGGCTATCATCAAGAAGAAGGATGCTCTAGTGGCAAGACTGGAGGCGATCAGGTTATTCCTTGCTTTTGCTGTACTTAAGGGCTTTACCGTCTATCAGATGGATGTAAAATCTGCCTTCCTGAATGGTGATATAAAGGAAGAAGTGTATGTAGAGCAACCGCTAGGTTTTGTTGACTCAACTTTTCCTATTTATGTTTATTTACTGCAAAAAGTGTTATATGGTCTTAAACAAGCTCCTCGAGCTTGGTATGAGACGCTGTCTAGCTTTCTTCTTGAGAACAATTTCACAAGAGGAAAGATAGACAAGACATTATTTCTTAGGAAAATAAATGACAAGATTTTGCTAGTGCAAATCTATGTCGATGACATTATTTTTGGCTCTACGGATAACAACCTCTGCAAAAAGTTTTCTAAACTTATGCAAGGGAAGTTTGAAATGAGCAGTATGGGAGAGCTGAAGTATTTCTTAGGGCTTCAGGTGAAACAATCTGAGGATGGAATTTTCATCTCACAGACCAAGTTCACCAAAGAGCTACTTAAGAAATTCGGAATGGAGAATGCAACCTCTATGAGGACTCCAATGGCCTCATTTATGTCTCTGGACAAGGATGAGAAAGGGAAACCTTTTGATGAAACCAAGTACAGAAGCATAATTGGGTCCCTGCTCTACCTTACCGCAATTAGACCAAATATAATGTTTTCAACATGTGTATGCGCTAGATTCTAGGTGAACTCTAAGGAATCTCATTATAGTGTTGCAAAGCGAATTTTGAGATACCATAAAGGTACACCAAATCTTTACTTACGTTACCCAAGAAGTAATGATAGTGAATTGATTGGATTTTTAGATGCAGATTTTGCAGGAAGCAAAGACGATTGGAAAACACTTCCGGGACATGCCAATTCCTAGGAAGGAACTTATTTCCTGGAGCAGTAAGAAGCAGAACTGTGTAGCCATCTCAATGGCTGAATTAGAGTATATCTCTGCAGGCAGCTGTTGTGTATAGCTTCTGTGGATCAAGAATCAATTTGAAGACTACAACATGAAGTTCCAGAACATTCCTCTGTTTTGCGACTCGTCCAGCGCAATAGCGATCACCAACAACCCAGTCTCCCTTAGCCGGACAAAGCACATAGAGCTTCGATAGCATTTCATCCGGGAGCATGTGGAGAATGGAGACATAGATCTACGATATGTCTCCACAGATAGGCAAGTTGCAGATATATTCACTAAACCGCTGGATAAGACCAAGTTTTCGTTCTTCAAAACGGAACTCAGGATGCTCAATAAAGAAGAATAGTGACGGTGGATTCATTCAAAGGCTCAGAGTTGAAGAAATCGGTGAAGGTAAAAATTTTCTCCAAGAAAAATAATTTTCAAAGTGATATACTCGAGTAAGTGCACTCACATACTCGAGTACTGGGTAATTTACCCGAGTAGATAAACTTACATACTCGAGTAAATGAAAATATACTCGAGTACTAGAATTATATACTCGTGTAAGTAAAAATATACTCGAGTACCAACTTTACATACTCGAGTACATGGAAACATACTCGTGTATGACGAAATATACTCGAGTATACGGGAATTCCAGAACTTTGAAAATTTTATTTTTTTATATTTGCACACTGAGACTCTTGCCGCTCCCTCGCAGGTATGATTTAAACTTTAAATGCCTCCTTAAACCTAATTAGGGTTATATATAAATAGAAAAATCGGAAAATCGTTTCCACGATTTCCATTCTCTCTAGTAAGCCATTGACGATTGGTCTTCCAGAGCCCGCAGAGCTTCGTCTTCCCCGTTTCAGTTTTACAGAAATTCGGTGATGGCTCCCTCCTCGAAGATTAGAATCGGCTTAGAGCTTTCTCTTGAAGGGATAGCAGAACTCTCGGATGACTTCCGTTATCTCCTGATCCTGTTCGATACCGCCAGACTCACCTTCCTCCTACAGTATCCGTATAAGGTTCTTCTTCCTGATGTTGAAGAATTCTACAATAATCTGAAGATAAAGAGAAATGGTACAGTACTGAAATCCAAGGTAAAAGGGGTAAAAATCCTTCTGGACAAGACCTCCATAGCTACTCTGTTACGACTGCCCATGGTAGATGTAGAGGATGACTTAGGTCCTGAAGATTCTGATAGAATAAGCTTATTCTGTGGAGTAGATCCTGAAGCAAATTCCTTTAACAGAGCAGATTTCAATACAGAAGGTAAATTCCTGGTGGATGTAATTTCTAAAGTAATTCTATGCAAAACCTATTCGATCCGAGAGATATCCATGCATATGTTTGACATTATGCAAGCCATCATCTGTCGAAAGAAGTTCTAGTTTGGAATGTCGTTATTGGACAAAATCAAAGACAGTGTAAAATACCCTAATTTTGCTAGGATTATTTCTCTACTCCTCCATGAGATTAATCCCAAAGTTTTCAATTATCCAAAGGAACTCCCCTCCACCACATGAAAAAGGTCTCCATTTCTTCTATCCATAGATATGAGATAAAACTTCAGAACACTGCTCAAGCATCCAAAGCTCCTGTTATCGAAGAAGATATCCCTAGAGAACCCAATGTTTCAGATGACAGGATTCCATCTCCTCCTTTACATCAAACTAGTGACACCTTGGGTGCAATAGTTGAGGGGGAGCCTGTTTCATCTAGCCCTCAGCAACAGAATTCAGTATCTCCATCTCAGCCAGCTCAGATCAGAGATCCATCCCCTTCTCTAGCAGATATTCTCTCAGATGTACAAGTTCAAGAGGACATCCGCTCAACTGCTGCAGATATAGACAGATTCATTAAAGAGCTAAGATCAGATAATCCCTTTAATCCAGAAGTATCAGTTGTTGTCTCTCCTGAGCATCAACTACCTGAAGATCAGATTCCTGCAAAGGACCCATTGCTATCAAAGCAGCCATCTCCCTCTCCCTCTCCCTCCCCTGCTCAGTCTCCTGCTAAAGACCCAGATCAGCATGAGAGTTTCCTCCTATCCGATGATGAGGACATATCCCCAGAGTATGTTGATCCACCTCTGAGAACACTGAATTTCTCTCTCCCTTCTTTCATAAATCCAGAAGATTTAGTTGAGATAGTACCTACAAAGAGAGCTGTAAGCTCAGTTGTGATTGAAGAACTTCCTCCATAGGTAGCCCTTATTCCTCAAGCCCCTGTTTCATCCTCTGCTCCAGCCTCTGCTCCCCCCAGTTCTTCTGATATTATAAGTAAGATTGAGCAGATGATCCTAGAACAGAGAAATTACTTTGATTATTCTCTGAAATCAGTAAAGACAAGGTCTCTACTCTTGAATCTGAAATGAGTAGAGGCTTTGCAGAAATTCAAGCCAATACTAATGAGTATAGAAGACTGTTTCAGTTGGGTGGAAAAGCAATAGACCATACTATCACTAGTATAGGTGAAGTAAGAAACCAAGCTGAAACAGTGGCATACAATCAAATTCAGTTGGACAAAAGGGCTGAAGCAAACGTTATGAAGGTTTGTGAGGAAGTTGGAACTTTCAGAGATGAAGCTATTGCTCAGCTATCTGTAGAAATCAGCAAGGGGGAGAAAATAGTGAAAGAACAAGTTGAAAAAAATCTCTGCCCAGTTCTCTGCCCAGTCTCAAGGTACTTTGGATGGAAAAGTTAAAGAAATGAAAGCAGATATTCTAGCCCAACTTCAGTCAGTTAAATTCTATATATATGATACTGTAATCTGGGTGCATAATAAGAACTTCCTAGATTTCCAGCTTGATCCTACCATCATTCCCAAAAGTCTAGATCCTCTTGAGGAAAATCCCCCTTCAGATGCTCAGGTTCATGTTAACATTTCATAGGGTGTGCCAGTCTTCTCTCCCAGACCTGCTGGTGAGATGTCTGAGCCTCCTCTATCTTATTATTATGTTTGGAAAGATGATATTCCTGGTAGCTCTCAAGGACACTTTGTTCAAGGTGCTTCCTCATCTAGAAGACCTGCTGATCAGGGTGCTCCCAACAAGAAGAGAAAGTATGGTGATGGCGCTTCTGCCAGCCGTTCTGCACCTAGGAAAGAGCCAGGCTCAGTTCCAGAGGAAAGACCTGAAGTAGTGCATGCTTAAGTCTGGAGTCCTACCTCCAAGTCTCTGATTTTTGATACCTTTAAGCTGGTGATAGATTTTGGAGAACATAGAGATCAGTTCTACAGTTCCTCTGAATGGAAATCCTATGACGTATCCTAGATAAAAATCAGATTGCATGACAAGCGATGGGGATACAATAATCCAGTTGCTCCTCCAAGGCCCAGAACTTACTTTCCTAAACCTTTTAGCTACTTGGAGAGGCAAAAGCTAAAAAGAGAAAAAATGCATAGAGAAGCTTATACTTGAGTGAATGATGATGTGGAAATGGGAATCTCTATTATATATAACTCTGATTATGGTTATCCTTAATTATTATTTCTTTGTTAAAGTAGTTTACTGCTTTATTTATCATTTATGTATGCTATCATTGTTCTTTTTACTCTAGGTAATTCACCTTAGTGTAGAGTGTGCTGACCTCTACAAATAGGGGGAGATTGTTGGAAATTATCTCCACAACACCTCAGATTTGTAGGAAGTCTGACCTTGAACTAAGATGAATTAAGTTGTATTTGATATTGTGTTTGAGTTGTATGTATGCAGGACCTTATTGCCAAGTGTATACCAATGTCAGTCTATAGTGGGTCACCAAACACCGGACCATACAATGTAATCCCTCATTGTGTGATCTAAGGTGTTGACTCAGGTATAGCCTCTCTATTGGGATACACTTCATCTACATGCATCTGGACTTATGGACTATGGAGTATTGAGGATTATTTCAGTCTGGAATTTTTCTAAGTCCACATACTCGAGTAGTATCCTTCACATACTCCAGTGAGTGACTTAGTACTCAAGTAGTTCCTTGGACATACTCGAGAAGACTCTATATACTCGAGTATACGAGCTTTTACTCGAGTAGATTTCATTTACTTGAGTAGGTGATATTTTATACTCGAATAGATGGTTAGTCACTCGAGTAGGCTATGTATTATACTCGAGTAGAGCTTTATGTATTCAGTCTGAACTTTTCCAAGTCCACATACTCAAGTACTTCCCTGATATACTCGAGTAAGTGACTTAGTACTCGAGTAGATTTATTTTATACTCGAGTAGTTGCTCAGGTACTCGAGTAGATCCTTTGTTTCTATTCGAGTAGATTGTCTTCTCTGTACTCGAGTATTTTAAATTCTTGTACTCGAGTATGTTCTTCAAGTTTTCTTTTCTGAGAAGTATTTTTGTGCTTACACTCGAGTATATTTTCCCATACTCGAGTAGGTCTTATCTTACTAGAGTAGTCGTTTCCTGCTATACTCGAGTAGTTTCTCTAGTCACTCGAGTAGTTCTTCCCAATATACTCGAGTAGTTTCACTCATTATACTCGAGTATATTCCTCTCTTATCTACTCGAGTAACAGACCTCTTATACTCGAGTATATCATTTCTCTCGGGTATATTGGTTAAGATTTCCTGGAATATTTCTAAGTCCAGATTCAACGGGTATTTTAAATTACTCTTTTTTGATTGGTCCACGTGTCATCAGTAAAGAGTAGTATGACCGTTGCAGCTCGCCTATAAATAGGTCCTTTCCGATTTGACGCATATAACAACATTTTTTCTTATAAGAATACAGAGAATATTAAGAAAAAAACTCTTTCCGAAAACCTAATTACTCTCATCCCCCATTACTGGTTTCGGGAAGAGCTCTGGATCATCCTTCTTCCAGCCGCTGCTGCCGATCTCTAAGTCTCAAGCGATCCAGAATCAAGAAGAATCATCCGATCACTTTGTGCTTCATCGATCTCTGATTTTTTTATTTGATCGTGGTGATTCCAGATCTCAGATCCGTGGATTTCTGTAGACTTCTTCAACATTTTCTGTCCAAGCCGAAAGCTCTCAACGAAGAAGACAAAGCCAAAGATCCAGATCTGTGTTATTTTGTTTGTATTTTTCCTCAAACAATTATTTTTGTAGGAGATTTATCTCCGAGTGGTAGGAAGTTCTATCTTTCGAGTGTAGATCCGTTTGGGATCGAGTTTTGTAGGAACGTGGTTCCGAGGTGTAGGATTAGTTTGCAAAACGAGATAGTGGAGTAGCTGAGTCTAGTTATTTGCTGATCAGTGAGGAAAGTGGACGTACCCAAGATCGAGGAACCACTATAAATCTCTTGTCGTCTATGTTATTGCTTGCTTACTTATTTGTGCTAGTTGCTAATTTTTTATTCCGCATTAGACGCACATCTCACCTATTCACCCCCTCTAGGTTATTTAGGTAGACAACTTATATCTTTCATGTATATCAAACAAAAATGTGCTCATAAGATATATATTTCAATTATAAAAGATTTTATGATGAAAATGACTAAATCATAAGCGAAAAGATAGAAAAACTAAGCTAGAAAAAGATGTAAAACACTATATAAATTTTTCTCATCAAATGCCCCCAAACTTGAATTATTACTCATCCTAAGCAATCCATATATCTACAAGGAGTAAGATAGGCTAATTACAAATCAAAATAGAAATAATAAAGTGGATCGAGAAGTCTCATGTCCATGGAGAATAAAAATAGGTTAAAGAAAATTTCTAAGCATATAAAATAACTACACTGTATTTAAATCAACTATCAATAGCTATAACTGATCCTAAGAGAAAGAACTAATGAAACGTCCTAAGCATAATGCAAGCAAAAGTAGTAATGTTGAGTGTGATATTATAAGCTCAGAACTACTAGGGTGTCCTCCAAAGAAATCCATCAATGGCGTTGGTCATAAGCTCTCCCAATCACACCTTCTCCACTACACTCAATATAATAAATTATACCTATCATTAGGACTCAATTTAGGATGATAATGAAGACTTCGGTTTAAGGGTGAGATGTAAAAAAGATAAATAAGAAGTCTTATCACACTCAAACAAAAATGTCGAGCTTAATAAAATTACTACTATGAGAAAGATGAGAGTGACACCCCCAGACTTACTATTTGATATGGGGTCACTCTCCAAAACCTAACCCTAAATAATATATATTTTATTTTTCTTTCTTTTTTATCTTTTCTTTTTTTCAATTTAGATTTTCCTTATAGTTTTTTTACATTTCATTTCAAATACGAACCTAAACTAAATAGCAATTTTTAGTATTCCACCACATTACCACATGGGCTCCCAATTTTAAAATGTGTAATTAGGTTTGCATTTTAGCTTTTGTGATAGAATGTTGGTGGTGAATCAACAAAATTTGGTGATAGGCTCAAAATTTGATTAACAATGATAGTGAAAATAGGTTTCGATATATAGGTTCAAACTATTCAAGAAAAGGCATAAATCTTATAGGTAGAGTTAATTACTATTACAAGTATATGCTTCAAATATTGCTAGGGACGAGTTCTAGAAATCGAGAAAGGACACACCTTTATCGTGATCAAATGATATAGCAGTAGCAAAACTAAATAACTCTACACTAGTGTCGGACTAGATCGTGTTCTAATAAAGAGTACATATACAACCATTAATACTTAAAAAAATACAATGTATTTAACGTATGCAAAAAAAATTACTCTAAATCTATCATGACCTGTCTAAATAAAAGTCAGAGCGCACTTCGGGCGGGTCGTGATTCCACTGGAATGGGCGAAAGAAAATCCATGTATGTTAGGCGGGAGCTGATTTAATGATATTTAATTTAAAATAATTACTTTGGAGAAAAAAAATATTATTTTTATGCATAAGCTTTAGAATTAATCAGTGATAATTAGATGCATATGTATTTTAATAAAACTCTTAACACATAGTGTTGATACAAATTTCAATAAAAATACTAAAGAAATGAACATGCAAATAATATCAAATTCTAATACATAAACTATAGCCTGGAAACTATCCATGATAACAGAGAAAATGACTGATCATAATTACTACATAAAAAAATGTCTGACGGTAAAGGAAATGAAACATAAAAACATAGAACCTGACATGATAAGAAGATAAACCTCCAAAACTAGGAATTTGATGCAAATCGGGCTCGGGTAGCAGGCAATGTTGTCACGGTCACTATGGAAAATTCCAAAATATGAAGAAAAATGCCTCAAAATATTGAAACAAAAAGTGAGCAAAGTTAAATAAGTACCAGTGGGGGAATACAAATTGTACGGGTATCTGTTTTATGAAGCAATGCTAGCAAGACATGCAAGTAAGATATGCAGAAATAACTATAATTATTAGCCTAATCTAGAGTAAAGCATATTTTTGATCATGTAATTTCATAAGATGTAACCAATGAAATAAAAAGTAAGTGTTTTTATTTGATGGACAAGAGTTTTTAAGTTCAGATGCAAGGCTTATTAGATAATTCATGCTTGCTATGGCCATTAATTTGTCCTCGTTATGAAGACATGCAAGAATTCAAGTTAAGAAGTTGCATTAATTAAATATTATTTTTCAATGATTGCTTATGATATTAATGAATTAAAAGATTTATATATTATGATTCTAACAAGCACGAATTTATGTCAAAGGGGAAATATCGGATTATGAAACAAACTTTACCCCAAGTCTTATAACAAGAAAAGCATAAGAAACAAGATTTGATGGCACCAAAAACTAGATTGTGAACTTTATACTTTGCGGTTTCAAGGATTCAGAGGTAGTAAGATTACTATGCATCATTTTGGGGATAACAAATACTCACCTAGATTAAACAATTCTAAGGTACATTTATCTTCCATGTAAACATGTGCACGATCCAAACAATATATAAAACACAAATCATCCATTTGCTAATAAGAAATATTAGCAAGTATCATAATGACACTTGTTGCGCATGGCTAAAAATTTATCATTCTTACAATTATATGTCAAATGAGAAAGATCATTCAACTAATAGAAAAATCAAAATAAAAATACTTCATGATAACAAACTCATGTCATTCTAAATGTATTAAATCATAAAAAACTAACTTATCAGATTAGGCATTCATGATTTAAATATAATTGGCAAATCAAATATTCAAGAGTGAAGTCATATAATTAAAAGAACAGACACATTAATTTAAACATAATGTTTGCAAGAGAGATAGAACTCTACTTGCCTTAAGTAAGCTGAAACTGATGACGACTAAATGGGGAAAGCAAAACTTGAAGACCATATTTAAACTTTTTCAAGAACAATCATAATTGTTATTTGACATAAAGGAAATCCATACGCTAGCACATGCATTGATTCATCAGATATCTTGATCAATAACAGGTTTAGATATTTACTTAACTCAAAGGTAAGGGAGAGGAGATTACCACATGGAATTCAGAGATGCGATAGCTCATAAGTTAGGAAAAACCCTAAATCGGAGAGGATTTTGAGTGATCTCATCAATTAGGTGAAGGAGCAGTGCCAAAAATCACAAATACAATACGATTAGTTGATTATAATGAGGCAAAAATCTTGAATCACGAGTTGTATGAAAATTGGAAAAAAAAAATTCCAACAAAATTTGGGAAATCTGAATAGAGGAGGAGAGGAGATAGATTCTTACCCAAGGAAACCAAATTCGAGCCCAAGGTGGAGAGAGGAGAAAACCCTAGTTATCCTTCTCGCAAAACCTAGCCAAGATGACAAAGAAAAGGGCTATTAGAGGTATAAAAGGAGTTGTCGAAGGAAGAGAAGGAGGCTGCCGGCCTTGAGGGGAGAAGAAAAGGTGAACACTACTGTTATCAGCCCCTTTGGAAGAGGTGATGTTGGCGGCTGGAGAAAGGGGAGGTGCAGGATTCGGGAGATGGCTGATAAAGCCTGCGGGAACCAGTGGGAATAGGAAACGAGAGATAGGATCGGGAGCTTGCGAGAGCTGTGCAGTTTGCGGAAGCTGAATACAGAAAATAGAAGGGGAAAGGTTGTGGCTAGGTTATTGAGAAACTCTATCCTAGATTTACCATTATGCCCCTAAGTAATTTTATTTTATTTTTATTTTAAGGTTGTTACATTCCCCCTACTTAGGAAGTATCATCCTAAAACTTTGAAAATTCCCCGAATAGGGTCTCTTATGGAAAAATTTAAGATGACAATCATTCCAACAAGATTTGCAAATTAAGGTGTGGAATCTAACTATGAATATATTAGAATGGAAAGGATAACAAGTTCTTAGACTTACCAAGATCAAGAAAAAAGTTGTGAATACTTGCTACGCATGTCAAATTCTAGTTCCCATGCATATTCCTCAGACTTTCTATACATTTAAATTAGACTTACCATAAAAATGAGTTCTTTTTTTTCTTTAAAGATTGCATACTTAGTACTTCATGATCTTAGAGGGTTTGAATGAATACAAATAATTGGCTTTATGAATCACAAGAAGTTCTTCAATTAGCTCAAAATTGATAGGTAAGACTCGAGAATTTGGGAGCAAAAAATCTTTCCATGAAGTGAAGATAACACAGAGGCTAAGTAACTGAATAAGATTGAGTGTCGACAGAAGTCACTCTGGTGATGGAAGAACATAAAGAACGCTGAAGTAATTTTAGAAGAGCATTTACAACTAGAGAAATATGCCTAGTATTGTACTGATAGGGATGATGACGCTTAGGAGCTAACTAGAGTGAGTTATTAGAAGATTGAATAAGATTGATAGTCAAGCAAAACATAAAGAATAGAATACAAATACTGGTGACTTGAAACTAGAGATTCTAACGCATTCCATACTGTCCGGTTCATAAATCATATAATAATTACAACATTTTTGTTGGAAAATTATAGGTAATGATCATGCCAATGCAACAATGAGATCATGCGCGATATCAAACAAATAGTAAATCCATGTGTGTACAATCATCATTATTGTCCTTAACTACACTTGTGCAATGATTTATGATATGAATGCAAATGAATGGATACACAAGCCATGTTATATGCCCATATCACTTAACATATCTATCATATTATGCTACTAATATCATCACACTTGAAAATATTAAAATTCCCATATCCAAAATTGATATTCGTAAGCAGTGTATATCCTAGTAGAAATTCATATGCACATAAATGCTAAGTTTTCCCATAGCCCCTTAACATTCGTGTGCATACTACTCTGCTTATGAGTATAATGCATGAGTTCTTTATCCAAGAATAACAAATAATGACAAGATGAGTAAAGGAATGATGCGTACATTTATATTTATATAATTAAATTCAAAATATATGAAAATTATAAGATACTTTATCTTTTGATGCTCAACCTTGCTCTGATACCAACAGTTATGACCCGTATAAACTGAAGTCAGAGCACACTTCAGGTGGGTCATGATGCCACAGACATTAGCAAAAAAATCCATGTCTAGTAAGCGGGAGCTGATTTAATGCTATTAGATTTAAAATAATTACTTTGGAGAAAAATAGTTTTTTTATGCGGAAGCTTTAGAGTTTATTAATGAAAAATTAGATGCACATGTATTTTAACAAAACTCATAACACATAGTATTGATACAAATTTTCAATGAAAATACAAAAGAAATGAACATATAAATAATATCAAATTCCATTACATAGATGTTGGGAAAACCCATATGATTTACCTTAACAAATTACTTTAAGTGATTTTACATCCTAGGTTTATTACCCATTATGTATATAAAGGGTAATATGTCCTTAGAAGCCCAAAGATGTCATTGGTATAAAGGACATGAGAAAGGTACATTAAAGTTAAGAGTATAGTCATGAAATGCCAACATGCATTGACTAGAAGTCGACACAACTTTGACTAGAAGTCAACGCAACTTCAATTATAAGTCAACACTACTTTGAGTACAAGTTAGAGTAACTGAACATGATAAGTCGACGTTAATTAAAGGATTAAATCGGCACATACTCTGATAAGATATCAACACAATGTTGATTACATAACTTAATTGATAGATCGTCTAAATGATGCTACAACTCGATGCTATATCTATATGAACTCGATGTAACGTCAAATAGATTTCTGTACGAGAATTGTTTTAAAGATTAATTCAGGATTACTTCAAGAAAGGTTTGAATTGAATAATTAATTCTTGGAGACGTTAGATTGTCTGTCAGATATATATATCTTTATTATATAAGCAAACTCAAAAGTGGGGATTGTGCAATATTTTTTACTATACTACCCCTCATATAATTAGCTCTCCTTTTCATTTGTATGGGTCTTTTTAGTCATTTCTTCTTATATTCTTCTTATATTTCTTCTTATATTTTTATCTTAAATGAAGAGTACCATCAGTCCTACATGCCACTTTCGGTCTTCCCAAAAAACTACTATTATACGCCACCTCCTCGACTACTTCCCGCTAGATGGGTCAAAATCACGCCTCCTCTACCAAAAAAAGCGGGTCTTCCTCTCCTCGGCAGATCTTCGACCACTGTAACATCATCCTCTTCCGTAGTCTCCTCCACAGCTTTCCCTCCATAGCTCTGCCTTGGTGGCTCCTCAAACTCCTCCACTGAATCTGGCATCGACTCCATGCGACCTCCCCACACACCCATCAAAGTTGAATCCGCAAAATCGAGTAGGACTTTGTTGTCACTTCCATAGAAGCCTAACAACTCCCATATCAACTTCTGAGATTGGGTTCCTGAAGGTGAAACCTTATCTCATACTATTTTTCCACTACATCTCCTATTTCTATCCATTTTTAAATTAACAGTGCTCCTCTTCCATAGAGTCTTCTTCAATATCGAATAATTGCTATTCAGAGTTCTCAACATCGAAAAATTTCTTGCTGTAAAGTATTCTAAGGTATTTCCGACACTTGCTGCAAAGTGTTTTTGAGGGCTTTATTTATTTTGGTGTTGAATAGTTGCTTGCCCCATGCTTAGGTGATTTTTATGCACATTATTTTTGACTCTTGCTGCAATGGTTCTTGTTTACAACATCAATTTTTTGGGTTTCATTTTGCACCTAACAGCTGTGGAAAATATGGACTGAAAATCCATCTAGCATTGCATCCAGCTTCATCGCAAGAATCACAGTTTTTATTTCCCCAGAGGATATATGCTAATGTAAGGAGGAGTTCTCATCATCTGTTTCCAGGGTTTATCATTCCAAAATGTTTTTAGATTCAATCTAAAATAATTTTTTGACTGAAAATAAAGGCTAACATCATTTCTTTCCCCAATGTTCAATGTCCTGAAAGTCACACTATTGTACATTAGATTTGAAGGGAAATTAGATATTTTCCTCAGTCAATACATTTTTTTCCTTATAATCAATTTCATCCCCAATATTGTACATTAGATTTAAATGGGTCGTGGGATTTTATTTATTCTCTTTTCTTTTATTACGTATTCTAGATATTTAAGAGATTCCTTTAACAATGAAGGCGATTCCTTTAGTCTCTCATGTTGGATTTAACTAACACGCTTAAAATACATATGAGTGTGTTTATTCTGGTGCTATTGTTTTATTCGCTGTATGCATTCTTTTATACGAATAAATATGCATTGTATTATGTCATAGTGATTTTTGATTGAGCTTAAAATAACGATTCTTCATAATTATGCTTATAGATGTTAACCTACGTGGATTCCGATGAGGATGGTGAAGGCAAAAGGTTGTTTGGTTTAGCTGCACTGGCGGCACTGCTTTCTATTTAAGGTAATTATTTATCTCATTTTTTCTTGAATTTTATTCTACTTGTAATTTTGTTTTTTATAATAGATTTTAGGATTGGGTGATCTTTGAGGTTGCTTCTTTGGAGAGCATCAAGCAATTATTTAGCTTCAGATTTTTATTGATTTCAGATTTATGATTTCTGATTTTTTAATACTGAAATATTCCATGTTCATATCTTCTCATTTCCATGGCTTTGTGATTTCAGATTATTTATTTCAGCTTTCTTGAAAATTAATGATTTGCTCAAGTGCATGAGTTATCCATGTAATGAAAGAAGAGGGGGAAAAATGCAAGTGGTTAATTTGTAATGCACCTCTGCTTACTTCTTATTTTATGGTTCAGATTCTGTACAGTCTTAGCTACTTAAATCGTGTTCGTCGAGCATTTATAGTACTTTTATTTGCTGTTGGATTATAAGATAAAAACATACAAACAAATACTTGCTCATGATCATGATTACTGTAATATGCACCTCTATTTTCTCTGTTTAGCACATGTTTTATTTCTCTTTTCCAGCAATATGCCCATTAACAATAAGTACTTTTTTTGTTTCTCTGTTCAGCAATGTTTATTTTTTCCGCACTTCCTCATGATCATGATTACAGTTCCTTAAGAAAGTGTTCACTGTATCTCTTTTCATGTAATCAGTTAGTTGCTAAAATAAGTTAGTTAGTGAAATCAGTTGGTAATCAGTTTTCATGTATCTCTTTTCCATTTTGTACTGCTCTAATTTTTTGTTTTGTTGGAATCGCGTCATAGATCGGTTCTTTTGGAAGACTTCATCATTTGCAAAATGCACCTTGTTTTTTGTCCTCTTTGTTTTTTTTGTAGAATGGTTAGTGAGAAAATATGGAGGCAATATGCAGGTTACCAGGTTGCATGCCCTTGCAATATGCAGGTTACCAGCTGCTAACATGGTTTTGTTCAGCCGTGTTAGTGCTTTTGCCTCATGTCGTTACTGGATCTGTTATTTTTTTTACTATTTATATATTTAATCTTGGTGCGAGCTATGTGATTCAGGTTTAATGCTTTTGATTCAGGTTCAGAAAGATGAAACACTACTCCATTCTACTTGCTGCTGATTTTTCAGCTTTGATTCAGACTATTTCTTCTATTTAAACGGGGTTATGATTTCTGTTGGAACCCCAGTTTGGATTTGGGCTAGGTTCACTATTAGGTTTGTTGACCCAACATGTATAGTCTAGGGTCATTGGTTAGTTCTAGGGTTAAGGTTATTCACATTAGGTTAGATTATTGAAAACTGCCTTTAGAAGACTTCAGAGAATCAAGACTTTAGAGACAAGACAGTTTACAGATTGCAGAAAAAGTCGCTTGATGATAGCTGAACTCAGCTCGACGATCGTCGATCTCAGATCGACAACTCAGAGTTCCTTCTCTGAGTTGAGCTCGACGAAAGTCTAGCTGAGATCAACGATCTTTGATCTCACATCAGAACTTCAGCTTGACGAAGGACTATCTCAGCTCGACGAACTTGGAGCTTAATTTGGCAAGTACTTTTTAAGCTAGACGTTCTCGGAGCTCAGCTCGACATTCTCAGAGTTCAGCTCGACGAATGTGAATTCTCAGCTCGACGATCTTGGAGCTCAGCTCGACGAAAAATTTGCAGAGTTTGATTAATTTCTCCCAAGTTCAGTTCGACTAATTCTTTGATGATTTCAGTTCGACTAAGGAAATTGAATTTAAAATTATATTATAATATGTATGTAATGCTCTGATAATTAATGCATAACATTCTTATGAATATAGGCGTTCCATGGCAACATGAATTATGGTCTTCCTAGAGTTATTACTTGACTTATTTTATTGAGACAGTTGGGGAAACTCATTAAAGAAAAATTCTAGCCATTCAACTCCCAGAATTTCTGCAGTCAGTCAAGGAAAGGAATTCAAAAATTCATTGGCTGAAATCTGCAAGGAATATATAAGGATTATTTTTCAAGATAGCAGCAAGTTAGAAAGCTGTAATAAAAAGAATAATTCGCAGAAAACTGAAAGAAGAATAACTCTCATACAACTCAAGTTCTTCATTAGTTTTTGCTTCAGGGCTTTCAAGGGACAATCCATCAGCATCTGTCAAAAAGCTTCCTGAAGATCAACAAGCAATCTGAAGGCCTACACCCTGAGCAAAGCTTTCATTCTCCTGAACTATTCTACATCTCAGGGGGAGCTTTGACAACAACAACAATCCACTAGTCTTCTCAAAACATTGAGAAAGAGAAAACAATATTGACTTTCTTTTTAGTCAACTGTAAAAGGGTTTTTAACTCCCTTCAAAAGTTATCCCTTTGGTTGTTTATTCTCCTGATCAAAGACTTAGTTTGGTTTTTGAGCACCTGGTCAAAAGCTTAAAGGTTTGTTAGATCTCCATTGAAAATAGATCTTGTGGTGATAGGACATCTGAGCAAAAACCTGTGATGGCAGGGCACCTAATCAAAAACTTGTAGTGGATTCCTACTAGGGTGGTAGAAGAGTGGATGTACCCAATTTTTAGGGGAACCACTATAAAATCTTTGTGTCGTCTGGTTGCTCTATTTGTTATTTTTTGTTCTGTGATTTTCTGTGTTTTATTTCTGCCTATTTACATATAGATATCACTTATTTTAATCCGCTATAAAAATTAATCAAAAGATTTTTTAATACTCTATTCACCCCCACTCTAGAGTTAGTGTGATCTATCCCTTCACTTTCAATTTATATCAGAGGGTAAGGTTGTTTGGTTTCACAGGCTAAAACCTGAACCAAAAGATTTTTGATAGATCCCATTTACTCTAGTGTCTTTTTATATCATGGCACAAAATAAGGAGTACTCAAGCACCAGACCTCTTGTGTGCAATCTTAACAAGTTTGCACTTTGGAAGGCAAGGATTAAGTATTATATGAATTCAATTGATGAAGACATTTATAATTCTATTTTGACAGGTACCCCTACACCAACTGCAACTACATCAGATACGACTATAGTTCCACCACCTGAGTGGACTGATGCTCAAAAGAAAGCTAAGGTTGCTGATACATAAGCCATGAACATTCTAGCTCAAACTATATCTGATGATATATTCCATAAAGTTGCTGAATGCACATCAGCAAAAGATATTTGGGACTCCCTCAACAAAATGGTAGCATGATCTGCTGATGAAAAGAAAGATATGAGATCCCTTCTCATTTCAAAATATGAGAATTTCAAGAAGGAAGAGTTAGAGTCAGTTGCAGATATGTACAACAAACTCATCCTGATTATCAATGAGCTAAAGAACTTGGATAAGAACATCTCATTGACAGAAATTAATGATAATATTCTTATATGCTTCCCCAATACATGGGATTCTAGGATCTAGCCAATCAAGGCGTCCAGAAGCCTAAATGAGATTTCTACTGAGTCATTATTAGGCATGGTCAGGTCTTATGAGCAGCTTATCAAAACCAGGGAAGCAGCTGAACAAAAGACTTCTACCTCAGGAAGAAAGGAGCAAAGTATTGCCTTCAAGACATTTGAGGAATCAGAAGCACTACCTGCCAATGAAGATCTCTTGAGTCTCTTGGCTAAGAGATTCCACAAGATGGCTAGGAAGGACTTCAGAAGAAAGTCTTCCAGAAATGAAGACAAACCCAGGTATGCCAAGACACCTACTAAGGAAATTATTTGTTATGGATGTAGAAAGCCAGGACACATTCTCCGAGAATGTCCAGAGGCTCAAAACAAGGATAAGAGAAAAGAGAAAGAGTCTAAGAAGCACTCCAGCAAGCCCACCTCCAACAAATACAAGAAGAAGAAGGAGAAGGGATTTGTGTCTGAGACCTGGAATGACTCAGAAGAAGAAACTTCATCCAGTTCTAGTGAGGATGAAGAAGAGGCAAAAGCCAGAGAGATCTGCTTGATGGTAATTGATGCATCATGCAGCCACTCTGGAGCTTAAGAATGAGCAATAGAATCTGAATTAGAAGAGGATCAGGTAATAACTTCTTTTGATTTCACTTCTGGTCAATTTAAAACTGAATTCAAACTCCTATGCAATGATTTAATTAAATCTGAGAAGGAAATCAAATTTCTCAGAGAAAAATTAATTGAATATGATAATCTTTTTTCTGAAACATCAAACTGAAAGATGAATTAGAATTAGCTTCTGAACAAATTATTTCAAAACAAAATTAAATAAGGCTAAAGAATTTGAAGAATCCCTTAATGGGAGAAGCATCAAATTGATGAATATCACAAGCAAAGTCAATGCCAGGCTTAATGGCAAACATGGCTTGGGAGCTTCATCAAGTCAGCCTCCTATTCTTATGAAAAACATTCTTTCTACCACTGTTAAATTCATATCTGAAAAAGGCAAAGAAAAAATATAAGATAACAACCAACAAATTGAAGTATTTTAAAAACCTAAACAAAAGAATAAGAAAAAGAATTTTTTTAATAAAAATAATGTTCAACATTTTTCGTCAAACCAAGATCGACGAAATGTATATGGTTCGTCGAACTCAGATCGACGAACTGTGAACGCAAATTTTTTATATAACTATTCTCCTAATTGCGATCGACGAAATCAATATGGTTCGTCGAACCGCGATCGACGAAATTGGGGCATAGAAAATGAATATTTTCATTCTCTGAGCAAAGTTTGACGAACTCATCCCTATTCGTTGAACGCAGATCGACAAACTTACTGCAATTCATCAAACCCAGAAAATTATAACAGAAACTTAAATTCTTTCAGAAATTTTAATCAACCTAGATTTTTATTAATCCCTTCACCCAGTGTTTTATTCCACCTAGAAGATTTCACCTCTTAGGTTACAAAGACCAACCAGAATTCTCTTTCATTTCCAGTTATAAATTTGAGAAGAATCAAGGACCCAAGGTTACCTGGATCAAGAACACCTAATCTATTTTCATGCAGGTGATGGACTATTGATGTGTCAGCAAGTGCACCGGTCACTGTCAAGTAATAATTTTGGGAATAGCTTCCCCGAATGTCGATCTCGAGGGAATGCAAGATGGGTATCGTGATAGCATCGTAGAAAGATCGTAATAAATACTAATACGAAACAACATGGGGGTTGGTTTTTGATTCCTAATGATATCAAAACAAAAAGAAAATTAATGCGGGTAGTAAGCGCCGCTTCTCTTGGTGGATGAAATTAGTGCAGGCCGCTTTGTCATGCTTCATTAGGCGAATAGATGGAGAGCAAGCGGATAGAATGAACACAAGTACAGAAAGTGAGGGTCGTAATTACCTCATCAACTACCAACACTATCCTTTGCTAGAGTGGTTCTATTGCACGAGTGAGTGGATGTGAATGGAGGCGAGTGCAACACAGCGAACAACCAGGATGTAACTAACCAAAATAGACTTCATTCATAGATAAATAAAAGTAAGTTCAAGTTCATTACAAGCTTAAGAATGCACTTCACTATGAGAAAAGGTAGAATAAACTGATAGGGGGAAAGCCTAGCCATGGTTCATGGCCGGAGTGGTGGGTTGTCAGTCAACTTCACGACTCAGACCGTGGTTGCTTTCGGAGGTAAATGGGTTGTCAATCCACTTGTCTTCCTCCATCTTCTTCCCCTTCCTTCAATCTTTTCTCCTATTTCCCAAATGAGTTATACCGATAAATCCTTGTTGCACGCTGCTGGTGGCCAGAAACTCTCCGAAGAGTTGAAGATGGCTTCGGATCGCCGGAGAAAGCTTCCCGAAGGATTGAGATGAGTGGAGGAGCCGTGGGGGTGAAAATCGGTGCTTCGCGCGCATCAATGGGGTGGAAATATGAAAGGCGTTGACCTAAATCATGGATCAAAGGCTTAAATATAGCAGCAGAAAATCAGAGTGCACGATCAGTGTCGCATGACCATTGGTCGTGCGCACTGACAGTTAATGATTGTGTGCTCTGCTCTAGAGAAACCTGCAACAGACAAAAAAATATATATGCGCATGATCAGTGGCGCACGACCGGTGGTCGTGCGTACTTGATCCCATGATCGTACGATTAGCAAAGACAGAACTCAAGAAAAACTGGGATAATGGGCACGAGCAGTGGCGCACGACCGGTGGTCGTGTGCACTATGTCCCATGATCATGCGATTGCCCTAGATTGAACTTGGAAAAAATGGAGAATAGTGCGCACGATCAGTGGCTCACGACTAGTGGTCGTGCACTATAAATCCAATGATCGTGCGCTATAGATCATGTAATATTTGGAGTTCGAAGAATAGGCCGCGCATGACTAGCGGCCGTGCACTAAGGAGACCACTGACCATGCGGGTGTAAAAACGCACGATCAGTGGCCCTTAGGCTGAAAACTTTCCCTAACATTCTCGGGACACGCACACGACCTTTGTACCTATAACGAAAATAGAAGAGCCACCAAAACAGGCATACCACATTCTCCATACACAGAAAAACACAAAGTAGGGCAAAGTACAAAAACTATGAAATCACATTGAAAACAGGACAAGAGTGCACTTAACATGGAATGTACATAATAACAAATATGAACAAATATGGCCCTAAAGTGTAGTGCATCAATGAGAAAACTAGCCCAGATGAGTCCAAAAATAGGTATATAACTTTGACTCATCACACCACAAGACTTAAACATTTGCTCGTCCCTAGAAAATCATCACTCCATGGACTATAAAATAGTTAGCTGGCTTAGTAATTTCCAAATGAAGTAATGAGAGAAATCAAATATATCATGGGCATAGAAAATATAATAGACAAACTTTTTAATTATACTACAGAATTTATACTTTTTGACAGGTGTAAATAAATATTGTATCTACTCAAAATTAGAATTTTGGAGAATCGTTCGGTCATATGTAAGAAGAAAGTAGGCTGGTCACTAAGGTGAGCATTGCCAAAGACCGGGGCTCAGGATCACCTCCAAAGAAATCCATCAATGTCGGGGACCACACGCTTACCCGTTCACACTCTCCACGGTACAAGCACGCCTCAAGCGTGAATCCGTAGGACTTTAGGATAATCATGGGGCTTAGGCTAAGGTTTGGTAGTCAAAGATAAACATGGAGGCTACACCCAACCCAAGCAAGCAAACAACGAGCTAAACCAATACAACTCCTCAAAATTGTACGTGTGACACACCCCCTGACTTAGCTTGAAAATAAAGTATGTACACGACCTAACCGGACCAATATTAAGATAAACATGATGGGGATTCAGTTTCTCATTGTAATTCTTATAAATTTTTTTCCTTTTCAATTCTCTCCTTTTTTCTTTTTTTTTTCTTTTGTAATCCCCAACTTTAGCACGAAGAAATTCTTGAATTTATCCACCACATCACTGAATTCCACACATCACACCTCATCAAAATATTAAATTCTCTGGAGCTCATGGATTTGGTTGCGATAGGGGAATTATCTTTAGGCTTTGGGGAATGAAGGTGGAGCTGAATCAAAGGAGGGTTAGGCGCAAACTTGGCTTGCAACGGTTAGCAATTAGGACAAGGTAAACAAAGCTCAAACTAGCCAAATTGATGGCCTACGTCACGCTCACGCTTAACTAACCATGCACTAATGCTTCGAGAGTAGCTTGGGGAAAGTTCTTAGCCACCGAGAAAGATGATCCTTCCCCATGACTCGAGAAAAACGAGTCTATTGACGGCTACACACATCCCTACACAACCGTTCGATTTCACCAGATTCAACATTTTTGAGTAGTACAAACAATATTTACATTTGTAGAAAAAGTATAAATATACGAGCATAAAGAAAAAATAAATCTATACTATTTCTACACAGACCATGAGTGCTTGATTAGGAGCACTGCACGAGTTTCATACTACTCTATCCTAAAATCCTAAGCCAACACCAATATTTTAAAGTTTACACACAAGAATTGCATTTGACTCGAGTCGCGCGTGTGGATAAGATCGCGCTTATGTGGGTGATTCAGTGTGTGCTACAGTTATTTTGAAATAAATAAATAACAACGGGTATGCTAAAAAAATATGTGCTCGTGTAGTGAGAACATGCATGCTCTCCCCCAAGACTTGAATGTGACAACAAGTAAAACTAAACATTCCAAATAATATAAAGAGTTAGGGGTAAGAATTACCTATGCTCAAAACTGAGCATACCCGTCATGTTGCGATGTTGTCCGTTAGCGGCTGGATTGATGTGCTTCAAAAATTTCCAGCACCTGCGAATTAAAGATCCCACGCAAAACAAGAAAATAGAAATATACATACAAAAATAAACACATCACACAAAATAGGACCAAGTGGTCTTATTTGGGTTGTCTCCCGTAAGCCCTTTTCTTTACTGTTCTTAAGGTGGACTGAATACCTGTATTAAGCATAATATATAAAAATAACTTTCGGCACCCAGATGGACGTCCACAAAAATATAATTGTTTCATGTCTGAACCTGCTAAATAAAGTATATTACAATTCTACAGATTAATAAAAAACGAGAAGATCAGTTGGTGTGGTAGACACACTACGTGGCGAACTCCCCTCACTCCTCCTTGCTATCGCTGTCACGAATCTCGATGGTAGATGAACGATGAGCAGGAACGGATGGAGTGAAATGAGCAGGAGGTGGTCGAATGTTTTGCCTGCCTCTCACCGCTTGCTGATAAATAAAGTCTTGCATCCAGTACAATGAGGCTTCCAAATCAGCAAGATGCTCAGACAGATATGGAATGCTCCACTCCTGAGCTGGGCTGTACTGGCTATTAGACTGCCCCTCATGCTTTACTAGAGGCCTCAATAGCTTTTGTTGTCTAATGTAGTGGCTTTGCCGCTCTCCGCCTACCCATAGCGGAAGACTCAGCCGGCTCTCCCTCATCTTTCTCCTCATCTCTTCCCCTAGGCGCATCACTAGGCATGTTAACAACAAACTTCCAGCTTGCCTTCTTCCCAACCACTCGTAGTAAATTGCAACTCACCATATTGGCCCTGGTGATCATGGTGGGAGCAGTGACCTGCTCCATCGGAGGTAGCTGGCTCCAAATCCCCAAACTCTTCGCGATTCGGTTACTGTAGTAAGTACCCCCGATCACGCCCACGAGGCCATAAGTGGCCTCGTGATGGATGAAATGGGCCAGCATATACCCTAGATGAATTGGGTACTGCTGCTGCATGCTATACAGGGAGAGAAAATCTTGCCACCCCACCACGTTCTTGCTCAGGGCCCTTGCGGTGAGTGATAATACGTTTTGTAGTCTAAACTATTAGGGTATTTTCTTGTTTTGAAGGCATTAATCATGTCTTATAAGCTTAATTTCTATCTTCCTTATGTATATATTATTGTCGCTAACATTTTCCCGTCTTTTTGCAGGTTTCCAAAATTTTGGCAAAAAATGACCTGACATGCCCCCCTATCACGCCCTCCCTGGGCGTGTCATAGGGCATGTGACCCGATCCTGAGTAAGCTTGCTGACAGAGACCAAATAAAAAAAACCGCTGATACACCCCCCTATCACGCCCTCTCTAGCGTGTCCATGGGCATGTCGCCCTCATCCCGAAGCCTGCCGCCGCATTAAATGCTTTTTCTCCTTAGCACGCCAATTGTACTGTCACGCCCCCTACATGGGCGTGACCGAGGGCGTGTTTGCCCCCTTTTCCAAGACTGACGGATTTCTGACCAATGATTTTGATGTGACGTGCGTGTTACGCCCCCTACACGGGCATTACCCAAGGAGTGTCAACCATTGTACAGAAGCAATAATCCTTCCTTCCAGAATCCAAAGCCCAAGGTCAACCCCGTACGTGTCACGCCCCCTGACACGCCCGCCCTAGGGCGTGTCACAGGGTGTGACCAACCCGTGGAAAGTTCTATAAATTTAATCCCACCCCTTGCATTCCAGAACAGTTTTGGGCTGAGAGGGGAGGTGCTGACCCTTTGTTTCTTGTCTTTTTTTAGTGTTCTCCTCTCTCTCTCTTTCTCATTTTGTGTTTTTTCTTAACCCTAGCTTAATGCTTATGTTTTATTAGCTTTTGTTGTAATTTACGCACTTGCTCTAGTTGCTAATTGTAGGGCTATAATAGGATTTTAATTTCCATGCAATTGTAATTTCCATTTCAAGTGTAGCTCTCTTTCATTATTAATATAAGTGCTCTTTATTACCTTGTATTCTTAATGCTTTACTACTCATCTCTCCTCCTCCACTTCGATATGATTAACTAATCCTACTTGTACTCGATCTTGATGATCCGAGGTTCAAGTGATTAAGTTATGATGCTTTTATTTTACCTTTTCTTTTCAGGGTTTAGGCCTTCGATTTACTCTTGATTTTTCATGATTGGAATTATATTATCGATATATAATTTCCATTTCAGTGTTCACTCTTAGCTAGCCGAGAGGCTCGTAGTTTGAAGTGAACACTCTAGAGTAAAGAGAGTTGTACGCACCCCTCGAGAGAGGAAGACGTCCAAATCTCTCGGATTGGAGTAAAATCCAATAGTGGGGTTCACCGCATAAAGCAAGCTTTAGGCCTCCGATTTGGACGAGAGTTCGATCGGACCTTCCTAAACTCAGTTGGGCACGACTTCGAGAGAAGCGTGTTTAAGCTTTAGTAACCTCCATGGTCAAGGACCTTTACCCTATTAAGCTTAGGTTTATTATTGTGTTTTTAATCGACTTTAGCCGAGGTGATTCTCGATCGAGTGCATTTCCATTCCTTTGTTCCAACCCTTTATTGTAGTCGTCTCTTTTATGCTCTCTGCTTAATTGCAATTAGTTCTCTATTGTGCTATTTTTCCTTTCAATTAGTGCGTTTAATTTTCTCTTTAACCCTAAAGATTTTTCGTCGATAAAATGATTGTCTTCGTGTGAGTAGGTTTACTCAACTGTTCCCAAATTTCAATACAACACTTGTGTCCCCTAGCTACAGTTCGATAGGTATACTTGTCTAATTGGATTGCTAGTTCGGCTCTCTTTTCTTAAGTGGAAAGCGATCACTAAGTTTTTGGCGCCATTGCCGGGGAGCAACTTTTGTTGATAATTTGAAAACATGAACCTATTACTTTTATCATTTCTCTTTCTCATCCTGCTTCTAAAAAATTAAAAATCAAAAAAATTACTAACGCTCTTAATAAAAACCCACTTCACAATTTTTCTACACCACCTAACTCTCTCGAAAAGGGCAATGTGGCTTTAAATGCCACTATCTTGTCTAGTACCTTGCGAACCCTTCATTGGATAGCCCTTGGGAAGTTCGGGAGTTAAAATATAAAAAAATCTATTTAAAAAAAAAATTTAGCTTCTCTTTTTCTAGTTTTTTTATTTCTCTTTCTTTATCTTCTCTTCTTCTAGTGCATGACCCGCAGGAGTCCGTCGGTTATTTTGGACTTGGACCATGAATTTGAGCATACTCTTCGGAGAAGATCGCGATTCCATGGACCTACTTTCCAAATACCGGTTGAGGATTCCGAGTCACTTTCTACTTTAAGAATGGAATAACCCAACGTGGAGGAGGTCGTGCATAGGCCTATGTCCTATTATGCATGACCGAATCTAGAGGGAACAGAATCCAGTATAGTGCGCCCTACTATAGCTAATAATAATTTTGAACTAAAGCCTAGCATAATTAAAATGGTGCAGCAGTATGTGCAATATGACGGACTTCAAGATGAAGATCTGAACGCATATATAACAAGCTTTCTTGAGATTTGTGACACCTTAAAAATAAATGGTGTTACAAATGATGCTATTAGGCTAAGATTATTTCCTTTCTCCCTTAGAATTAAATCAAAATAGTGGCTGAAAACTCTGCAAAGAGGGAGCATCACCACTTGGGATCAATTAACTGAAAAATTCCTGGCGAAGTATTTTCCGCCAGCCAAAACCGCAAAACTTAGGAACGATATTTTTGCTTTTTTTCAAATTGATTCTTAAACTTTGTATGAAACCTGGGAAAGATTTAAAGAACTCTTAAGAAGATGCCCCCATCATGCGCTGCCTATATGGTTACAAGTGCAAATGTTTTATAACGGGCTAAATCAAAACACAAAGCAAATGATAGACTCAACTTCTGGCGGTACTTTAAACCGCAAAACCCCGGAAGTAGCTCTTGAGCTTTTCGAGGACATGGCCATGAACACCTATCAGTGGAATGTGCCTAGGTCCCGCCCGAACAAACCTGCAGGTATCTTTGAAGTAGACAACGTCTCCCAGCTAGCTCTGCAAGTGGAAGTATTAAGTAAAAAAATTACGGAGATAACTGCTGCCTCTGCCCCTCACGTATTGGAATCTACAACTCCTGCTCCCGAACAATAAGATTATATTAATAATATGCCTAGAAATGCTTTTAATAATTTTTCTACTACAAATTTTCATGCTCCGAGTTTTGCTTTTCCGAATAGTTATAATCCTGCTTTACAAAACCACCCAAATTTTTCGTGGAGTAACCCTTTGAACGCGATGCGCCCGACACCTCAAAAGGATTTTTCTGTACCACCTCCACCTCTTCAAAACTATCCAAAACCTCCAAGCTTGGAGGAGTTACTTTCTAAATATATAACCACAAATGACGCTACTAGAAGAACCTTAACCGGAAGCGTTAAAAGTGTTGAAAATCAAGTAGGACAACTCGCTAAAATTATTTCTGAGCGACTCGTCGGGTCTCTTCCTTCCAATACCGAGCCCAACCTGAGAGAGCAAGCAAAAGCTATAACTCTTCGGTGTGGGAAGCAAGTTTTCGGTATGGTTAGCGAAGAACCCGAGGCAAGCTCCACTCCCGTTTTAAAAATTCCACCCTCTGCTGAAGAAGTAGTTATCACTCCTCTCCCTACGTTAGAAAAAGATCTCACTCCACCACCCATCTTTAAAAATAATCCAACTCCACCATACCCTTCCGAACTTAGCAAACAACGTCAGGATGATCAATACTCTCACTTCCTAAAAATTTTTAAGCAAATCCACATAAACCTACCCTTCCATGAAGCTATTTCCCAGATGTCGAAGTACGGTAAGTATCTTAAGGACCTCCTGACTAACAAGAGGAATTTAGAGAACTTGTCGCACGTTACGCTAAATGTCGAGTGCTCTGCTGTCTTGATAAACGGTTTACCAAATAAGATCAGTGATCCGGGTAGTTTTTCTATTCCGTGTGTCTTTGGTGATCTTTATGTCAAGCACGCATTGGCCGACTTAGGTGCAAGTATCAACCTGATGCTCCTCTCATTGTTAAAGAAGTTAGGAATTGGTAGCCTCAACCCCACACGCATGAGTATCCATCTCGCCGACAGAGAAGTCAAATACCCGTTAGGAATAAAGGAGGATGTTATATTCAAAGTTTACAAATTCATCTTCCCGATGGATTTCGTCATATTGGACATCGAAGAAGACGTCGAGGTTCCCTTGATCCTTGGCCAACCCTTCCTTGCCACCTCCCGAGCTATCATTGACGTAAGCAATAGTAAACTCTTCCTTCGAGTAGGCGACGATGAAGTGACTTTCTCTATCACCCCCTCGATGAAGAACACCCTAGCAAATGACAACTCCTATTTTTTCGTAGATGCCCTAAGTGAAGAATCCTCCTATCGCCTCTTTGAATTTGATTTTTTTTCTTTCTAATTTTTGTTCCTCCTGTACTCTTCCAACTGAATCGCTACACCTAAATGAAGAATTCATCCTATCGCCTCTCTGAATTTGAAAAAGAATTTTCTGATTTTTATTCCTCCTCTACTTGTCCAACTGAATCGCTACAAGAAGCCGCCATGGACACCAGCTCCACCCCTTTAAATTTTCCTTATAAAGAAAAAGTCTATGAAAACATTGTTTTTGAAAAAGAAAGAATTTCTAAAACATCATATGAAGAACCCACTACCTTGGAATTAAAGGAACTACCCAAACATCTTAGATATGCTTTCTTAGAAAAGGACTTAAAGCTACCAGTAATAGTTTCGGTCTACCTCACGGATGCGTAAAATGATAAACTTCTTTTAGTTTTACGTAAACATAGCCGAGCAATTGCCTTACAAATTTCTGATATCAAGGGCATAAGCCCATCTTTCTGCACTCACAAAATCCTAATGGAAGATACTTTACGTTGTGAGAAGTAGCGAACAAATGACTAAAGTAGCAAACAAACGACTAGAAAACAAGCCGGAACTTTGAATAATTGAAATTTTATTATCCAAAAAGATATCATTTACAAAGGTATGGACTAACTTTTATAGAATGGAGGAGAGAGGATAGAGTACAAACTAACAATGTGGGACTAAAGCTATACAACAGGTCTGGGCGGCTAGAACAACAGACCGGAACAGGCCGCGCGGTTAGACAATGTTCTAACCGCTCGGCAATACCAGAAGCAAGAGAGAGATGCGGTAGGAGACCGCTAGACTGCCCGGTTTCCAAGCTGCCGGAGATAAACTGTCAGACCGCCGGACACCACACAGCAACAGCCTGGATATCAACCCGCCAGACTCAAACCACCAGACCGCCCGGTCTACAACCCGCCAGGCTTAAACCGCCAGACCGCCCGGTCTTATACTTCGACACTCCCCCTCAAGCTAGAGCATAGATATCAATAATTCCCAGGTTGTCACAAATGTGGAAGAAGAAAGTAGAAACCGGCTTGGTGAAGATATCTGCCAACTCTTTGTCGGAGGTGACGAACAGAGTGCAAATCTGTCTCTTCAAGACCTCTTCTCGGATGAAATGGCTGTCGACCTCTATATATTTCGTTCTCTCATGGAAGACTGGATTTTTGGATATGTATATAGCGGCCTTGTTGTCACAGAATATAGGCAGAGGATAGTCGTAGACCTCTCCTAGGTCAAGCATGAGAGCCCACAACCATTTTAACTCACACGTGGTTGATGCCATACTCCGGTATTCGTCTTCTGCACTGGACCTTGAGATAACAGACTGCTTCTTGCTCTTCCAGCTCACAAGATTACCTCCAACAAATGTGCAAAAACCCGATGTAGATTTACGGTCACCTTTATCATCCGTATAGCTTGAGTCTGAGTAGACTTCAACTCTCAGATGACCATGCTTCTGAAAGAGTATCCCTTTTCCTGGTGCTGCTTTGACATACTCTTGTATCTTCAAGGCAGAATGAAGATGACATTCCCTGGGAGCTTGCATGAACTGACTGACCTTGCCTACAGCATAGGCGATGTCGGGTCTGGTCACCGTGAGATAAATGAGTTTGCCCACCAGACGTCTATACCTCATGGCATCGGATATAAGTGGTGAGTCATCTGTCCATGTTTTGTCCTCTCTAGTGGCCATGGGATACTGGGCCGGTTTGGCACCGGTCAATCCTGCCTCTTGTAGAATATCAAGAGCATACTTCCGTTGGGAGAGAACCAACGAGTCGGGCTTCCGAGAGATTTCTATCCCCAAAAAATATTTCGGGGAGCCCATATCCTTCGTGACTAGGTGTTGACGGAGGTGTTTCTTTATCAAGTCACCCCCAGCCTTGTCATCGCCGGTAAGAAGAATATCATCCACATACACCGCCAAAACCACAAGGACCGATGCGGTTTTGCGAATAAACAATGAGTGATCGGCTGAACTTCTTGTAAAGCCAATGGCAGCCACAATGCCACTAAACTTGTCTAACCATTCCCGAGGGCTCTGTTTTAGGCCGTAGATGGCCTTCTTCAATTGACATACTCGTGTCTCCCCCTGAGAAACATACCCAGGAGGTTTCTCCATATTGACGTCCTCCTGAAGATCCCCATACAGAAAAGCATTCTTGACATCAAGCTGGGAAATAGCCCACTCCCTGTTGACGGCCACAGAAAGAAGAACCCGGATGGTGCTGAGGCGAGCAACCGGGGAGAAAGTATCAAAATAGTCAACTCCATAAGTCTGATTAAAGCCTTTGGCCACCAGTAGGGCTTTGTAACGATCCACAGTGCCGTCTGGGCGAAACTTCACAACGAACACCAAGCGACAACCAACCACATCAGTACCTACCGGTGGAGGAACAAGGGTCCAGGTACCCCTTTCAGTAAGAGTGGCGATTTCCTCATCCATGGCAAATTTTCAATGAGGAATAACAAGAGACTCCTGGTAAGTGTGGGGAGTGGTAGTAGCCGAGATAGCCAAAGCAAAGCACCTACGAGAGGGAGTAAGCCGATCATAGGAAACAATAGCCGCAAGCGGGTGTTGGGTACACGCCCGCACCCCTTTGCGAAGGGCAATGGGAAGATCTAGGTTATCTTGTGCCTCAGGGACCGGAGCGTCCGTGGCGGAGAAAGCTGGCCCGGGACTAGAGAGAGACGGCTGCGAAGAAGAAGGAGGGGATATAATAGGGAGAGGAGGAGACGGAGGAGGAGATGATATAGGAGGGGAGACGTCGATATGCGTGGAAGGATCACAGAGAGATGGTGGAGAGTCAGAGACAGCAGGAGGAAGCAGGGATGGGGAAGAAAATTAGGATACATTTTCGAAGAAGGTGACATCCGCGGAAACAATCGGTTGGCGCAGAAAGGGGTCAAAGCAACAATAGCCTTTTTGAGTGGACGAGTATCCCAAAAAGACACATTTTGTGGAACGGGGGGAAAGCTTGTCACGGGTAGCAGACAGAGCATGCACAAAAGCCGTACACCCAAAGATACGGAGAGGAAGAGGAAAGGGTTCCTTGCCCGGGTAGAGAATGGAGAAGCGGGTCTTGCCGTGAAGAACCGAAGAGGGAATGCGATTGATGAGATAGCAGGCAAAAAGAACAGCATAGCCCCAGTAGGAGCGAGGCACCTGAATCTGCGTCATTAGAGTGCGAGCGATATCGAGGAGATGACGGTTTTTACGCTCCGCCACCCCATTTTGCTGGGAGGTGTAAACACAGCTAGTCTGATGAATAAGACCATGTTGCATACAAAAAGACGAAAACTCATGACTGAGATATTCTTTAGCATTATCAGAGCGTAGCACTTTAATAGAAATAGCAAACTGAGTTTTAATCATATTATAAAAGGATTGCCATACAGATAATAGTTCAGAGCGATCTTTTAATAGATACACCCAGGTACATCAAGAGAAATCATCAATAAAAGTTACAAAGTAAGAACTACCCCGACCAATGGTGAGAGTAGGAGCAGGACCCCAAACATCAGAATGAATGAGATCAAAAGGGCGGGAGGAACCACGACCTTGCTTCGGCGGGAAGGAGGAGCGGTGATGTTTGCCAAGCTGACACACATAACAGTTAAGCGGAGGACTGGTCTGAGGTAAGTGGGGATGAAGCTGATGAAGAATCCGAGGAGGAGGATGTCCAAGGCGAAGATGCCATTTAAGCAGATCAGTAGACGAGGAAGAGAAGACGGATAGAGGGGAAACATTGTCGAATAAGTAGAGGCCGCTGCTCTCAGTCCCAGTAGCAATCGTCCGTTGGGTCCTCGGGTCCTTAAAATAACAAGAAGTAGGAGTAAATAATACAGAGCACTGAAGTTGCTTGCATAAAGTAGTAACTGAGAGCAAATTGCAAGGGAACTTCGGGACATAGAGAGTGTCCGCTAAGCGAAGCGACGGGGTGACTTGAACCATGCCCGTCCCGTGAACCGGGGAAGGCGAACCATCCGCAATAAGAACCGGGGGTAACCGATCATGCGTCTCTAGGAGAGAGAAGCAGCGAGGGTTTCCGGTCATGTGATTTGTAGCACCAGAGTCAATCAGCCATTTACCTTGGGTAACGACGTGTGCACTACCTGAGGTCGTGGCCACAGAAGCAGATAGCCGAGAGGAGGTGGAGGTTGAGGAAGAAGTATCATTGGAGGGACAAAGATGAGGATGTTTCTGCCAGAAGCGGTCAACAGAGTGGCCGGTACGACCACAGTGAGAGCAGAGGAACCTTGACGGATCGCGCGTGCCATACTGGTTGCGGCCACTATTGCCACCCCGCTGAACTTGGTGAGCATAGGAGTCCTGTGGAGGAGGGGAGGACAATAGAGGACGTTGGAGCAGTTAAGTAACAGCGGCGATGCGAGCTTCGGTGGAATCCAAGGTGGGAGACTCTGCTTCGCCCAAGATCTGCTGGTGGATCATATCAAAAGACTCAGGGAGCCATAGAAGATAACAAATAACCAGGAGTTCCTGGAAGTGTTTGTGCTGCTCGGCCAAGTCCGCGGAGAAAGGGCGATTCTGAAGGATTTCGGCGCCAAGAGCCTGAACTTGCTGATAAGCCGCAACAGGAGACATGGAAGGGCAAGCGAAGAGATCCGCATAGAGAGTATAAATGCGGGATGTCTGGGCCCCCTTCGAGTAGAGAGCAGCAAGGTGAAGCCACGCGGTCTTGACCGTCTCATCATGGCGTATGACAGGAAGACATTCATCGGAGAGGCTGTTAGCCAACCACGTGCGGACAAGCGCATCACTGGCATCCCAGTCATCAAATTCAGCAGAGTCTTGAGGAGAAGGGTCATCGGTGAGGTGATGATGTTTGCGCTGAGAGTGAAGAAGAAAGGTGAACGAAACGCTCCAATCCGGATAGTTGGAGCCAACAAGTTTAGAAACCGTGCCAAGGTTGCCAGAGGGAGTAGGAGGCGGAGCCGGAGTGGCAATAGGAGGTGTGGTAGTTGAGGTTTCAGAAAGGGCCATAGGAGAAATCAGCGAGAAGCCGCGCGGTTAGAATACAAGCCACGCGGATAGGAAGAAGAAGAGCTGCGGCGGTCACAATGTCAGACAGCAGCGGCCAGAGAAGCCACGACCAAGCCGCAGATCCAAGCAGGCAAAGAACTCGAATGGCTATAAGATAGACCGCGCGAACAGAAGGGAGGAACAAATAAGGCGAATAAGGCAGCAGGTCACGGCGAACAAAGTGATAGGTCGTTGCGAATGAAAGGCAGGAAAAAGGAGGTCGCGCGGACAGGGCGCAAGCAGGCGGAAGAGACAAGCCGCGAGAACAGGTCGTGAGAGGAAGGGGCAAGCCGCGCAGACAGGGCGCACAGAATCAGGAGGAGAAGATCGAGTCCTCTGATACCATGTGAGAAGTAGCGAACAAACGACTAAAGTAGCGAACAAACGTCTAGAAAACAAGCCGGAACTTTGAATAATTGAAATTTTATTATCCAAAAAGATATCATTTACAAAGGTATGGCCTCCCTTTTATAGAATGGAGGAGAGAGGATAAAGTACAAACTAACAATGTGGGACTAAAGCTATACAACAGGTCTGGGAGGCTAGAACAACAGACCGGAACAGGCCGCGTGGTTAGACAATGTTCTAACCGCTCGGCAATACCAGAAGCAAGAGAGAGATGCGGTAGGAGACTGCTAGACCGCCCAATTTCCAAGCCGCCGGAGATAAACCGTCAGACCGTCGGACACCACACAACAACATCCTAGATATCAACCCGCCAGACTCAAACTGCCAGACCGCCCGGTCTACAACCCGCCAGGCTCAAACCGCCAGACCGCCCGGTCTCATACTTCGACATACGTAATTCAATCCAACCTCAGCGCCGCATAAATCCCAACATGAATGAAGTTGTTAAGGGCAAGGTTATGAAACTCTTAGACGCGGGAATTATCTATTCTATATCTGATAGTAAGTGGGTAAGTCCTGTTCAGGTAGTGCCGAAAAAGGGAGGGATAAATGTAGTTGTAAATGAAAATAATGATTTAATCCCGACATAGACGGTTACGGGTTGTGTATAAATTATTGTAAGTTAAATGACGCCACCCGCAATGATAACTTTCACTTGCCATTCATCGATCAAATCTTAGAGCGATTATCCAGCCATAGCTTTTACTATTTTCTTGATGGTCTCTCGGGGTATTTTAAAATCCCCATCCTCCCGAGGACCAGGTGAAAACTACATTCACTTGTCCCTTCGGCACCTTCGCCTACTGAAGAATACGGTTTGGATTGTGCAATGCGCCAGCTACATTCCAGCGATGTATGCTCGCTATCTTCGACAAGTACGTAGAAAGCATTATAGAGGTATTCATGGATGATTTCTCCGTGTTCGGTGATGCCTTTGATAGTTGTTTAGAAAACCTCTAAAAAGTCTTTGAATGATGCGAAGAAACTAACCTTGCCCTAAATTGGGAAAAATGCCTTTTATGGTGAGGGAAGGGTTAGTTTTGGGTCATAAGATATTTGCGAGAGGAATTGAAGTAGACATAACTAAGATATAAGTTATCGAGAAGCTTCTCTCGCCTACGAACGTCAAAGCTATAAGAAGTTTCTTAGGACACGCTGGTTTCTACCGTCGTTTCATAAAAGACTTCTCCAAAATCACCAAACCTCTTACTCAGCTCTTAGAAAAAGATGCCCCATTTATTTTTGATGACGTTTGTCTGTCTAACTTTGAATTAATGAAAGAAAAGTTAATTAATGCCCCTATTATGATAGCTCCGGTGTGGGACCTTCCCTTTGAAATTATGTGCGATGTGAGTAGTTTCGCTGTGGGAGCCGTATTAGGTCAACGCATATCTAAAAACTTCCACCTCATCTATTATGCAAGTAAAACGCTTACATCTGCAAAGGAAAATTACACCACAACCGAGAAGGAGCTCCTAGATGTAATATTCACTTTTGATAAATTTCACCCTTATTTTACGCTTTCAAAAATTATTGTTTTTACGGACCACTTGATGAGTCCCCATTTCATATCTATTTCCGGACTCATCTAGGCTCGTTTTCTTGTCTTTGCACTATCATTTAGCGCCATTAGCACTCCTTTTGGTTCGCTATGTCATTACACGTCTTGTGCACTCTTTTAGTCTATTCTTGTGCGTGTGTGTATTTTCCTCATGTGATGCATTTTGTATATTTCTGTGACTGCCATGATCGACAGTGCGTGCAGTTTTCCTGCAGGTTCGGGGATCGTGTGGGCGTCCGGCATAGGACTTTCACCATTTTTGGCAAAGGAGTCAATGGTCGTGCGTTTTTACCCACGCACGACCATCGACCTCTTTGGCGCACGACCATCGGTCGTGCGCAGCCTGAGCTCTCATTTCATTGTCCTGTCCCGCCATATTGCACGATCACCAGCCATACCGCGCACGATCACTGCTTGTGCGCTGCCGGTCGTGCGCAGTCATGCCATCTTTTTCCACTTTTCTGTCCCATATCGCACGATCACCACCCTTGCCGCGCACGATCACTGATCGTGCGCTGCTGATCGTGCGCATGCTTAAATTTCCTGGTGCAGGTTCTACAGGTTGTTGCCGCACGGGCGCTGACATTGTTCGTGCACGACCACTGGTCGTGCGCCTGTGGTCGTGCGCGCTATTTAATCCTGCTTCTATAAATTGGCCTGCTCCGTGAATTAGGGAAACAGACCTTGATCGAACTTGGCCGCCACTTCGCCCTTCCGCATTTCAGACGCTCCATCCATCTCCACCTTCATCCCTACCATCGGGAGGTGATTTCCGGCGATTCTAAATCATTCCACATCCTCCGGTGACCCTCCCGGCCATTAACAACCTCTTCTCCGAGCTTTCTACCGAAGAAGAAGATGACAGAGACGACCTAGAGAACGGACTCAAAGGCCCTCGAGGTGACAGCTCGTCGGTACCGGAAGCCTCCTCGGACTGCGCGTGGAAGCGGATTGACAACCCGCACCTCCGGCCAACAACCGCGGTGGATCTTCACCCTCTTGGTTTACTCTTCCTCTACCTTCCTTGTAGTGTATGAATGACTCAAGCTTGTTATGAACTTCGAATTTCTAGTTATTTATAATTGGATTTTTGTTGTTTAAACTTGTTTGTGGGATTTGTGTTGTGATGCGCCTCGCCCCATCTCACTCCCACCGTTCCACTTGATTGCACTCCGCACTTAACACCTCACCCACTGGCTCACCGTCCACTCGCCCTACCGAAGTACGGCATAGCGGCCGATACACCCATCTCGCCTTGCGAAGCGGTGAATGCGACCCACATAGTTAGCTTTAATTTCTTTGTTTGTAAGAACACAAACCTCAAAGCCCCTTTTGTTTCTTCTTTCATTTTACTAACTCTATTAGCAATAATTTCGGATTGTTCGTCGTTCCACGCCAACTGCATTCCTCAAGAGACCGACACTCAGGGATCCATTCCCAAACTTTATTACTTGTGCGACCGGTGTGCTTGCCGTATTTACACGCATCAAGTTTTTGGCGCCGTTGCCGGGGAATGCAATTGGAGAACGATTCATGTTTCCGGAAATTTTGTTATTAGAATTATTTCGTTTTGTTCTATTTTTTTATCCCTTTTTCCCTTAATTTGTTATTTCATTGTTGGAGTTGTTAGCTTTACTCGAAGAATTTATGCAAAGTAGTTGTACCCGCTATTCTTGATATTTCTACAATGTGGGCCAATTTCAATATTCGTTGCCCTCATTGTGGAGACATTTCTCATGCAAGCGATAGATGTCCTCAGAAGTACAGTACCCAGGAAATTCACGATTTTACATTACGTAGACATAGGCCTGTTATCCACCGACCCGCGGAGCCATTGCCGCACTACTTCTTTTTGGCTTCAGCTGTCGCCGCACCACTAAAGCCGGCCAAGCAGTGCATTTTTTGTCGAAGCTGGGATCATGCATTGAAGGATTGTACTGCTTACCTAGCCGAATTGGGAGTGAATGATGAGCCGGATTTTCGGATTATCCCCACTTCAACCTTGAGCAGCATCCCTTCAGCATCGGGATATGCACCACTGCCATCTCCATGTTTCGGAGAAAGCATTTCTGGTGCATGCACCGATGCTTGTGTTGATCCCCATACCGGCTTGGATATCTGTACTTCTGATGAACATTCATTACCTAGCATTGAGTCTGGTTGCGAAGAGCCAGTTCTTGACTGTCTGTCGAGTTCTGTACCTTCACCTTCTTCTTTGCATAATATTCTGTCTTTTTCTAATATTTCTGTTGAGCTTGGTTCACAGGTGGAACCTAGCATTTCCAGCTTTCTGTCAGATCCTGTTGTGGAGGACAATTCCGTGGTCGAAGTTGCTGCTTTTACCCCATGCGAGGATGTTCAATGCACGGACAAGGTGAAGGTTGTGCTAGGAACTTCTTGTACCATCCTGGACAGTGATGTTCAGTTTTCTGCAATTCCACCAATGGGGGATGATTCCGGGATCATCTCCAAGATTGAGGATCTTCTATGTTATTCTTCTGATTTATTTCTTAATCCTGTTCTTATTTCCGCATCCCTGCAGGACCCCATCGTGGAACCGGTTCGGTCAGTACAAGGGCCTGTAATGCGGCCTACGACTGTTAGAGACCATTTGCAGGTGGTGTTGGAAACGACGAGCTTCACAAGTTATTTCTTGCCCATGCCTGACATTTATGACAGGAGTACTTATACAGGTAGTGGGGCATTTGTTCTGTCTCCATACTGGTACCCACTACCAAAATGCGTGCATGAACAATTGCCTGAGCATTTTTATTTTCATACGCCAATCAGCTAATAATTGTTTAGAAGGTGAATAAGTCCTGTTGGGAGACAGAAAACCCAATAGTTATCTAGATGACTTGCTCTTTTCTTTCATTGTAGGATTTTAGCAACTTGCTTCTTCTTGTTTTTGTATCTCGTATTTTATTTTCATGCCCCTTTAGTCTCTAAATGTTTGTGGTAGCTCCGCCCCATTTCCTTATCTCCCGTGCGCACCCGCAGCGTTATCCGAGCGATCTTGGTATAAAACTAGGGTGCCCAGTTTTTTTATATATATCGCGCACGATCATTGATCGTGCGCGCTATTTAATTTCGCACGATCACTGATCGTGCGGTCGGCCCAGTTTTTATAAAAGGACCCCTCGTGCGACGCTGAGCGTGCGCCCTAATCTCTCGCTCCCGATTTACTGTTCGTGCGCCGTTCTCCCGATCTCTCGCTCCCCTCTTCTGCTCCGGCAAATCTCCGGGAGATTTCTTCTCTCCTTGCTGCTCCAGATCTCCCTCTTTCGATGGCTTCTACCTCAAACCGTAGGGCTGTCAATGCTTACCAGCGTTCCACTCCGGCTCAAGTGCTACCGAGGATGGTGATGTTTCAGAAGGACACCCACCGACGCCTGTATGATGATTTGAAGAGCAAACC
Organism: Platanthera zijinensis; assembly: GCA_039513925.1. Taxonomy (NCBI): domain Eukaryota; kingdom Viridiplantae; phylum Streptophyta; class Magnoliopsida; order Asparagales; family Orchidaceae; genus Platanthera; species Platanthera zijinensis. The sequence goes on along the minus strand of CM077080.1, from coordinate 169,803,533 downwards.
CTTCCTCCCTCAGCGTCTTGTGGATTGGGAGGAGTTGAGGTCCATTGGCGACGGCGGCATCCTTGCGGATTCGATCCTCCACCTCTACTCGTTTGATAAGTGGCGCCATGTTTTTGAATGCCGCGAACTTGGATACAAAGAGCTCACTTTGGAGTTCCTCTCCACGTTCGAGTGGGAGTGTGATACTAACGGCTACCGTCCTGTTGAATGCTCCTTCCGGATTAGGGGACGGGTCATTTCTATAACAATCCATGAGCTTGGCGTCGGAGCCGAATTCTACTCGGATATCTCAGAGCCACAGGGTTTAGGCTCCGGCTTCCCTGAAGGAATCTCCCATGGTTCTTCTTGGCGTGAAATCACTGGTACAGACGAGGAGTATGTGGCTCGGAAGGCCAAGTCGACAAAAATTGTCTCCCCTGCCTTACGGTATCTTCAGCACCTGCTTAGTCACTCTCTCACTGCGCGGTCGCTTAGCCAAAATGTGGTCGGGTGGCAGGATTTAGTTTCTTTATATAGCATGCTCAGTCGGGAACCCATTCACCTTGGTTATTTGTTGGCGACATTCTTCCACCACGAGGCTACATATCGCCTCGCCGGCGCGATAGGTGGTGCTTACTACATCACTCGCATCGCAAAGGATTTGGGAGTTTGGGACAGTTTGCCGCCGATGGAGCAGGTTACCTCCCCCTCTGTTATCACCCGTGCCAACATGGTTAGTTTTCATTTGCTGCATGTTATTGGGCGGCGAGCCGATCGCCGATTTGAAATTGTTATGCCGGGCGACGCCCGGGAGGCTCGGCAGGAGGATGAGCAAGGAGTTGCGCCGGAATCATCCGCCATGGGAAAGCGGAGAGCTGCGGGAAGCACTCAGCCACCACCATCCGAGCCGGAGAGACAGGCCGATCCTCACTCTAGTGCTGTACAGGGTCAGAGCATTCCATTCTTGAATGAGCGGCTCGCAAATATTGAGGCCTCCCAGTTGTGGATGCAGAACCTGGTCTATCAGCAGGCTTTGCGTGGTGGCCTGAACATCCCTCCGCCACCAGCTCGTTTCGCTCCCGCTCCACCCCCGCCACCCATTGAGATCCACAGCAGCGACGAAGAATGAGGGCAATTCCTCCGCCCCGCTGCTACCTCTGCAGTTTTATCTTCAGATTCTGTTATGCCCTGGCATTTTGTTATTATTATTTTCCTGCAACTCTTTTCTTTTTATTTACTGCAAGAACAATTTATAAACTGCTAATACAGGTATTTGGTCCACCTTAAGGATGGTAAACAAAAGGGCTATTCGGGAGACAACCCAAGCTTGGACCTCTGTGGTCCTTCTTCTTTTTGTGTTTTTTATTTCGCTTGCCTATTTTATTTTTTTCTGATATTTGTTTTTTTTGTTTGTTCAACCTAATTCGCAGGTACAGTATATTTTTGTGCGATCCAGCAACCTCCGCCTTCTGGTATGCTCCTTCTTTGGAGCATAGGTACCCTTTCTCCTCAGGCCTCTTTTTATTTTAGATGACTATTTTCATTTCTGCCTGTTTTCATGCAGGTCTGGGGGGAGAGCCGTTTATGCACTCCACGAGCACACTGATAGCATGCCAGTAGTTTTATTTTATATTTCATTATTGTAGAATCCTGCTGCACACACCTTACCACCCACACAAGCGCGCACTTGACCACACACACAGCTCGAGTCAATGTTATCATTTTGTGTCAATTTTAAAACAGTGGTGCTGACTTAGGATTTTAATTTAGAGTAGTTCGAAACTCGTGCAGTGCTCCTAATCGAGTACTCTCGTGGTGTAGAAATTGTATAGATTTAATTTTTCTTTATACTTGCAAATTTATATTTTTTTCTGCATTCGTAAATGATGTTTGCCCTACTCAAAATTGTAAATCCGGAGCAATCTGTCGGTAGCATAGGAATGTGTGTAGGCGTCTCTAGCTTCGTATTGCTCGAGTCGGGAGGAAGGATCATTTTTCTCGGTGGCTAAGAACTTGCCCCAAGCTACTTTCGAAGCATTGGTGCATGGTTAGTCTAGCGTGAGAGTGATGTAGGCCATCATATTGGCCCGGTTGAGCTTTGTACCCTTCCTAACGTCGCCCTCGCTAGCCCCTTTGTGCCTACCCTTCCTTTTGATTCAGCTCCACCGTTATTTCACCAAAGCCTCTTAGCCTATCCTAGTCGCACACCCAAATAGAGCTTTCGTACTTCATATTTTCATTTTGGGTTGTGATGTGGTGTATTAATTGTGAAAAAGTGGAAGTGCGCACATGTAAATCTGCTGAATTGTTCAAAATAAAGAGATGAAAAAGAAAAGAAAAGAAAGAGAAAAAAAAGAAAAATTGAAAAGTGAAAATGAAATGTGAAAAGAAAAAAAAATTTTGATTGAAAATCTTGTTGAAAATGATTTTGATTTGGAGTAGGCGGTGCACACACCCATATTGCAAAAGTTAAGTCTGGGGGTGTGGTGCACTCGCGCGTTTGGTGGTTTGCCGAGGGATTCTCTTAGGCGAGTTCATTTGGGTTAGGTGCTAAGCCTTTCTTTTTATCATTGTTTACCTCACCGTAACCCAAGCCCCATCATTACCCGAAGTCCTACGGACACACGCTAGAGTCAAACTAGTGCCGTGGAGAGAGTGTGAACGGGCAAGCATATGGTCCCCGACATTGGTGGATTCCGTTGGAGGTGATCACGAGCCCCGATCTTTGGCAATGTTTAGCCAAGCGACCCGCCTATTTTCTTCCTACGCATGACCGAACGATTCTCCGACATTCAATTTTTGAGTAGTGATAATATTTATTTACTTTTGTCGAAAGTTATAAATTTCTTAGTATAATTAGAAATTTCTTCTATTATTTTCTATACGCTTGAGTCTTCGATTTCTCATTCTACTTTAGATCGAAGTTACTTCGTCAGCTAGCTATTTTAGAGTTCACGAGATGATTGTTTGCCCGGGACGTGCAAATGGTTAAGTCTGGGGGTGTGATGAGTCCCCATTTCATATCTATTTCCGGACTCATCTGGGCTCGTTTTCTTGTCTTTGCACTATCATTTAGCGCCATTAGCACTCTTTTTGGTTCGCTATGTCATTACACGTCTTGTGCACTCTTTTAGCCTATTCTTGTGCGTGTGTGTATTTTCCTCATGTGATGCATTTTGTATATTTCTGTGACTGCCATGATCGACAGCACGTGCAGTTTTCCTGCAGGTTCGGGGATCGTGTGGGCGTCCGGCATAGGACTTTCACCATTTTTGGCAAAGGAGTCAATGGTCGTGCGTTTTTACCCACGCTCGACCATCGACCTCTTTGGCGCACGACCATCGGTCGTGCGCAGCCTGAGCTCTCATTTCATTGTCCTGTCCCGCCATATCGCACGATCACCAGCCATACCGCGCACGATCACTGCTCGTGCGCTGTCGGTCGTGCGCAGTCATGCCATCTTTTTCCACTTTTCTGTCCCATATCGCACGATCACCACCCTTGCCGCGCACGATCATTGATCGTGCGCTGCTGATCGTGCGCATGCTTAAATTTCCTGGTGCAGGTTCTACAGGTTGTTGCCGCACGGGCGCTGACATTGTTCGCGCACGACCACTGGTCGTGCGCCTGTGGTCGTGCGCGCTATTTAATCCTGCTTCTATAAATTGGCCTGCTCCGCGAATTAGGGAAACGGACCTTGATCGAACTTGGTCGCCACTTCGCCCTTCCGCATTTCAGATGCTCCATCCATCTCCACCTTCATCCCTACCATCGGGAGGTGATTTCCGGCGATTCTAAAGCATTCCACATCCTCCGGTGACCCTCCCGGCCATTAACGACCTCTTCTCCGAGCTTTCTACCGAAGAAGAAGATGACGGAGATGACCTAGAGAACGGAATCAAAGGCCCTCGAGGTGACAGCTCGTCGGTATCGGAAGCCTCCTCGGACTGCGCGTGGAAGCGGATTGACAACCCGCACCTCCGGCCAACAACCGCGGTGGATCTTCACCCTCTTGGTTTACTCTTCCTCTACCTTTCTTGTAGTGTATGAATGACTCAAGCTTGTTATGAACTTCGAATTTCTAGTTATTTGTAATTGGATTTTTGTTGTTTAAACTTATTTGTGGGATTTGTGTTGTGATGCGCCTCGCCCCATCTCACTCCCACCGTTCCACTTGATTGCACTCCGCACTTAACACCTCACCCACTGGCTCACCATCCACTCGCCCTACCGAAGTACGGCGTAGCGGCCGATACACCCATCTCGCCTTGCGAAGCGGTGAATGCGACCCGTATAGTTAGCTTTAATTTCTTTGTTTGTAAGAACACAAACCTCAAAGCCCCTTTTGTTTCTTCTTTCATTTTACTAACTATATTAGCAATAATTTCGGATTGTTCGTCGTTCCACACCAACTGCATTCCTCAAGAGACCGACACTCGGGGATCCATTCCCAAACTTTATTACTTGTGCGACCGGTGCGCTTGCCGTATTTACACGCATCACCACTCGACCCTCAAATATCTTCTTTCTAAATCGGATGCCAAGCCACACTTGATTCGTTGGGTCTTACTCCTCCAGGATTTTGACTTAGAGATCCGTGATAAGCGAGGAGCCAAGAATCTAGTCACCGACCATCTTTCCCGATTAGATAATCCCTTTATAGAGAAATTAGATGAATTTTTTTTTAACGATTTCTTCCCAAATGAGAAGCAGCTTTCAATTAACACATCTACTTCTCCTTGGTTCACACACATCGCCAAATATTTAGTGGCTCGTGTGCTCCCAAAAGAGTTCTCCTCTCAACAAAAGAAGAAATTATTTTCTAAGTTGAAGAATTATTTTTTGGAGGACCCGCATCTTTTCCGAATATGTGCAGACAGAGTGATAACGAGATGCGTTTCTTATGACGAAGGACTAGATATTTTAAAGCATTTGTATAAAGGACCGACTGGTGGTCACTATGAAGCTGCTCGTACTGCCCACAAGGTGCTTTATGTGGATTTTTACTGGCCTAGCCTGTTTAAAGACGCGCAAGCCTTTGTGAGTAGGTGTGATAGTTGCCAACTGTCGGGCAATGTTTCCCATAAAAATAAAATGCCGCAAAATTATTTCCTTGAGTGTGAAGTTTTCGACCTCTGGGGAATTGATTTTGTTGGACCCCTTCCTTCTATCTTCGGGAATAAATATATTTTAATTGCCATCGATTATGTTTGTCGATGGGTTAAAGCCCAAGCTCTGCCTACTTACGACACCCGAGTTGTAGTTATATTTTTGAAAAAATTATTTTCTCGATTCGGTACACCGCGAGCCATCGTTAGCGATTGGGGTTCTCATTTCTATAACGCGTAGTTTTCTAAAATTCTAACTAAATACGGCGTTACGCATAAACTTTCGACTGCCTACCACCCCCAAACTAACGGACAAGTCGAAGTAGTGAACAGAGAGATAAAAAGAATTTTAAAAAAGACTGTTTCATCTTTTAGGAAAGACTGGTCAGCCAAATTAGACGATGCTCTATGGGCCTACCGAACAGCGTACAAAACCATCATCGAATGTACGCCGTATCGGTTGGTTTATGGAAAATCGTGCCATTTACTAGTAGAATTAGAACATCGCGCTTTTTGGGCCTTGAGGTTTTTAAATTTCGATCCCAATCTGTCAGCAACCTTAGAAAATTTCAGCTTAACGAGCTCGACGAGTGGCGCTCTTACACGTATGAAAACAACAAATTTTATAAAGAGCGGACGAAACATTTTCACGACAAGCACTTAAGGCACCCAAAAACCTTTAAGCCGGGAGACAAAGTTCTTTTGTATAATTCTCGATTACGTTTATTTCCAGGAAAATTAAAGTCACGATGGTCTGGGCCGTTTTTTGTTTTAAAAGTTTTTCCTTATGGTACTGTTTTAATTTCCCACACTGATAAGGGTGATTTCAAAGTAAATGGGCAGCGACTTAAACTGTATTTTTCTGGTGATGATGATGTCAGTCCGAACAATGTTAAATTTTTGCTACACGAACTGTAACTTAAGAATATTTTGTTTTTGTTAAAACTTTAATTACTATTTTGGACAAAATATTTTTGGACAATATTATTTTATTGCGTCGAGCTCAAACGACGTTTTAAACAAAGGGCGCTCTTGGGAGGCAACCCAAGTTATCTTTTTCTGTTTTCTTTATTATACAATTTTTGCCCCGGACAGCTCTGACAAGCTGAAGCTTCTGCGATCGCCTGCTCCAACGTTGATGAATCCATCACAAAGTCCAAAGAAGACATTTCATGAAGATCCAAAGCTCAAGCACAGGGGAGCGGCATCACTCAGCTTTCGCAACAAAGAAATCCGAGGAAGTACCTTATTTTTCAATTCTGTAATTTCATTTTCTCTCCTTCTCTAACCTCCTTTCTCCATTGAGGACAATTTCCTTTTTAAGCTTGGGGGAGTACTTCCTCCTTCTTTTTGCTATGTGTGAATATTTTGCTATTTGTGAATATTTTTCAAAAAAATCCAAAAACATGAATATCTTAAAAATCCAAAAAAAGAAGAATATTTCAAAATATAAAAAAATATATTTTTGGTTTTGTTTACTTTAATAGATTAGACGTTCTTTGTATTTCAATAGTACCCCTTGCGTTTGTTTTGTTTTTCTCAAAATCTTATATAAACAACTTAATTAATTATAAAATTTCTAATCGCCCTTTATAATTATGTTTCACAAGTAAAATGTTGGCCATGCTGTGTTTCTAATTCGCGGTAGCATGTTAACGTAAAACATTTTTTCTAAAACTCGCATTTCCATAATGGTTTTCGTTCATTATTTTCTTTACTTTCTCAAAAAATTATCATCCACTATTTTCCTTTTCGTTTTTGGATAATTTTTGTAAGGCTAACTTTTGAATAACGTAGTAGATGTGAATTATCCAAGTCACTTATTATTTTTATTTTCAAGATAATTTCATCAATCTTTTTTTATTATCTAGGACTTGTTTTTTGAAATTCTTCATATCTATGTTTTAAATAAATTTAAAAGCATGAAAATGATTTAGGCCATTTTTGTTTTCGTTTGAGCTTTCCTGCCATCCTAAGAACTTTCACCACTAGTTAGCCGCTTTTGAGTATTTTTTCCAATTTCATTTGATAGCTCCTCTTTTCATATCATTTTCACCAAAGCAAAAACTTCCAACCTATCTAATCATACTAGCCTTTTTGAGTTTCATCAAAAAACCAATTTTCATGATTATGATAGGTTATTTTGTGATAGTTTTGGAAAAGGTTTTGAAAAAAAAGTATGCTCAAAAGAAATGTTTGCTTTTGTTTGGCCAATTCAAAATGAAAATAAAAATATTTATGGCCTTTGTTTTGAAAAAGAAAAAAAAATGGAAAAGAAAAAAAGAAAGAAAAATATTTTGTTTATAATAAATTTTTTTGAAACTCTTTGTTTTGGTTTAGTGTGATTTTTAAGCCACCCTTTTTATCTTTGAATTCCACTCCTAATCATAATCCTAAACCAATTGATTCGGTCCTATTAAGTCCTTTTGATTCATGCTTTTGAATTTTATTTAATAACTAAGAAAAGAAGAAAAGTAAATCAGTATTAGTTTTGGATTTAAACTTAGATTTTTATTATTTAATTGATATAATTATAATGTGTTGCTTGGATCTAGTAACAACTCAATTCGTTTTTCATTTTCGTTGCTTTGCTTAAATCTATTTAAAGAAATTTGTTAAAATTTTGGATGATTTATTTTCATTAAGTAAAGTTTATAAAAGTTATACCATACCTAAATAATTGTTTTAGATTTACATTTCACCTTCTCCCTGCTTAGATTTTCGCATAGTACTTGTGTTAGCATAATTAGAACCTTTTGATTAGTCACTTTTTTATGATTATCTAGTTTTTATATCTTTGCTTTGGGACAAGAAAAGCTTAAGCTTGGGGGAATTTGATAGTATGTTTTGTAGTCTAGACTATTAGGGTATTTTCGTGTTTTGAAGGCGTTAATCATGTCTTATAAGCTTAATTTCTATCTTCCTTATGTATATATTATTGCCGCAACATTTTCCTGTCTTTTTGCAGGTTTCCAGAATTTTGGCCAAAAATGACCTGACACGCCTCCCTGTCACGCCCTCCCTGGGCGTGTCATAGGGCCTGTGACTCGATCCCGAGAAAGCTTGCTGACAGAGACCAAATAAAAAAAAACGCTGACATGCCCCCTATCATACCCTCCCTGGGCGTGTCATCCTCATCCCGAAGCTTGCCGCCGCATTAAATGCTTTTTCGCCTAAACACGCCAATTGTACTGTCACGCCCCCTATACGGGCATGATTGAGGGCGTGTTCGCCACCTTTTCCAAGACTGACGGATTTCCGACCAATGATTTTGATGCGACATGCATGTCACGCCCCCTGTACGGGCGTTACCTAGGGCGTGTCAACCATCGTATAGAAGCAATCATCCTTCCCGCCAGAATCCAGAGCCCGAGGTCAACCCCATATGTGTCACGCCCCAAGACACGCCCGCCCTAGGGCGTGTCACAGGGCGTGACCAACCCGTGGAAAGTTCTATAAATTCAAGCCCACCCCTTGCATTCCAGAAAAGTTTTGGATTGAGAGGGGAGGTGCTGCCCCTTTGTTTCTTATCTTTTTTTTAGTGTTCTCCTCTCTCTCTCTCTTTCTCATTTTGTGTTTTTTCTTGACCTAGCTTAGTGCTTATGTTGTATTAGCTTTTTTTGTAATTTATGCACTTGCTATAGTTGCTAATTGTATGGCTAGAATAGGATTTTAATTTCCATGCAATTATAAATTCCATTTCAAGTGTAGCTCTCTTTCATTATTAATATAAGTGCTCTTTATTACCTTGTGTTCTTAATGCTTTACTACTCATCCCTCCTCATCCACTTCGATATGATTAACTAATCATCCTTGTACTCGATCTTGATGATATGAGGTTCGAGTGATTAAGTTATGAGACTTTGATTTTACCTTTTCTTTTTATGGTTTAGGCCTTCGATTTACTCTTGATTTTTCATGATTGGAATTCTATTATCGATATATAATTTCCATTTCAGTTTTCACTCTTAGCTAGCTGAGAGTCTCGTATTTTGAAGTGAACACACAAGAGTAAAGAGAGTTGTACGCACCCCTCGAGAGAGGCAGACATCCAATTCTCCTGGATTGGAGTAAAATCCAATAGTGGGGTTCACCGCGTAAAATGAGCTTTAGGCCTCCGATTTGGATGAGCGTTCGATTGGACCTACCTAAACTCAATTGTGCACGACTTCGAGAGAAGCGTGTTTAAGCTTTAGGAACCTCCACGGTCAAGGACCTTTACCCTATTAAGCTTAGGTTTATTATTGCGTTTTTAATCGACTTTAGCCGAGGTGATTCTCGATCGAGTGTATTTTTATTCCTTTGTTCCAACCCTTTATTGTAGTCGTCTCTTTTATGCTCTCTGCTTAACTGCAATTAGTTCTCTTTTGTGCTATTTTTCTTTTCAATTAGTGCTTTTAATTTTCTCTTTAACCTAAAGATTTTCTGTCAATAAAATAATACTCTTCATGTGAGTAGGTTTACTCAACGTTTCCCGGATTTCAATACGATAATTGTGTCCCCTAGCTACAGTTCGATAGGTATACTTGCCTAATTTGATTGCTAGTTTGGCTCTCTTTTCTTAAGCAGAAAGCGATCACTAGTGAGCGAGTGACTGAGTAAGTGCTGTATATACCTCAAAGCGGGGGAGACAATCCTTGTCGACTTTGCCCTTCGGGCAACATACTCCTCGTTCCCCCCGGTAAAAGAACACAAAGTGGCACGCGGAGTGATGCCTTTCAGAAAATCGATGCACAACTGCTGAAAGTTAATCTTGGATGTTTCAGCCTCAGTGTAGACGCCCGCGTGAATGGCGAGCTCAGGCAAAGTGACGGTGAAGATGCGGCCTAACACCCGGAAGGAACAAGAAGGTAGGCGGAGGTTATCCGACGTTGTCCACCAATCGAATGTTGACAGGAACTCCAGGGTCAGCTCTCGATACCCAAGCTCGTCACAATCGAATAATTTGATCCAATTATCGAAGGTGTAGAGAAGGAGGATGGCCTCCGCTAACGCACCATCATCACCGATCGACTGTAGTTCTTTCCAATAAATAAGCCGCTGAGAGAGGAAGAGCTTATCCTTCAAGGAATTGTAACGATGGCTGTGCTCTGCCTTGGAAAATGTTGTCATTCTCCCCAAAATTTGTGCTGGAGTTGCCGAAGAATAGCCAGATCATTAGTAGGATTTTAACACATGGTGGCTTCCCGGTTCCATGGCAGCGCAACAAGGATGAAATATGCCGGAAATTGCAAGAGCTTACCATAGAAGGGGCAGATCGTCGAGAATTGGCGCACGCTCAGCGGAATGAAGCGATAGAAATTAAATCACACACAGTGGTTGGTCGACTGGGTTTAAAAGAAACTGGGCCGGCGCACGACCGGTGGTCGTGCGCTGTTAAATAGTGTGCACGACCAGTGGTCGTGTGCGGAGAAATTTTTCGCGCCCCCTGTTTCGTAGTCAAACCCACACTGCTGACCACATGGGTGCACATTTGAGCTCATCACGCAGTAAGGCTACCACAACCCTTTCAAAAGCTAAATTAAGCAATAATATAAACTAGAAACAAAAAGTACATATATTTAAAACAAAAGAAATACTAATCTAGATAACTGATGGGTTTAGTGTCTCCCAACAGGAATTATTCAAGGACCATGCACTCTTTTAATTGATGGGCATATGAAATTTGAAGTGCCCGAGCAGTTGTACACGTTCACGTTTCGGTAGCGGGTACCGAAATGGCGATAGAACAAATACCCATATACCTGTGTAGTTATACCTGTCTTGAACATCATGCATGGGTATAATAAATGTTGTGAAGCTTGATGAATCTAACTCTAGCTGCACCCAATCTCCATCAATGCTTGGCAACATTACAGGCCCTTGCACTAAGTGGACCGGTTCTATGATGTGGTCCTGCAGAGAAGTAGGCACGAGAGAAGGGTAAGGAAATAAATTAAAAGAATGACAAAAAGTAACCTCAATCTTGGGGATGATCCCGGTGTCATCTCCCATCGATGGAATTATGGGACGATCTACACAGCTATCTAGGCTGGTGCAAGTATGTGCTAGAGCTGCATCCGCCTCGTCCGCGCCTTGGACTTCCTTCATGGAACTGAGGCAGCAATCTCGGCCATACAGATGTCCTCATCGACTGGATCTAGCATAGTGCTACAAACACCATAATCTCTTTGTAAATCACCTTCCACAACACTGTGCGATACAGAATGAATGCTCTGCAAGGTAGAGGATAGAGGAGCAGTGCTCGCTAAAAGGTCAAGAATAGTCTCCTCACAACTAACAGACTCCATACAAGATGATATATGTACATTAGGAGTAAAAACATCCGTGTTAGGGTTTAGATAGACAAATGTGTTTGTGCAAATACTATTATCTATCCCTTCAAAATCTAAAGGTGGCACTAGTACGTACCTAGATACAGAAGGGGTGCTGCAAGTTGTTGGAGTGGAGACAATCCGAACATCCGGTTCATCATCCACCTCCAGCTGCACAAAATAAGCAGCACACTCCTTCACGACAAAATAAACACTGCTTAGCCGGCCTTGTCAGTACAACAGGTATTGATGCCGAAAAAAGTAGTGTGGTAATGGAAACGTGGATGAGTAGCTAACTGGCTCATGTCTACCATATTGAGTACCAAACGAGGTTGGTGCTCCATATATAGATCCTTGAGTGTCTTTGCTACCATACTCCATAGTATATCTATCACTTGCATGAGAGATATCTCCACACCAGCGGCAACGGATATTAAAACTGTCCCACATTGTAGAGATCACTAATTTATAGGATTAAACTACCTTGCATAGATTCTCAATAAAAATCTAATAATTCCAACCAACATAAAAAGCAAAAATAGACTGGGATAAAACAAATTCAAAGCAACTCTGTCTTAACTCTCATAACATAACACTAATCAGCAATACGCCTACACTCCCCGACAACGACGCCAAAAACTTGATGCGTCGGTAAGTGCACCGGTCACTGTCAAGTAATAATTTTGGGAATAGTTTCCTCGAATGTCGATCTCGTGGGAATGCAGGATGGGTATCGTGATAACATCGTAGAAAGATCGTTACTAAGAGTAATACGAAATAACAAGGGGGTTGGTTTTTTATTCCTAATGCTATCAAAATAAAAAGAAAACTAATGCAGGTCGTAAGCACTGCTTCGCTTGGTTGATGGAATTAGTGCATGCCCCTATGCCATGCTTCGTTCGACGAATAGACAGAGAGCAAGCAGATGGAATAAACACAAGTACGCAAAGTGAGGGTCGTAATCACCTCATCAACAACAAACACTAGCCTTTGCTAGAGTGGTTATAGTGCGTGAGTGAATGGATGTGAATGGAGGCGAGTGCAACACAGCGAACAACAAGGATGTAACTAACAAAAACAGACTTCATTCATAGACAAATAAAAGTAATTTCAAGTTCATTACAAGCTTAAGAATACACTTCACTATGAGAAAAGGTAGAATAAACCGATAGGGGAAATCCTAGCCATGGTTCATGGCCAGAGTGGTGGGTTGTCAGTCCACTTCATGACTCAGACTGTGGTTGCTTCCGGAGGTAAATGGGTTGTCAATCCACTTGTCTTCCTCCGTCTTCTTCCCCTTCCTTCAATCTTTTCTCCCGTTGCCCAAATGAGTTGTACCGAAAGATCGTTGTTGCACACTACTAGCGGCCAGAAACTCTCCGAAGAGTTGAAGATGGCTTTGGATCGCCGGAGAAAGCTTCCCGGAGTATGGAGATGAGTGGAGGACCTGTGGGGGGTTAAAATCGAAGCTTCGTGCGCAGTAGTGGGGTGGAAAAATGAAAGGCGTTGACCTAAATTGCGGAGCAAGGGCTTAAATACAGTAGAAAAAATTAGAGCTCACGATCAGTTGCGTACGACCAGTGGTCGTGTGCACTGATAATTGATGATCATGCGCTCTGCTCCAGAGAAACCTACAGCAGACAGAAAAAATAATATATATGCGCACGATCAGTGGTGCACAACTATTGGTCGTGCGTACTTGATCCCTTGATCATGCGATTAGCAAAGACAGAACTAAAAACAAATTAGGATAACGCGCACGAGCAGTGGTGCACGACCAGTGGTCGTGCACACTATGTCCCATGATCGTGCGATTTCCTTAGACAGAACTTGGAAAAAATGGAGAGTAGTGCGTACGATCAGTGTCTCACGACCAGTGGTCGTGCGCTATAAATCCAATGATCGTGTGCTATAGATCCTGTAATGTTTAGGGTTCGATGAACAGGCCGCGCATGACCAGCGGTCGTGCGCTAAGGAGTCCACTAACCGTGCGCGTGTTAAAACGCATGATCAATGGCCCTTAGGAAGAAAACATTCCCAAACAATCCTAGGACCCGCACACGACCTTTGTACATATAGCGAAAAATAAGAGCCACCGAAATGGGCATACCACATTCTCCATACACAGAAAAACACCAAGTAAGGCAAAAGTACAAAAACTACGAAATCATATTGAAAACGGGCCAAGAGTGCACTTCACATGGAATGGACATAATAACAAATTTGAACAAATATGGCTTTAAACTATAGTGCAAAAATTTGTATATAACTTGGACTCATCAACTATCCTACCATAGAGTAACAATAGTACTTGGATAGTGGGTGTTCAAAACATATGACTGGCAGTAAGGGAAATCTAACTGATTACAAGTCAAAGCTTGGACCAAAGGTGATCTTAATTTAGAGACTCCAACTGTGGGCAAAATAAGGATATGAAAATGTCAAAGTTGGAGCTGTCACCTTCAGGAAGGTAGCTTATGTGAGTGGTCTCAAGCATAACCTGATATCCATAAGCCAATTATATGATGAAGGTTATCAGGTATCATTTAATCAATCTTGTTATATTATTACTTATGATAACAACAAAATTATTTTAACTGGACTTAAAGAAGGCAACAAATATGTAGTAAATTTTAAGTCTGCTATTTTAGAAAATTATTTATTTAATCAGATTAGTAACACTAATGACTTATGTCATAAAAAACTAGGACATGTAAATTTAAGAAATTTTGCTAAACTATCTAGGGACAACCTTGTTAAAGGATTGCCTTCTGGCCCCTATAAGAAGGAAAGTATCTACAAGGCTTGTCAAGTAGGCAAGAAAACTAAAAATAGCTTTTAATCAATCAATTAGAGTGATTCACCCAGAATCTTGTATTTGCTACATTATGGATCTTTTTGGACCCATTGCTGTACAAAGTTTGGGAGGGAAATCTTACACTCTAGTTATTGTAGATTACTCCTCTAGATTCACTTGAGTGTTCTTTCTGAGAAATAAGTCATATAACTTTAAAGTTCTTACAGACTTTCTTAGGAGCATAAACATTGATTACTCTACTCCAGTTGTATTGATTAGAAGTGATTATGGTACTGAGTTTGAATCACTTCTTATACAAGAATTCTGTGAGAAGGAAGGTATCAGACATTTCTTCTCTACTCCTAGAACTCCTCAACAAAATGAGGTAGCAAAAAGGAAAAATAGAACCCTTATTAAAGCTGTAGGGACATTGCTTGTAGATGCTTACTTGACCCTATCCTTTTTGGCAGAGGCTGTAAGCACAACAAATTATATTCTGAATAGAAGTTTAATACATAAACTTAAGGGTAAAACTCCTGATGAATTGCTTAAAGGGAAGCAACCTAAAATAGATTATTTTAGAGTATTTGGTTGTAGATGTTATATTCACTATAATAACCAGAAACATCTTAGAAAGTTTGAAGCCAAAGCTGTAGGGGGAATTTTTCTTGGATATTCCCAAGTCAGCAAGGCTTATAGGGTATTTAACAAATCAACCTTCAAAATGGAAGAATCTATACATATATCTTTTGATGAAGCTAATATGTGTTACAAGGAGAAGGATTCTTCTACCAGAGATACATTGTAGATACCCCTTCTATGTGAGAAATTTGATGACTTAAACCTCACCCAAGAGGTTACATTGCATCCTTCTCCACAGATTGATGAAGAGAGTGAAGAAGAAAATGTTGGAACAGTTGAACCAATAATAGCTAACATAATTCCATAAGAGGAATTAATATCCCAAGCTGTTGATGAACCAACTCCTCCTACTTATCTTGTCACACTTAGAGATCATCTCATATCTCAAGTGATTGGAGACATATAAGTTGGTGTGCAAACAAGGCATCAAATCAACTAAGACTTGATGCATGCTTGCTTCATATCTCAGATTGAACCTCAATCCATAAAAGATGCAGAGCAAGATCCCCACTGGATTATTGCAATGCAAGAGGAGCTCAATCAATTTGAGAGATGTAGAGTTTGGGATTTAGTTCCAAGACCCAAAGACTACCCAGTCATTGGAACTAAATGGGTTTTTAGGAATAAGTTTGATGCTCAAGGATCAATTGTGAGGAACAAAGCCAGATTGGTAGCCCAATTCACAGGAGGAAGGAATTGATTATGACCAGACCTTTGCCCCTGTTGAAAAGCTGGAGTCTATCCGAATATTTCTTGCATATGCAGCATACAAGAAATTCAAAGTCTACCAAATGGATATCAAAAGTGCATTCCTTAATGGTGAACTCAAAGAGGAAGTCTATGTGGAGCAACAACCTGGTTTTATCTCTTCAACTCATCCCTCTTTTGTTTTTATGTTGCATAAAGCTCTTTATGGTTTAAAGCAAGCTCCAAGAGCTTGGTATGAGACCCTAGCTATCTTTCTTCTAGAACATATGTTCACTAGGGGCATTGTAGATAAGACTTTGTTTATTAGGCATCATAAAAATAAAATTTTGCTAGTACAAATATATGTAGATGCATCATATTTGGCTCTACTGATTCCAAACTATGCAAAAGGTTTTCTGACCTAATGCATTCTAAGTTTGAAATGAGTAGCATGGGTGAGCTTTCCTACTTCCCTGGTCTTCAAGTGAATCAATCCCTTGATGGCATTTTCATATCCAAATCCAAATATGCTAAGGAGCTAGTTAAGATATTTGGGATGTCTGATTCCTCAGCTATGAAAACACCATGGCTTCCAATGCTATGATTGATTCTGATTAACAGGGCAAGCCAGTTAATCAGAAAACATATAGGGCTATTGTTGGGTCCTTGTTGTTTCTCACAGCTAGTAGGCAAGATATAATGTTTTCCACATGTCTTTGTGCTAGGTTCCAAGTGAACCCTAAAGAATCTCATCTTATTTTACTTAAAAGAATTTTGAGATATATAAAGGGTTATCCAAATCTAGGACTCTGCTATCCAACTGAGTCAAAATTTGAATTAACTCGATTCTCAGATGCTGACTTTGCTGGATTTAGAGTTGACAGGAAAAGCACATAAGGAATAGGCCAGTTCCTTAGTGATAGGCTTGTGTCTTGGTTTTGTATGAAACAAACATTTGTGTCAACTTCAACTGGTGAAGCTGAATATATAGCAGCTGGTAGCTGTTGTTCACAAATTTTATGGATTCAAAACAAACTCCTGGATTATGGTTTCAATCTAAATAATTCAACTATATTTTGTGATAGTACCTGTGCAATTTCCATTGCACAAAATCCAATTCATCATAGTAGGACCAAACATATAGAAATTAGAAATCATTTCATTAGAGATTGTGTGGAAAAAAATAAAATTAACCTTGTCCTTATCTCTACTGATTTACAAAGAGAAGACATATTAACCAAACCATTGGATGAAAAGAAACATCTGTTCTTCTTAAACCAGCTAGGTATGATTAATGGAGAAGTTTAATTTGATTTCTGTCTGAGGTTTAAGAATTGATCACCTTTTGTCGAACGAAGATCGACGGTCTATGAACTCTTCTTGTGATTTTTCGTCGAATGGAGATCAATGAAATCTCTTTGAGAAACATTTTCGTCGACCAGAGACCGACGATTTTGCTTTAGAAATAATTTCTTCAACCTAAGAACGACGAAATATTTTCCCCCTATTCAAAATGAGATCGATGCTTTTTATTTCTTCATGAAATTTTTCATCGACCTGAGTTCGAAGTTGTTCTTTTGCGTTGGACGGAGTTCCCCGTTTCACCTTCTAAAAAGTTATACTGGGGTTTTCCTCGAACACCATCCCGCGCTTTCCAGTTCTTTTGCACTTGATCTTTTGTTCTAGCAGGTAATGGTGATTTCGGGGGCGACTGTCTCCAGAATCAAATTCGATGTCGGCTTCGACATTGACATCGATTCTTTCAGCCACTCTGATTAAGTCTTCCAGAACATCCTAAAGCTATTTGAGATTCAGCATTTAAGGAAACTCATGACAACAAGGATTAAACTTCCAGTGACGGAGATCAAAGAATGGGTTTATACAGCAAAGATCCAGGAAACTCTAGTTCTTATTGGAACGATTTCAGGACACCAGGTTCCTCTTTCTCAAGAACTTTTGACTGAAGTTTTTTAGTTTGTTAATGGTGAAGATGAAATACATTTATCTAGTAGTGAATTTAATGAAGTGCTAGAAAGGTTAGGTCATACTGAACGAAACCCTAACCACCTCCTTAAGAAAAATCTATCAATAGAATATAGATTCTTGGCAGATATTATTGGCAAAGTGTTCTTAGGAAAACACTCATGCTCATGATCATATTACCATGCACCAATTTCAATTAATGTGTGCCTTGGTTAACAATAAATTAGTGAACTGGGGAGGAATTCTATTTAATTTGATTAAAAAGAAAATCATTAAGAAGGATGTGAGTTTTGGAAGAGTTCTGGGAATCTTCCTCCAAGCAAAGGTTCCAGAATTATTGGTCTCCAAGACCATTTTCATTAATGCCTCTAAGAGGCTTACCTCTGCCCTATTTGGTAGATGGAAGAGGATTATCCCCAAGCCCACCAGGTCCTCCTCCTCCAGGATTGCTTGAGAGGACACAAGGGCTGAAACAACCACTTCTCCAACCCCAGAAGAAACTCCTGCTCCTCCTCCATCTCCACCTCATTCTATATTTCCTTCATCAACTCTACTTCAACAAACTTCTACCTCCATTCCTCCAGTTTCACCATCACTATCACCATCTCAACCACAATCACCAATCCATATTTCTGAGGATACACCATCTCCACCTCCTCAATCACCTCAACTATCACATATTGATGATCTCCCATCCTTATATACTCATCCAGATAAACCTATATCATTCCCTATATTCAATCTACTCTCATCTCCATCTCCACAACATTCATCTATTTAAGATGAACTTCTTGACGCCATCCCTCCATCAAATCTTCCACCAACATTCCCAGCCTTCCTACAGTCAGACATCCCTCAAACATTCTCTGTCTATTCAAACTGTGGTCAACAATCCACCTATACCCCATCTACTCCTGATCCACTGTATCTAGATTTATCTGACATCTCAAATGATCTTCTAAAATTCATCACTCCCTTTATGAAGAACCTAATAGATGAGGTTTTTGCCCATCTTGCTGCTTCAATCTCACTTTTATCTACTAAACTTTCTTCCTCCTCCTCTGTCCCTTCTTCTGGGGGCCTTGGTTCAGTTCTTTCTGAAACCAGGCAGGGGGAGATGTCTAATGAAGAAGCTCCTCTAGCAGCATCATCAATAACTTTAGTAGTAGTTCTAATAGCAGCAATTTCAATAGAGATAATTGAAATTCTTGTTGATGATACTGAAATGACTTGCTTTGAAGAAGTGTCAGTTGATGCAACAATAAACATTGTTGGTGATTTCATTATAAATCGCTCAGTTGAAATTCATTCTTTATTGCATTCCTTTGATACTGTTTATTGTAGAGACATATAAGCTTTTGATTCAGCAGTATCTGATTATTCTAGAGCAATGTTTGCTATGCTGCTCCATTTAATTCTTCTGTGTTAGAAGAAATTAGAAATAGCTTCTATAACATTTCCTCTAGTATTTCTCCTGAGATTATATCAGTAAGTGTTCCAGAGCCAGAGGCTTTTTCTCCTCCAACTTTTGATTGGGCTGAGTCCCCCATGCCAGATCTTGATGAAATTATGTTTAAAGATATGGATGCAGAAAGTGACTATATTCAGGCTCAAGTTATTACAGATATTGTATCTAAAGAGCCAGAAGTTCAAGCCAAGGATACAGCTGATTTGTTTATACAAATTGATGAGTTATATGATAATCCAGCTAGTGATTCTGATAATGATGATGATGACTCTGATAATTAAGAAGATTTTTGTTCTAAGAAGAGAAAAGCAAAGAAGAAAGTTCTAGTAAAGGCTGCACCTATACCAAATCCCACAGCTGACACTCCCTACTACATTCTGCACAACATTACTCTCACTCTAGATACTCCTTGCTGGATGAGACTGACTAAGAATGTGCAAAAGAGAAGAAAGATGATGAAGAAATATAGTTCTCCTCCTAAGAAATCTTGGAGAGGACCTCCTCCTCCTCCTACAGCAGGATCAACAGGAAACATTTCTCAAGCTCAAAGGTTTGCTTCTTATTCTTATCAATCAAGACCAACTCATAGTAGCAAGGAAAAATCTTTAAGGTCAGAGTCTCAATCTAGCAGCCAACAAAGAAAACAACAGCAGCAGTCTGATAGTCAAAGAAGCCAGTAGAAAGTTCAAGATATTCAGAAAGAAGAATCAAGTCCAGAGAGACCTCCCTCTCCAACTTATGATCCAGAATTTGACTCCAACTATAGAATGGCCAGGTTCAAGGAGCTGATAGCTCTATCTCAGATAAGAAAGACCAAGGAGGAAGGAAAAGATCCCTCTCAGTTTACAATGCTGTCTTCTTACAGAAAGAAAGAACTGGATAAATATCAGGTACAAAAACTTTTCAATGTTGATTCTTATATGAATTTACATCCAGAAGATGTAGTGCCCAGAGCTGTAACTGTAAAGATTCTTGGGGCTCAAGACATGAAGATGACCCAAAGAGAAGCAGAAGATCCAAAAATGATAATGGTTTTCATAAAACCTGCTTCAGATCCCTCTACTGATGATTCAAAGAAAACTCTTAATATTCTGATTTTGCATTTTAAACTTTATTGTTGTGTATGATATCCACAAGGCACATTTGTTTATATCTGCTGAATGATTTAAAATTCTATCAGATATTTTTATTGCTTTGTGATTTTCTTTATTTTTATTTTTGTATAGTGACCTCACCCAAATAGGGAGAGATTGTTGGAACCCTAGTTTGGATTTTGGCTAGGTTCACTATTAGGTTTGTTGACCCAACATTTATAGCCTAGGGTAATTTGTTAGTTCTAGGGTTAAGGTTAGTCACATTAGGTAAGATTATTGAAACCTGCCTTCAGAAGACTTCAGAGACTCAAGACTTTAGAGAAGAGACAGTTTAAAGATTG
This sequence comes from Platanthera zijinensis, assembly GCA_039513925.1. Classification (NCBI taxonomy): domain Eukaryota; kingdom Viridiplantae; phylum Streptophyta; class Magnoliopsida; order Asparagales; family Orchidaceae; genus Platanthera; species Platanthera zijinensis. Next base: position 169,783,120 of record CM077080.1, on the reverse strand, counting down.
CAGAAAAAGTAGCTTGACGATAGCTGAACTCAGCTCGATGATCGTCGATCTCAGATTGACGAACTCAAAGTTCCTTCTCTTAGTTGAGCTCGACAAAAGTCTAGCTCACATCAGAAATTTAGCTCGACGAAGGACTATCTCAGCTCGACGAACTTGGAGCTCAGTTTGGCAAGTACTTTTTCAGCTCGACGTTCTATAAGCTCAGCTCGATGAAAGAGAATTCTCAGCTCGACGATCTTGGAGCTCAGGTTGACGAAAAATTTGTTGAGTTTGATTAATTTCTCCCAGGTTTAGTTCGACTAATTCTTTGATGATTTCAGTTCGACTAAGGCAGATGAATTTCAAATTATATTATAATATGTCTGTAATACTTTGATAATTAATGCATAAAATTCTTATGAATATAGCCGTTCCATGACAGCATAAATTATGGTCTTCAGAAAGTTATTACTTGCCTTATTTTATTAAGACAGTTGGGGAAACTCATTAAAGAAAAATTCTAGCCGTTCAACTCCCAGAATTTCTGCAGTCAGTTAAGGAAAGGAATTCAAAAATTTATAGGCTAAAATCTGCAAGGAATATATAAGGATTATTTTTCAAGATTGCAGCAAGTTAGAAAGATGTAATAAAAAGAATAATTCACAGAAAACTGAATGAAGAATAACTCTCATACACCTCAAGTTCTTCATAAGTTTTTTGCTTCAGGTCTTTCAAGAGACAATCCATCAATATCTGTCAAAAAGCTTCCTAAAGATCAACAAGCAATCTGAAGGCCTACACCCTGAGCAAAGTTTTAATTCTCCTGAACTATTCTACATCTCAGGGAGAGCTTTGACAACAATAGCAATCCACTAGTCTTCTCAGAAAATTGAGAAAGAGAAGATAATATAAACTTTCTATTTACTCTATTGTAAAAGGGTTTTTAACACCCTTTAAAAGTTATCCTTTTGGTTGTTAAGTCTCCTGATCAAAAGACTTAGTTTGGTTTTTGAGCACCTGGTCAAAAGCTCAAAGGTTTGTTAGATCTCCCTTAAAAATATATCTTGTGGTGAAAGGGCACCTGAGCAAAAACCTGTGGTGGCAGGGAACCTTATCAAAAAACCTGTAGTGGATTCCTACTAGGGTGGTAGAAGAGTGGATGTACCAAAGTTTTAGGGAAACCACAATAAAATCTTTGTGTCGTCTGGTTGCTCTATTTGTTATTTTCTATCCTGTGATTTTTTGTGTCTTATTTCTGTCTATTTACATATAGATATCACTTATTTTAATCTGCTATAAAAATTAATCAAAAGATTTTTTAATGCTCTATTCACCCCCCTCTAGAGTTAGTGTGATCTATCCCTTCACTTTCAATTTCTTTGCTGTCAAATTTAGGTGAATCATGTCATTTAGGTGAACTTTAAAATTATTTCGTTTTGTTCTTAAACTTCAAGAATCATGTCATTTAGGTGAACTTTAAAATTATTGAGTTTGTTTGTTGAATTTAGCGGTTAAGTACTTGGTGGTATTAGAAAGGGGATATTGCTTGGATTATTGAGTTTTTCGGAGAATGCTACTTGATTTCTAATTTTGTTGCAACTTAACGAAACTTAAAATACTTTGATTGTTACTATAAGATTGTTTGAACATTCTAATATTCAAAATAAGGATTGGTGAGAAAATGTATTAGTGAGGACCACATTTCTAAATGTTTGTGATAAACAAATTTCTAAATGTGTTAATGAAAAAAAATTGTTAATGAGGAACACATTTCTAAATTCCCCATGACAGATGTCGCCCCCGTGACAAATGTCTCCCCTGCAACAAATGTTGCCCCCCCGACAAATGTCGCCCCAATAATAAATGTCGCCCCTTCGACAAATGTCGCACCCACGACGAATGTTTCCCGCATGGGGTACTTTGGTTGGGATTTAACTTCTTAGACAAATGTCGCCCCCACGATGAATGTCGCCCCCGACAAATGTCGCCCTCCCAGAATTTCGCCCCCACGATGAATGTCACCCCCACGATGAATGTCACCCCCACGATGAATGTCGTCCCCACGACGAATGTATCCATCACGACAAATGACGTCCCCACGACAAATATCACCCCCACAACAAATGTCTCCCCCACGACAAATGTTGCCCCAACGATAAATGCCGCCCCCACGAAAAATGTCGCCCCCACAAAAAATGTTGCCCCTAGGACAAATGTCGCTCCCTCGATGAATGTCGCACCCACGATGAGTGTTGCACACACAGGGTCCCTCATGCACGACAACTTGTATATATATATATGAGATAGAGAGATTGAACAACAACAATAATCATTCCAATGATCATTATACATAAATTAGATCGTGGTTTTGGAAGTTATTTTTTGATAGAGAAGGATGGGAAGATTATCATCTGCAATTGAAATTCTTCCTTGAATCAGTCGATCATCATCTTTGTTCCTAAATCATAAAAGAGAATCAGTTCTTCTTCTTCTCAAGGGCATATCAATTGCTGCATAATATTCAGAGAATTTTAAAGGATAATCTTGATTAGTGGCTTATAATCCTTGAGATTTTCTTATTCAAGGAATAAAAAGAGTTTCAAATATTAATTCACAAAGTGCTATATAGTCCTCAGTTTTTGTTCAGAAGACTCAACAGGAAGATCACTAAATCCTCTTATCTTTTTTTATTTCTATTCCACTAACTTTTCTATTTATGAAAAGAGTTTTGAGAATCCCTCTTCAAAGGATTTAGTTAGAAGTTCTAAGAGTCTCCTTAGAAAAAGACCCAGATTGTATTTGTTCAAGATCTCCTTATCAAATGATTCGGTGATTGGTTCTAAGAGTGTCCATATCAAAAGACTCAAACACTTTGATAGTGAAATCCTTCCAAGGGGGTAGAAGAGTGGATAGCCCCAGATTTTGGGGAACCACTATATTTATTGTGTCTTCATTAATTGAGCATTATTCTATGATTTTTATTTATTTATGTTATGATTATAATTATCTATTTTAATACTAGTTAATAGCTTGTGTAAATGCAAATTCTGTGAATTGTATTGTTTGTTTAAAATAAATTTTAATCTATATTCATCCTCTCTCGAGAAATCTCTAAGGAATTAGTCAACTATTCTCTCATTTCAATTGGTATCAGAGGGAGGTTGATCAATAGTAGGCTAACCTAGAGAAGGTTAATTAATAAAAGGTTAAACACCTTGATCAAAAAAATCATAATAGTTGCATTAGTACATATTTTATTAATTTTTCAAAAATGTCTTCTAATACATTCAAAGGATTTGCATCTACAAGACCTCCATTTTGTAATCTTAAAAAGTTTACATTCTGGAAAACCAGAATCAGATTGTATATCAATTCTATCGATGAAGGTATTTTTGGTTCAATTTTGACAGGGCCACCTATGCCTTATTAGAAGGATATAGAAGGAAATGTTACTACAGAATCAGTACCAAGATGTGAGTGGATAAATGAACAAAAGAGAATAAAATATTGGGATGCTAAAGCAATGAACATACTAGTCTCAACAATGTCAGATGACGTATTCTAAAGGTTGCAAAATATAAATCAGCATGAGAAATTTGGGAATCACTATCAAAGATTGTTGATGAAAGTTCTGATGAAAGAAAGGATAGAAAATCTCTCTTAATTTCTCAGTATGAAAATTTCTAAAAGAAAGTTGATGAATCTATAGCTTAAATATAAGATTGTTTTAACATGATTTTAAACGGGATAATAGGTTTGGATAAGGATATATCTTACTGAGATAAATGATAAATTACTCATGTGCTCTTGAAGTACATGAGTTCAAGGATTTGGGCTATCAGAGAAGTAAGGTGTTGAGAATGTTGCCCTCAATATTCCTAGATTTGAAGAAGCATCTGATGGTATTTCCAAGGTGATCTGGAAATAGTCAAGTAGTTGATCTCACTACCAAAGTGATATGAGCCTATAGGGTCGCACATAAGAGCATTTGGAGAAGTTGGAGGAATGGATTGTGTTGGCATTACTCATATTAGATATGGGTGAAGGACCAATCCCTTGACTAATTGGAGTTATGTGTTGGCACTATTCTGAGACTTATACAACAATACCGCTATGATTGTTGAGATCGTCACAATGATACCATCGTGAGCGTGATGTTCATAACAATGACACTGTGCGGTGGTTTAGGTCAAAATGATACCGTCGATATCATTGAGATTATCTCAACAATACCTTCATGACCATCGTGCTTATTGAGATCATCTCAATGATACCATCGAGGTCTTTGAGATTGTCTCAACGATACCATCGTTGCTTAGTCCTTTTAGTTCTGGGTATGCTGATAGTGATGGTGCTTGTCTATTTTATAATCCTGGGAATTAATAGATAAAACCCTAAGGTTTTTTGTGCGCTTCCTTTTGAGCTCGAGATATAAGTGTTCTTGAGATCCTGCCACTACTTCTTCCTCAAACCCATCCTAACACTTTCTATCGCCGCCTCTCATTTAGCAAACCTAGCTATTTATGAAGACGTAGAGAGCTTCTTGTTTTTCAATCCCAGACCTTATTAGACAAGATCCGGGTGTTCTCCTCCGTTCATGTGGATACTTGTAGAGATGTAGATCTATCTCTGCATGGACTCAGCCTTCTGGAGAATCTTGGTTGAGTATTGACTCAATCCCTCTCAAGTATATTGTTATCTATTGTTGAAGTTTTATTTCTTGATTCATGAAATTACAAGATCCATTTACTCATTGGGTTATTCTTATTTATATTTTTCTGCGGCACATATACGATGTGTTGTTCCTGAAAGTCTTTGTTTCAAGAGTAACTATACACCTAGAGGGGAGGGGGGTGAATAGGTTTTCAAGTCTTTATGACTACTTTTTAATTTTGTGTGTTGTGAGTTACATTATTGAGTTTTCTTTTAAGAACACAGATCAACATGCTAGTATTTATAGTGGTTCCCTAAGGTATAGGTACATCCACTTTCTCTCCCACCTCTCTAACAGTGTGTTTGATAAGGCAATCTTCTCCAAATCTCGACTCAAAGAGCTTACAACATAGATCCATCTGGATCTCTCAGAATTCCTCCAAGCCTACCTCAGGCCTAAGCCCTACCCACTCAGAGTAAACTTTACTCTACAGCTCAGTGATCCTACAGATCACCTACCTCAAGCTTAACAAAAAACCCTACCACTCAGGTTAGAAGTTTAGCCCTACACTTAGAGATAATAAATCTCCTATAGCTCAGATCTGACTCAGATCCTACCTCTAAGCCTTTATATTTTAGGCTTACAAATCAGATCAATAATTATCCTACAGAAAGAGTTTGAATTTGATGGTGATTAACTCCAGAGAAAAAGATTCTCTGAGTCTTCTTCTTCTTAAACTGAAAAACTTAAGTCCAATCTTCTCCACAACAACCAGTTTTTAGATTTTTAGTAGTTTAGCTTGTGATGAGAAGACACTGCAGAGCCCTGTACCTTCAAGCCTTTAATGTAATAGTTGATTGTAGTGGCCTTGAAGATGAATAACAACCTGAATAAGCTCTGCAACTTCTGCTTATTAAGAAAACGAGATTTCTAATCTTACTATTGAAGAAAAATTAATTCTTCAGTTCTTTATTTATCGAACAGCCAACTAGTGTATGTGGTTCATAGACTCTCTGTAAGAATGAGTTCCAAAAAATCTTCTTTTTTCAAGAGGAAGAAGATGACCGAAAAAAAATCTTCTTTTAATTTCTCGAAAATCTCCTTTTATTGATCTCCATCCAATGGCTCTATACTTAGTATGGAACAGCCAGAATCAATAACTACAACATCTCTTTTGCGTTAAATGTTATGCTAAAGGCATGAAGTGTAACGTCCTAATTCGCGCTAAGCCCCTCGTGTAAACTTTTAAGTCAGGAGAGCTGACTTAGGCTCAGGGAGTGCTGGCAGCTAGGCTTACACTTGTGTAAGGTAGGATAAGTTAGTCCAGAGTAGGACATGAGTAGTGATACGGGCGTGTCCATTCCCATGTGGTACTCTGGTGTCTTTGCGTCTGGTTTCTGGAATTTCCAGAGAAGGACACGGGTAGTGACACGGGCATGTCCATACCCGTTTGGCTCTCTGACAATATTACAGATTCCTTGTTGTGTTTCCCAAGAGGGACACGGGTACTGACACGGGCGTGTCCCTACCCGTGTGTGTCCACAGCAGTTCAAAGATTCATCGACCGAAGCTTGACGAATCGTCGACTGTTTTCCTCCCGAGCAGGATACGGGTAGTGACACGGGCATGTCCCTACATGTATGAGTCCAAGCAGCAGTTCGACGTTTGTTGACCGAAGCTCGACGAATCATCGACCGCATTCCTCCCAATAAGAATACGGGTAGTGACACAGGCGTGTCCCTACCCATGTAATTCAATTTTGGGTTTTGGCAAATTTTCCGTCCGTGTTGTTTCAAAGGGACTCATTTACTGTGTTGATTGGCGGTCCAATAATAGGCTGACACATGGCTATGCAGTTACCCACTTCTTACATGAAAAGGGGAGAAAACCCTAGCCGTTTCTAGTCTTTCTTCCAATCCATTGCTGTAGGAAACTGCTGGAGAGTAAGAAGGTTCTGGAGTCGATCTTCTTCCCGTAAAGAACTAACACCGTCCGAGGAGAAGAAGATGCCGCCAAGAAGGGTGACAAGATCCATGGCTGGAAATGGTGGAAACACCGGAAATGAGGTGAGCTTCCTACCCTCTCCCTTGGTGCTAGATCTATAGTTATTTCTAGGAGAGATGTCAACTCAAGAGAGTTTTGACTTGCGAGATGAAGATTTCCTAGGAAAAGACCATTCTAGGGCTTGTTCTTTAAGGATATTGATGTCTTCAACCTTTCCCCTCTCCTTGAGTAGATGGTGGACTTGGTTCGTGAAGAGGAAATGGTCTCATGAGGGTGAATAAGGGTGGAGGAATTTCTGGACATGGTTTGAACATATGGCTTGATGAAGAAGATGAGCCGATGTTGTTCATCTTACCTTAAGATGCGTGCAGAAATCTGTTTTCTTCACACAGCAGTCTTCAAGGCCGTTTTCGGACTCGATGCGGCCAGATCAAGGCTTTCAACTAAACACGAAAATTGCATCCCTTGGAAATGCCTTTCCAACGAGGGGTTAGATGTCTTCACTAGATTCATGTAGCCTCAGGAATCCCCATTTGAAGTTGCTATGCAGTAATCATTCCTGCACATGTAAATCTCGTGTTTGTTTTGTATCGGCCTTGGGCTAATTGAGAGATTGTAATACATTAATACAAATGTTTTGTTGAATGGAGTTTATAAGAATTTGCGATAAAACATGTTTATGACATTAATTGGATAGGCCCTTAATGAACAAATGATGTGGTAAAATATACTTGATCAATGTGATTTGGGGAAGGTTGGAGAACGAATGGATTGACGTGTTGGGATGGTAGGAATAGTTTAAATATGTAAATCAATAAAGATGTTCTTGGCAAGGGTAATGCGTTGAATAATGATTAGTTTGGCTTGAAGATACTGTACATAATTGGTAACGACTATTATGAACAAATGGTTGTATGGTTATTAATATGTGAGGTACCTTTATGTCGACGATGAACCCTTAAGTACTTGTGGCACTATATTGTGAAAGGGTGTAAGTGCGTGGTTTGACCGCACTACTTTGGTAATGTTGAGAAGAGACGTAAGTGGATAGTTGGGCTTGGTCCTCGGTGTTCATTCCTGAGTCTCCTTCCATACCACGATGATATGAAATTACATGCAGTGTGAGTCGACACGTGGTGTCGTAATCCTGGGTTAAGGATCGTGTGGTAGGTCGATGGGCTCGCCAGTTATCACACCGATAGGAGTTGACAGATAGACTTTGGGAGGTTGGGCTTGGTCCTCGGTGTTCATTCCCGAGGCTCCTTCCGTTCCAAGTAGACGGTTGGGCATGGTCCTCATGCTTTTTCCGAGGCTCCTTCTGGGTCACAGCATAGGCCAGTTCAGGGCTTGTTTCTCGGTACATATCTACCCGAGACTCCTGCTGAGCCGTAGTACACATGTGAGCTCCGTTGTTGTGTTCTTAGCATTGAGGCGTATAGAGGCCTAGGCCAGGTAGTGTGGATGCCTTCCTAGTAGTGTAGATGCCTGCTCTATTGTCACCCTCTAGCCACGATGGATGATGCTTGAGAGGTTATCTACCTGCTCAAAAAGGGGAACTATAAGTCTGTGCCGACATAGCAATTGCATGCTCGTGATTATGGGTGAGTCATTGCATAACATTCTTGGCATTGCATTACATTGCATACACAACATCCTCATCGTATAGGTTTGTATGGGCACTCTTATACGATGAGTTACTTTACTGTTGAGCTGATCCTTAACTTATATGCTTGTATGAGCATTTATATAAGTTGAGTTACTTTCTATCGTAGCTTTACATTTTTCATATACTGCTGTAGATGGTAGAACTGCTAGAGTAGAATGTTTACTCATTCATTATACTGCTGATATACTTGATATTGCTCACTCTATACCACCTATTTGTACTACTGCTTATATAAATATATTATACCCTTATTCCTTTCTTTGCCCGGTAATGAGGAGTCGTCGGGGGAGCGGATGTGATAGCCACTTAGTCTTTATGACTAACGGTTGCTACGTCTTCCTTTTTAGGAGGAAACCACGTAGTCAGAGAAGCCACAAATTTTGCAGCAGGATAGCCAGGCCAGGACGACAGGGCCTTAAGGGATGGTGCCATCGCTACCGTCAGTCACCGATGTGAGTTTGAGAAACTCATGGTGTAGCCCCTTTGGGCAAGTTTTACCCATACTCTGATATTTTAGAAGCTTGTTGTAGCTTCTTTATTTGTTGTACTTTTAGACTATAATTACTTATGTGTAAATTGACTTTTGTTTTATATTCTTAGTTGGGTTGGCATTGGTTGATATTGTTTAGAGCCGACAGGATAAGCGTCTTGTGGTACAGGTAAGCCCGAGTCCTTGCGCTACTGCAAGGCGGCTGTTCTTGGCATAAGAGTCCCCTCTTGCCGTGTTTTGTGTTCCGGGAGGAGGGTCTTACAAATTGTATTAGCTTGCTACGATCCTGAACTAAAGAAGTTATTCAACAATGGTGCCACCCCCATTCGATTAGTCAGTTTAGGGACAAACTGACTTAGTGGAAGCATTGGTGTGCCCATATGTAATTCACATTAAGTATGTCCAACTTTGACCTTAAGATTAACCAACCTGATCATAGGTTTGTACTCTACGTGTAGATCCTAGTGAACGTTGAGCCAGTGGGGAGCAACCCCGCCCCATCCGTACCTATATAGTTTCAGCAATCGGAGCTAGGGTAGACGCTCACAGCTATCCAAGATGCCTTTAGATCCCAACAAGCCCCTGTAAAACAATAAGCTCCGGGCTCCAATTGGGTGAGAACTTTTCGAGCACTCTCCCCTCCTGCCTACCTTGGAACAGAGTCGGCAGTGCGTAGGGAGGAATAGCTTGACACCATGCAAGAACTGCTGGCGGGACTTAGATGTCCGAACAAAATGGTTGTGACCCTGGTATTGACACTCCTGGAATTGCACGCCAAGAGGTGGTGGAAGTCCCTCATGGGCTCCACCATTCAAGGGCGAGTTTATACAGAGATTAGATAGAGCGAGTTCTCAGGAGCCTTTTTAGAGCACTTCATTCCCTCGTCTGCTCGAGATGAACTCGAAGAGAGATTTTTAAAACTGAAGCAAGGATCGAGGTCGGTTATGGAGTATCAACGAGAGTTCTAACATCTCGCGAGATTTGCTGACTCATATGACTTGGATGACAGAGGATACGCTAAGCGCTTCTACAAAGGGCTGCGAGACCCCCTGAGGCAGGCCCTTTTGTTTTTATAAGATTCTAGCTTGGCGGAAATAATTGACATGGCGAAGAGGCTAGAAGCAGACCACTTGGGAAGTGGTAAGAGACCTACTGAGGGTGTGATGGAAGCTGCCCCTAGCAATAAAAGGAGACACGACTACAGAGGAGTAAGAGAGCATCAGAGAGGTGGCAGGCATTCCAACCAGAATTTTAGAATGGAGCACCCGGTTCCACAGCTGCTAGCATTTCCTCCACCCCCACAGCTTCAACAGTTTCAGCAACCCGAGGGGCGGAATGAGCGAGTGTGCTTCCAATGCAACCAATCGGGCCACATCTGACGTTACTGCACACAGCTATTTGGGAATGCTCCTCTTGCTCTCCCTTCGGCAGCTCCGCGAGGGTGGGGACATATGCGTGGTCGAGGATAAGGACCACGAGGAGGAAACCTCGTACCTGCTCGGAATCAGGTGTTCGCGCTGGACATAGCACAGGTGCGGAACCCTCAGGAGGTGATTGCAGGTATGTTACAGTTAGTTATCATATCTTCATTATTAACCTTAAGTTTCTTAAGACGTACAAGACATCTAGCTTTGAGTATTGCTATTGGTACTTAGGCACCGTGGTGGTCGGCGGGAAAGAGGCCTATACGTTATTCGATACCGGTGCCTCGCACTTGTTTGTGTCTGCGGACTTCATTAATGACCAAGAAGGAGTGCAATACTTCACTTGTATTTCTCGGAGAGTACACCTCCCAGACGGCTCTGAGATGACCGCAACCGCCAAGTGCGAATTGGAGATACTCATTAGCGGAAAGACCTTTGATACCCTTTCCATAGTTTTGAGAATGCCAGAGTTCGATCTCATTTTGGGCATGACATGACTGGATTAGCACTACGCAAGAATTGACTGTGCGGAGAAGCAAATTTACTTGAGACATGGGATACCGATGTCATTTTCCAAGGAATAAAATTCGCACCACGTTTGTTATTGTATTTGATGCAGGTCTTCAAAGCTCACATGAGAGGGGATGAAGTTTACATGATATATTTCGAATTGAAAGAGAGGACAATAAATATGAAGGATGTGCGAGTGGTGCAGGATTTCCCCGAGGTATTTCCTGAGAAACTGCTAGAATTACCCCCGCATAGAGAGGTGGATTTTCAAATTAAGCTAGTTCCAGGTGCCAAGCCCATCTCCAGGACCCCTTATCGAATGGACCGAAGGAACTCCCAATGTTTAGAGTTCAGTTGGAAGAACTGGTGGAATCAGGGTTTGTTCGCCCCGGCTCATCACCTTGAGGAGCCCCTATTCTATTCGTTAAGAAGAAGGATGGAAAGTTACGATTATGCATAGACTATTGGGAGCTCAACTGACTTATTGTACAGAATACCTATCCGCTACCCCAGATTGACGAGTTGTTCGACCAATTTGTAGGAGCGCATTGGTTTTCCAAGTTGGATTTGCTCTCGGGGTATTATCAGTTTAGTATACAAGAAGAGGACATTCAGAAAACGGCTTTTAGCTCAAGGTACGGTTTGCACGATTTCACCGAGATGCCATTTGGGCTCACAAATGCCCCTTCAACTTTCATGAGCTTGATGAATAAAGTGTTCGAGCCTTATCTAGATATCTTCATCATTGCTTTCATCGATGATATTTTGGTCTACTCGAAGACAGAGGAAGAGTAATGTCGAACATCTAACCTTGGTACTGAGGAAGCTAAAAGAGCACGTCTTGTTTGCCAAGTTCAGCATGTGCGAATTCTGGCTCTAAGAGGTTGCCTTCTTTGGCCATGAGATCAGTGTGGCTGGACTAGCTGTGGATCCGGCCAAAGTGCGTGCCATGAGGGAGTGGTCTCCCTTGAAGTCAGCGGCCGATGTGCGGAGCTTCCTTGGACTTGTCGGGTACTATTGCAAGTTTGTAAAAGGGTTCTCAAAGATTGCCCTTCCTCTTACTACTCTAACAAAGAAAGGTGTCCTATATGAGTGGACACCCCAGTGTGAAGCTGCATTCCAAGAACTAAAGGACAGACTTACTACCGCACCCATCCTAGCCCTTCCGTATGGGAAGGAAGGATTTCAAGTTTACACTAACACGTCGTATGAAGGGATGAGAGCGGTATTGATGCAGCACTGACATGTGATTGCATATGCTTCAAGACAGCTAAAGAAGCATAAAGTCAACTATACAGTTCTTGATTTAGAATTGGGAGAAGAGGTGTTCACCTTGAAGGTTTGGAGACACTACCTGTATGGCGTCCACTGCGAGATCTTTTCGGACCACAAGAATTTAAAGTACGTTCATACACAGAAGGAATTGAATTTGAGACAGCGGCGGTGGTTAGAGTTTGTATGTGATTATGAATTTACTTTGAACTACCACTCCGGAGAAGCAAATTCCGTAGATGATGCTTTGAGCAGAAAGGTACCGGAATCGATCCCCGTGTCCCGATTGATGAGTATAGAGTTAGCTCGGATGCTCGATGAGATGGAGATTACCCTGGTATATAAAGACCAATAGGAAGGGTATACGGAGTACTTAACTGCGATGAGCATAGTCTGTGATATTCGAGACCGAATTCGGGAGGAGCAAGGAATGGATGCGGCTCTGGCCCCCGACAATCAAGTCAATTAAAGATGGGACTACTGACTAGTATTCCCTAAAAGATGGTCTCGTTCATCTCCGTGGCCGGCATTAAATTCCCAAAGGTGGTAAAATTCGGGAAGATATCCTGAGAGAGGCACATTGCACTCAGTATTCTGTGCATCCTGCGATTGCCAAGATGTACGCCGACTTGCGGAAGACCATGTGTTGGCCGGGAATGAAGAGGGACGTTAGATATTTTTTTATGCACCGCGAGGCCTGCAAAAGGGTGAAAGCAGAAAGCAAAAGCCCTGGTGGATTATTACAGTCATTGCCCATCCCCGAGTGGAAGTTCGAGGATGTCTCCATGGACTTCATCCACAGATTGCCTCGCTCACGCTCAAGGAATGATTCGGTGTGGGTAATCTTTTAACTCCTTACAAAGGTATCCAGGTTTATCCCTACGAAGAAAGAATCTCATGTGGATGTTTTGGTACACCTCTTTGTGGTGCAATTTGTACGGTACCATGGCGTGCCAAAGACAATTATTTCTGACTGGGATGGTCGGTATACCTCTAAAAATGGAAGGCGGTACAGGCGTATTTGGGCTCGCGCCTTACCTTTAGCACAACATTTCATCCTCAGACGGACGAGCAGTCTGAGAGGACCATCAGAACATTGGAGGACCTATTAAGACAATGTGTGTTGGATAGAGGAGAGCCGTGGGAAAGGCTCTTACCCCTAGTGGAATTTTCATATAACAACAGTCACCAGGCTAGTATCGGGATGACACCCCATGAAGCCCTTTACGGAAGAAGGTGTAGAACTCCCTTGTCATGGGTACAAGATGAAGACACTAAGGTTTAAGGAATTGAGTACATCGATGGTACTGACCGCATGCTTGAGGCTCAAAGTCGGCAGGCTAAATATTATAATGCAAAGCACCGGGTGGTAGAATTTTAGGTGGGTGACAAAAGCGTTCTTGAAAATCCGGCCGATGCATGGAGTGTCACGGGTACGTCGTGTGAAGAAGCTCAGCCCAAGGTACGTTGGTCCTTACACCATATTGGAAAAGATTTGCCCTTTTGCCTACCGGTTGGAGTTACCACCTGAGCTGGAGAACCTTCATGATGCATTCCATGTGTCGTTTCTCCGAAAGGCACTATTGCAGCCTGAACAACATATTCCCACCATTGATGAAGTAGTAGCAACCGATAGATCTGTACGACTAGAGCAGGTGCGGATAGTAGACAACGAGACAAAGGTTTTGCACTGCAAGAGTATTCCTTTGGTAAAGGTGTTGTGGTCTAACCATGGGAAGGAGGAGTATACATAGGAGCCGGTGGACTTAATGCAAAAGCGCTACCCGGAGTTGTTTCCTCAAGGTATTTTTAAAAGCATATTTTATTTTATTTCATGTTTTTCTCTCCCCATAGCCTTAGCCTGATTTCGGGGACAAAATCTTTTATTTTGTTTATAGGATTTGTAACGTCCCAATTTGTGCTAGGCCCCTCGTGCACACTTTTAAGTTAGGAGAGCTGACTTGGGCTCAGGGAGTGCTGGCAGCTAGTCTTATACTTATGTAAGGGAGGTGAAGTTGGTCCAGAGTAGGACACGGGTAGTGATACGGGCGTGTCCATACCCGTGTGGTACTCTGGTGTCTTTGCGTCTGCTTTGTGGAATTTCTAGAGAAGGACATGGGTAGTGACACGGGCGTGTCCATACCCGTGTGGCTCTTTGGAAATGTTATAGATTCCTTGTTGTGTTTCCTGTACAGGACACGAGCAGTGACACAGGCGTTTCCCTACCCGTGTGTGTATCATCATCGACTGGGTTTACCGAGAAGGACACGGGTAGTGACACGGGCATGTACCTACCTGTGTGTGTCCACAACAGTTCGACGATTCGTCAACTGGAGCTCGACGAATCATCGGTCGTGTTCCTCCCGAGAAGGACACGGGTAGTGACACGGGCGTGTCCCTACCCGTGTGTGTCCAAGAAGCAGTTTGACGTTCGTCGACTGGAGCACGATGAATCGTCGACCACGTTCCTCCCGAGTAGGACACTGGTAGTGATACGGGCGTGCCCCTACCCATGTAGTTCAATTTTGAGTTTTGGCAAATTTTCCTGCCGCGTCATTTCAAAGGGACTCATTTACTGTGTTGATTGGCAGTCCAATAACAGGCTGACACATGGCTATACAGTTACCCACTTCCCACATGAAATGGGGAGAAAACCCTAGCCGTTTCTAGTCTTTCTTCCAAGCCATTGTTGTAGGAAACTGCTGGAGAGAAAGAAGGTGTTGGAGCTGATCTTCTTCTCATAAAGAACTAACACTGACCGAGGAGAAGAAGATGCCGCCATGATGGGTGACAAGATCCATGGCTATAAATGGTGGAAATGTAGGAAATGAGGGGAGCTTCCTACCCTCTCCCTTGGTGCTAGATCTGTAGTTATTTCTAGGAGAGATATCAACTCAAGAGAGTTTTGACTTGCGAGATAAAGATTTCCTAGGAAAAGACCATTCTAGGGCTTATGCCCTAAGGATATTCATGTCTACAACCTTCCCCTCTCCTTGAGTAGATGGTGGACTTGGTTCGTGATGAGGAAATGGTCTCATGAGGGTGAATAAGGGTGGAGGAATTTCTGGACATAGTTTGAACATATTGCTTGATGAAGAAGATGAGCCGATGTTGTTCATCTTGCCTTAAGATACGTGCAGAAATCTGTTTTCTGCACGCAACAGTCTTTGAGGGAGTTTTTGGACTCGATGCGGCCATATCAGGGCTTTTGACTAAACACGAAAGTCGCAACCCTTGGAAATGCCTCTCCAATGAGGGGTTAAACGTCTTCACTGGTTTCCTGTAGCCTTGGGAATCCCCATTTGAAGTTGCTGTCATTCCTGCACATGTAGATCTCATGTTATTTTTGTATCGGCCTTGGGCTGGTAGAGAGATTGTAATACATTAATACATATGTTTTGTTGAATGGAGTTTATAAGCATTTGTGATAAAACCTGTTTATGACATTAATTGGATAGGACCCTAATGAACAAATGATGTGGTAAAATGTATTTGATCAATATGATTTTGGGAAGGTTGGAGAACGAATGGATTGATTAGTTGGGATGGTTGGAATGGTTTAAATATGTGAATCAATAAAGATGTACTTGGTAAGGGTAATGTATTGAATAACGATGAGTTTGGCTTGAAGATACTGTACATAATTGGTAACGACTATTATGAACAAATGGTTGTATGGTTAATAAATATGTGAGGTACCTTTATGTCGACGATGAACCATTAAGTATCTGTGGCACTAGATTGTGAAAGGGTGTAAGTGTGGGGTTTGACCGCACTGGTTTGGTAATATTGAGAGGAGACATAAGTGGATAGTTGGGCTTGGTCCTCGGTGTTCATTCATTAGGCTCCTTCCATACCATGATGATTTGAAATTACATGCGGTGCGAGTCGACACGCAGTGTCGTAATCCTGGGTTAACGATAGTGTGGCAGGTCTACGGGCTCTCCAGTCGTCACACCGACAGGAGTTTACAGATAGACTTTGGGAGGTTGGGCTTGGTCCTCGGTGCTCATTCCCGAGTCTCCTTCTGTACTAAGTGGATGGTTGGGCTTGCTCCTCGTTCTTTTTCCGAGGCTCCTTCCGGGTCACAGCATAGGCCAGTTGAGGGCTTGGTTCTCGATGCATATCTACCCGAGACTCCTGCTGAGCCGTAGTATGCATGTGAGCTCCGCAGTTCTGTTCTTAGCATTGAGACGTATAGATGCCTAGTCTAGGTAGTGTGGATGCCTGCCTAGTAATGGAGATGCCCGCTCTACTATCACCGTCTGACCATGAAGAATGACGTCTGAGAGGTTAGCTAGCTGCTCGAAAAGTTGGAACTACAAGTCTGTGTCGACATAGTAATTGCATGCGCGTGATTATGGGTGAGTCATTGCATAACATTCATGGCATTGCATTATATTGCATACACAAGATCCTTATCGTATAAGTTTGTATGGGCACTCTTATACGATGAGTTACTTTACTGTAGAGCCGATCCTTAACTTATATGTCTGTATGGGCATTCATATAAGTTAAGTTATTTTCTGTCGTAGCTTTACATTTTTCATATACTATTGTAGATGGTAGAACTGCTAAAGTAGAATGTTTACTCGTTCATTATACTCCCTATATACTTGATATTGCTCACTCTATACCACCTGTTTGTACTACTGCTTATATAAATATGTTGTACCCTTGTTCCTTTCTCCGCCCTGTGTCGAGGAGTCGCCGAGGGAGTGGATGTGATAGCAACTTATTCTTTATGACTAACGGTTGCTATGTTTTCCTTTTTAGGAGGAAACCCCGCAGTCAAAGTAGCCGTAGATTTTGCAGCAGGACAGCCAGGCCAGGACGGCAAGGCATAAAAGGACGGTGTCGTCGCTATCGCCAGTCACCGATGTGAGTTTGAGAAACTCATGATGTATCCCCTTTGGGCAAGTTTTACCCATACTCTGATATTTTCGAAGTTTCTTGTAGCTTCTTTATTTGTTGTACTTTTGGACTATTATTACTTATGTGTGGATTGACTACTGTTTTATATTCTTGTTTGGGTTGGCATTGGTTGATATTGGTTAGAGCCGGCAGGATAGGCATCTTATGGTATAGGTTAGCCCGAGTGCTAGTGCTACTACAAGACGGCTGTTCTGTGTATAAGACTCCCCTCGTGCCGTGTTTTGTATTCTGGGAGGGGGGTTCTTACATGCAGTGCCTTTTGTCATCTAGCGTGCAAATCTGGCAATATTTGATTTTTTAATGATGTTAGCATGACTCAATGCTTGTGGACTTGGTAATTTCCAGACAATCAGCATAGGCATTGAGTGAGGACTTGTCACTCAATGCAGAAATACTTATTAGAATTCTGCATCTCCAGGCATTGAGTAAACCTTCAACACTCAATGGTTTTGACATTTGTAGTCTAACTGTTAAGGCATTGAGTTATCCTTCATCACTCAATGCTTCTAGACTTAGTTGAAATTGCTCTGCATGGAGGTGTTGAGTGCAACTTCTACACTCAACGCTTCTGGACTTTGCCTATCTTCTTGAAGAGGAGTGGTGGCCTGTCTTCACTCATTGCTTCTATACTTGATCTGAAATTCAGTTGAGTAGGCGTTGAGTGAACTACCTTCACTCAATGCTTCTGTCCTCGACAGATTTCTAGTCAGCAATGCTGAGGCTTTGACTGCATAGAGTTCTGTCAACGCTTTCTCTTTCTGGTGTTGAGTGAAGTGAGTTCACTCAACGCTTTTAGACTTAGCGAATTTTCTGCTTATTCAGCAACCTATCTTGAGTCGAACTATCATTGTAACTCTGGCTGCCTGTTTAATCAATGTAATAGTATATAACCTGCGTATAATGAACTTGAACATATATTAGATACATTCGTGTGTATACCAATGACCTGTGGGCCTTCATCAACTCTAGGACATTTTGATCAATGGACCCAACAATCTCCCACTATTTGAAGAAGTCAGAACCCTAATCAATGATATACACTACCATATACATAAGATAAACATTCATAGTTATATAAAAGCAGTAATTGATATACACACAAAAATGTGATTATAATTTAAGGAAGCAGTCATAAATAGATAGTATGCTTATAATAATGTTTATAATCCTAAAGCCCTTAATGAAAACAAAAACATTTCTTGTTTCAGGTTCCTTGATCACTATCCCCCAGCAATTTCTTTGCAGCCTTTTCCTTGTCTTCAATCTTCTTCTGCTT
This sequence comes from Platanthera zijinensis, assembly GCA_039513925.1. Classification (NCBI taxonomy): domain Eukaryota; kingdom Viridiplantae; phylum Streptophyta; class Magnoliopsida; order Asparagales; family Orchidaceae; genus Platanthera; species Platanthera zijinensis. Next base: position 169,764,910 of record CM077080.1, on the reverse strand, counting down.
TTGTCTCTCAAAATAACTATAGGGATTAAAAAAGTATTTGCTGGTCTCAAGAGCATCTGGTGGCACTATACCTGACTTCTTGTCTTTTTTAAACTTCCTCCTGGCCTCTTCATTTCTTTTTAATTTTTTTCCATTCTTAGGAGCTATATAGCTTTTCCCTTTCAATTTTCTTATCTTTGATTTGATCCCAGGTAGACAATATGATAGTCCTTGATTGAGGACTCCATTTATCAAAGTCTGGCCTAGTTTCCATCTCTTCTTTATACCTCTTCTTACTGAGTCTGACCACTTCCTCCTCTTCAACAACAGACTTGCCTCTAGTTGTTATTATCTGATCAGTAGTGGGACTGAATGTAAGAATTTCAATAGTAGTAGAGGGTTCAGCCCACTGAGCACCCACTTGATCACCGTACTGATCATCATCATATTGTTCATCTTGCTGATAATCGTACTGATTGACTGGCTGTTCTTTTGGAATAGAAGCTGGAACAATATTGTCATATGAATATTGTTTACATTGGTAACCAAACCAACATTCTCAATGTTGGCCTTGATCATTGCCTTCTCCCCCTTTATGACTTCTTTAAAAATAGTTGCAGTCAAGGAGTCCTTTGCAATAGAGAGTCTTTCATCCAGAAAGTTGACTCCTATAGTGACATAGTTCTTAACCACTAACAGGTGATTATCCGAGTACTGAGTGCAAGCATCCATTCTACTCTCCAAAGTTATCTTATGATCTTCCATGAGGATTTTCTGCAATCCATGGACCATTTTCATGTTGCTAGTTGTGATGTTCTGATTTTGCATAATCTCAAGCTTGTTTTCAGTATGGGTAACAACTGGGGAAGCTCTCATAAAGAATGACACAGTGTTAGCCTTCAGTGGGTTAACTTCAAATCTAATGGACTTTATCTCAGTGGATATATCCTTTCTCAACTCCTTGATGGAATCATCAATAAAGTGTTAAAGTTGTCTTCTCTTGTTATCTAGCAGACATTTGAGTTGAGCTAAGAAAGTGGAGGACATTTGATCACCCTGATGAGATGTCCCTTGGTCATATACATCCTCATGCTCTCCGTTCTCTTCTTCCCTTATCTCAAAATTATCTCTAATGTATTCAGAAGAGTGATCAACAACATTGCTCTTTGGCTCATCAACAACAGGCTCACCATCCTTAAAAATTTCAATAACATTCTCATTTTCTTGAGCGAGGAGCTTAGTTGGAATCTTTCACTCAATCTCTACATTCCCCATAAGAATTGATTGATTTGTATCAACTAGAGCTGGAGCATCTTCAATCATTTTATCAGGCACTTACTCCCCCTCAAATTGAGGACAGAAAAGAATAACTTCAGAATCTTCTGAAGTTTAAGCAATCCTATTCTGCAGATTTTCAATGAAGAAATCTAGCTCTTCTTGAACTGATTGAACTATCTCTCCCACATCAGGTGCAAGCATCTGGGAATTATCCCCCCTCAATGTTTTTACACAGATGTTTTCCAATACCTGTTTAGTTAGCTTTCCATTATTTCAGTAGGAAGCTCTTCGGTCTGAGATCCACCAAGTTGGGTTCTTGCTATAGGCTTTGAAGATATTGAAACTCGGGCACCCATATCTCTTCTTTCTTCCTCAGATGAGTCAGATAGCTGAGGATCATGTTGTTCTTCTTCACTACTCTCAGAAGAGCCGCTTATAGTAATTTCCTTTGTGATTATAGCTGCTTTCTTTTTCTTTTCAGTAGATTTTTGATGTGGGAGCAACACTCAGTCCCACCTATCAAACATCTTAGAATCCATTCTTCTTATATGGTGAATTTTTGTCCCTAACCTCACATTAAGGATCCCTGGAATACATACAAAGAGATACAGGGACATAATTCTCCCTAGATTAGGTTCTGGCATGCAGTCCAGTATTCCATCAAACAGTACCTTTCCCTAGTTGGTCTTTTTGGTCAGAACTATCCTTGTCATTACTTCAAACATCTTCTTGGAGATCTTATCATGCGACCCATTCTTGCAGAGTAGTGCCTTGCTGACTACATCTACTAGGAACTTGCCTTTGAGATTCATGTCCTTCCTTAGAATGGAGCCAGTGGTGTGTTTTGATAGTCCACACCATTTGATGGCATATTTCACATCATCCTGGTATAGGTCATCTTCTTTATTTGATTGTCTAAACTTTGGCAGATTCAATGCTCTGCTCAGTTGACTGGATGTGATCTTTATCTTTTGTCCACTAACTGAAGACTTGATTTTGGTGGAGGATGAGTCAATAGTTGCATTAGTATAGAGTTCAAAAACCTCATGCTTCCATATCGAGATGGGCTCGGACAGATCAAACTCTAGGTCAGCGACCTGTATTAAGTGGAGAATGAGATGAAATTCCTTTGGAGCATCCTTGAAGCCATTTCAAACCAACTCTGGACCCTTGAAAAGGAAATCCGTTCCTTTCGGTACCATGAATCCTTTGAATTTCATAGGTTTTCTCGAACTTTCATTGCATGGAGACAAAAGGTCAAGAAGGGCTAGAAATAGTATATTTTATTCTAAGCACACACACTTCTATTTATACTTACCTCTTATTTGAGAATGTGGAGAGTGATGTACCTACTATGATAATCATGAGGAGATCAATGGCTGAGATTAATCCAGTGAGATAGCTGCAATCAGAAGTCCCTAGGAGAATTCGTCGAGTGGTCTTGACGCTTGGAGTTTTCTCAGCGTACTCGATGCCTGATGTTGTCTCAGCGCACTCGAAGCTTGAACACTTAGACTCAGCGCATTAGATGCTTGGAAACTTAGTCCATGTCTACCTTGATATCTTGTAAGAGATAATTTTGCTTTGGTATCCTGTAAGAGACATTTTGCCTACAACACTGAAAACACTACAAGAGACAATTTTTCCTGTAACACATATGCATGAAACACATATGCAACACATATGCTTTGATACCAATAACTTCAACATGCCCAACTCAATTTTTAAGGTGTTAAATGCTTCAACTAATGGCTTAGTGAGAATTCCATCCACCTGTTTGTCCGTAGGGGCAAACTCAAGACAAATGTCTTCTTTTTCTACATGCTCCCTAATAAAGTGATATCTAATCTCAATATGTTTAGTCCTGCTATGAGACATGTAACAACCCAAGTTTAACATCAGAACTTTTGTCACTATTGCCGGGCGATAGTGGTTATCGCCTGGAGGCGATAGCGGTAAAGCGTTTGTCGACACTCGACACACTCGACGAATCGTCAAAAAATATCGCTGAGTGGCGACAGTAAATATCGCTGGGCGATAGTGCCACGTGGCTTGAGACATGTGTTTGATTGACTGTTAAGCGGTCGATAAGCAGTGGTTAACTCGAGTCAAAGCAGTGGAAATCTATATTTCTAGGCGACATTGATATCGCCGGGTGATAGCGCTTTGTTTGACTTTTCAACTCAAATCCTGGCCTTTGCTTCATTTTGATGGAGAGATCATGTGGCTGGGGTTAATCCCGAGTCCACTTAACCAGAGAAGAATAGGAATGAGAATTCATTCTCTTTCTATCTCTCTCACTCTCTTTCTTCATTTCATTATTTCCTTGGGTGAAAAAGAAGAAGGAACTAAGGAAGAGCTGAGCTGAAGCTTGCATAGCTTGTTGAAGAACATCTTTGGTCGAAAGCAAGAGCTAAGGCAGAATCTGTGAAGAGGAAAGGGAGCGCTCATTTCCATCCGTATAGAAAAGCTTCGCCATGGATCTGAAGAAAACTACAAGGGTAACGACCTCCTGCTTAGACAAGTGAAGTCCTACTTTTGCATATGCATGGAATCTTGCACCAAAAGGTGGAAGTGTTAAGAGAATTTCGTTGGGTCGATACTCATTTTCCCTAGTTAAGTTTGCATATAGATCTAGAATTGTGTAGTATAGAATAGGCATGATGTGTGAAACCCATCCAGACAGGTTGGTCTGGATTGGTGATGTTTTATTTTGTGAACCGGAGAAGACTCCGCGTATAAGGATTATTGTACGGGGTCTGTGGGTTGTGCCTGTGAAAGAGAGCAACAGGAAGTACTAGAGTTGAATTCCAGGAAAATACCCAGGGAAAATCATGGTTTTGGAGAACTATTGATATCATCGGGCGATAGTGAGTGTCGCTTATGGAGATATCTCCCAGTGAGCTATTTGTGGTGTGAAAGACCAGTATTCTGGCACTACAAGTGGCTACAGGGTTTTCTAGATAGTTGGTCCATTTATGATTGAGGTTGGGTACAGAAAGTGTGTTCTGCCGCTAATGCCTGGCGATAGTGGTTGTCGCTGGGAATAACTCTCAGATAACTTATTATTATGAAACCAGTCTCTCGGAGACAGTGTGGCTAGTGTGAGTGATGAGCTCTTAAAGTCCAGTGAGCCGAACAGACAAGGGGAAGTCGACCCGCATTAGTCTAGACAGTGAATTGATGATTTGAGCAACGAGCAAGGGCTGAACTGTATCCGCATTATGGTTGTCTAACTTGAGTGCTTAGGTTATTGGCGTTCTTTAGGATCACATAATGAGAGTCTATGGATGTACGCCATCAAGACTAGAGTCTCTGGCCGTGGGCCATGGAGCATGAATGCTCAAATTTGTCGTTAGGTTTGGGACCTCTGAACGGTGGTGGGACTCTTGGTAATCCGGTACACCGATAATATGCCCTGAGTGCACAGAGCGTCTGGCAGTGAGGCTGACATTTGTGATATATTGAAATGTGTGGTAGTGCACTTTCTTGAGATATATCTGTTGAGATTACATTGCTTGCAGGGATTAACTGCTGCCCCGGGTATGGGGTAGGGTCATTATAATTGGTCAGTTGAATGCTGTCCTTTGCCTTATTTCTAGCCCTTGTGGTGGGCTGTCCCTGTGCAGGTGCTGGATTGAGTGAGAAATAACGGGCTGAAGCCCCTACTGCTATGATGGCCCTCGAAGGCCGAGTAGAAAAGTTTTCTATTTTCATATGTGGCCGGCCTGCGTGCTGAAGTATGAAACCACTTGATGTAAAGAGAATAGTTGTATGGTCTTAAGGCCAAGAAATGTGTTATATATATTTATATCATTCCTGTACAAACTTTTATAGTGGACATTCCTACTGTTATGGGTTCTTAACCTAAATGCTTCCGTTAGAATGCTCTGAGTTAGAAAGCATTCATAGTTGAATTTTGATTTGGAAATAATAATTAATCGCCTTACCTATCCGTAGGATATGGCGTCGGGCCCTGGCCAAACCTTATGTCATATACTATACGACGGATGGGGGTGTTACAAGACATTTGATTCCTAGCAATAGAGATTGCATAAGAAGAATCACAAAACATTTGAGTTCTACTTAGCTAGAGATTATAGTCTTGGAGTTGATGCTGAATACATAGTAGTTATGTACAACAACTACCAGCTAGATGTAGTCTAATTTAGCTATTGAGATGGCAATACTTGTTTGCTTCTTGCTACTCCAAGAGACCAATCTTCTTCATAGAAATTGACATGTGTCTGAGGTGCTTTTCCTGTCTTCTCTGCAACCTGCAAAGTCTGCATCTGAATACCTAATTAGTTCAAAGACATTATTCCTAGGGTACCATAGACCAAGATAATGTGTGCCCTTGAGATATCTCAAAATTCTTTTTGCTGTAGAATAATGAGATTCCTTAGGGCGAGCCCAATATCTAGCACAAATATATATAACATATATAATGTCTGGCCTACTTACAGTAAGCTAGAGGAGTGAGCAAATTATTCCTCTATACAAGGTTTCCTCAATAGGTTTCCCTATCTCATCCTTCTCTACTTACACATTTAACCCCATAAGAGTTTTCAGTATGAAGGCACTCTCCATTCAAAATTTTTTAATAAACTCCTTGGTGAACTTTGAATGAGAGATAGATAGACCATCCTCTGAATGTCTAACTTGGAGGCCCAAGAAATACTTGAGTTCACCCATACTGCTCATCTCAAACTGCCCTTGCATAAGTTTAGCAAACTTCTTGTAGAGGTTATCATCAGTAGACCCAAATATTATGTCATCTACATAAATTTAGACTAGAATGATCTTACCCTTGACTTCCTTAAGGAATAATGTCTCATCTTTTTTCCCCTTGAAAATTTATTCACAATGAGAAAGCTAGACAGGGTTATATACCATGCCATGGGGGCTTGATTTAACCCATACAAAGCTTTTCTAAGCTTAAATACATAATCAAGAGAGTTAAAGTTAACAAAACCTGAGGGTTGCTCAACATAGACCTCCTCTTTTAGGTCACGATTTAAGAAAGTTGACTTTACATCCATTTGGTAGACCTTGAATCCTTTTTGTGCAGCATATACAAGGAACAGTCTTATAGCTTCCAATCTAGCTACTGGTTCAAAGGTTTGATCAAAATCAATACCTTCCTCTTATCTGTATCCCAGGGAAACCAGTCTAGCTTTATTCTTTATTATAACACCATTCTCATCAAGTGTATTCCAATAGATCCGCTTAGTTCCAATGATGTTATGTCCTTGTGGTCTGGGAACCAACTTTTAAACCTTGCATCTCTTGAACTGGTTCAGTTCTTCTTGCATAGCCACATTCCAAAATGGGTCTATGTTGGCACCTTCAAACCTTTTAGGTCTAACCTGAGACAGGAAGGTAGAGTACATAGCAATGTTGAGGCTTACACTCCTTATTGTAATCCCTTGGTTAGCATCACCTATGATTTGATCTCTTGGATGATCCTTTAATTGCCTGACAGCTGCTAGCATTCTATTCTCAATATCTTGAACTTCAATTGTCGGATCCTGCTGGTCTTCACCCATGTCCTGTGTACTATATCCTTCTTCAAGAATGCATACACCATCATCTTCCTCTTGGGAAGTAGGTGGAGTATTCTTGATGGTCAGTTTATCCATCTCCAACTCCACACCTGCAGATCTAGAAGAGCTAGACAGCTCACTTTTAATCATATATAATTCATCAAACACAATATTTGCAGACTCTTCTATAACTTGATATTTCAAGTTGTAGACTCTATAGGCTTTGCTTTGGTTGTTGTACTGATGAGTTGTAAATATACCCATTTTATAGTGTATTTATTTTGTTGTTTTACTTTATTTTTGTCTTTTTTTAGTTTATTTTCTTTAATAAATTGTTTCTTTTTTGTAATTTTTTATTTTTCTAACTTAGTTTTTTGTTTTCTGAATTTTTGCAGAAAAATAATTTTCGGCCTTGTCACGCCAGTGTCACCCCCCGACACGGGCGTGTCAGGCTCTCAAACGCAACCAGCAGTCAAAACGAACAAATTCACTGTCCCGAGCCCGACACGCCCCCGTCACGCCCGTGTCCAAGCCTCGTCACGCCCGTGTCGATGTCGGCACGCAACTCTCCGTCAACCGTCAATGCTGCCGACATCGGATGCCAGCTGTCCGGGTCACGCCCCGCTGTCACGCCCGTGACAAGCTTGTCACGCCCGTGTCCGCCACGTGGATCGCCTCGAAGTCAAGGCTCCCGTCAACTCCACAGCTCCAGCTCCCTGTCACGCCCCCGTGTCACGCCCGTGACCTGGGCGTGACCGCCACGTTTTCAGCCGAAGTCAAGCCTCCAGTCAAATCACCAATCAAGCTCATGAATAGTACTGTCACGCCCCCCTGTCACGCCCGTGACCTAGGGCGTGACCAACCCGAATTTTTGCCTATATAAAGGCAGCTGCTGTATGCAGTTCTTGTCCACCTTTTTTGGTCCACTTTGCTAAGGGGAGGTGCTACCCAAGTGAAATCCAAATGTTATGTAAGGGAATTTTATCCCCCCCTCTCTCTCTCTTAGTTTGTATTAGGTTGTTTGCTTTAGCTTTTCATTGTAATAGCTTTTCTTCATAATTAAAAGTTAGTTTTTCTCTCTTGCAAAATATGAAGTTTCATGGAAGCACCCTTCTCTTTGTGATTTTTTCGTTCTCTTGTCCCCTTTTTTATGCTTTATCTATTAATGCTTTATAACTTAGTTAGATTTAGGATTTTATCGCATTTTCTAGTCGTTACGCTGCCCATTTTATTTTCATTTTCTGCACCCGTTTAACTTTAGTTAATTTTTATTTGCACTTTTTATGCATTTCTACCGCATTCTAGCGGTAGAAATGCAGTTGTTCTAATTTTTCGCCAACTTCCATTTTGCTTTTATTTGCTAAACTTTTCGCTCCGTTTAATTTTTATTTTCTCTTTTTATGCATTTCTACCGCATTCTAGCGGTAGAAATGCAGTCGTTTTAATTTTCCGAGCACTTAGCTTTTCTTTTTAATTTTCAAAACTTTTTGTCCGGTTAATTTTTATTTTCACTTTTTATGCATTTCTACCGCATTCTAGCGGTAGAAATGCAGTTGTTTTAATTTTTCAGTCACTTTGCTTTTTCTTATTTTTGCAAGAGTGCGTGCGTGTATGAGCTAGATTTTATTGCTTTGTTTCAATTTCTGTAGAGTGTGTGCGTATGCATTTATTTCCGCCTACTCGTTAAGAGTTAAATGGTGCTCTGCTTTCATTTCCCGCCCACTCGTTTGAGTGGGACTTGTCTTTTATTGCTTTCATTTTCTCCTACTCACTTGAGTAGGAAAACTTTATGTGTGTGCGTGGGTTTTACTTCATTGTAGAGTGCGTGTGTGTGATTTTACTTTCCTGTAGAGTGTGTGCGTGTATGAGTATAAATTTACCCCCGCCCACTCGCTCGAGCCGGGATTCGCATTTACTGCTTTCTTCAGTCCTATTCGTTTGAGTAGGACTTGCAATTTTCAGCTTTCTTTCCTGCTTTCTTTACAGCTTTCTTTATCGCTTTCTAGCATAAGTGTCCACATTCCGATGAGTGGCTAATCGCCCTTAGCCCTCGATATCGAAGAGCATTGGGACAGATAAAGCAGCTTTAAATAATTAAAGGTCCTGTTTTCCATTTAATTAAATTTCTTAAGGTTTGCCCCGGGTTAACGACGCGTAGGACCGCATATCGATGTGCGGGCTCTATTTCCGTTATCCATACGCAACGCCGAGAGGCCGCACGTATGGACCGATCACCCTTGGGTAAAGAGAGATCCGCGCTAACCCTCGAGAGAGGAGGCGCGCGACTCTACCGGATTGGGTTCCCCACCCAATAACGGGGTTCTCAGCGTAATGCGGGCGTTAAGAGGAATCCTTCGTCGGTCTAGCGATCGGTCGAATAGTCTTAGCGTTCAGGTGAGCGATAGTCCTAGAGATAAGTGAGCTCATTCTTATGGAACCTCCACGGCCGAGTCTCCGCCTTAATTAATTTGAAAATTAGGATCTCTTTTTATTAAGAGTTATTTTAGTTCAATTCTCTTTTTGATAGCGTCGCGCTAAATTGGTCATCGGCTTTCTGCACTTCATTTATTTCCGCACTTTATTTTATGCTTTATTATTATTATGCATTTTATATTTTTGTTGCCATTTTCCTTTTTATAAAATCTAAAAATTATAGGTAGAATAATAGGTATTTCAGGGAAAGAGTTGATCTAGCTAAGCCGGCCCCGAGAACAATACGACCCCGATATTCCACACCGGAATATCCTGTACTACACGCGATAGGTGCACTTGCCTCCTCTCGTTAAAACTCGGTTTCTAACAAAATAAAACGCTCTTCTTTTTATAAATAAAAACCTCCACTCATCCACATAAATAAGAGCCGCCGTTTTAACCATCAAGTTTTTGGCGCCGTTGCCGGGGAAAATTTCGACTTACTATTTTGAATTTCTGAAACCTATTAATTTTACCCTTATTTCTACTAATATATATATTTATAAAAAATTTTTTATATTAATAATAATAATAATATCATTATTAATAGTAATAATAAATACTTAAACAAAAAATTCAAAAAAAAAAAAATTTAAACACTTTAAAACAAAAAAAAATATATCAGAAAAATTTAAAACTAAAAAAAAAAACACTTAAAAACTTAAAAACTTATAAAAATTAAAATTTAAAAACTTAAAAATTAAAAAAAAAATGATGATGAAAATTTTTTTTTCCTTTTCATCAAAAAAAAAAAAAACAAAAAAAAATTCAAAAAATATATTTTTCCTTTATTTTATTTTGCCTTTATCTTATTTTCTTTTTTTCATTTTATTTTTCTTTACAAAAAAAATCAAAAACTAAAAACATAAACTTAACAAAATCTAAAAATTCAAAAAAAAAAATACTAAGAAAAATTTTCATAAAACAAAAAAAAAAATTTAAACTAAGTATCTATTTTGTCGTTTCGGCGCGCTTCACAATTGTGAGCGCTAGGGGATCCCATATCGGTCGCGCTCCTAGCTAAGACGTTAGCTTCCGAGTCACACCCACTTGTCGCCCCCTATCACCCGCACCATTTTCGCCGAATTTTTCTTTTTCGTTTTTTATATTATATTTTTGCTATTTCTCTTTAACTTTTGCAGGGTCAAACTTAACGGGCTTCCCCGAACGCGATTTAGGGCAGATTTCTAAACCCCTGTTTTTAATTTTAATTTTTGTACATACTGCTTAAATTTTTATACATATCCTGTTCCTCATACTTAGTGCAACATTGGGGACAATGTTGGACTTAAGTATGGGGGTGTTTCCTATTTTCTGTCTTTTTATTTCAAGCACTTAATAAAAATTCCAAAAAAATTTGCAAAAATTAAAAATTTCAAAAAAATATATATTTTCATGCTTTAAATATTAATAATAAAATTTCAAAAAAATGAAACATCGCTCCGCGACGTTCGACTCATCGAACCAACCACAAATAAGAGTCTGTTCGCGGGCGATCCTTTTTACTATGTAAATATTTTTGTAAATATTCTCGTTTCTTTCCCCTTTTCTTTCCTATCTTGTAAAAATCTCTCTCTTTTCTTGTAATTATTTCTGTAAATCCAAAAATTATTTTGTAATAAATAATTCGAATACCTTAAATCTTAACCTCTTTGCTCTCCAAAATAGTCGTTTCGAGTTTATTTATAAGCGAATTTTAATTAATTCTTTATTTACTATTCGTTTTTTAATTGTAGCTCGATAAACTTAAATTTCTGGGGTTAAGATTTTAAAGATTTTTTTTATGGCTTTTTCTTATTATAGGGAACTTGTTTTTCTCATTTTGACTTCTTATTTTTTGAAATAAAGCACATCTTTATGTTAGAAAATAACATTCATGGATTTTACATTATTTCCACTTATGCTTTTAGAAACGTAGGAACGTTCAAATTAAAAAGGTTGCTCTCGAGATTTTTTATTAAACTCTAGTTTTCTTTTAGAAATTTATCCCTTCCACCTTTTTTTTCATACCTTAAATCTGTATGATTTCCCACTCACCCTTAAAAGATCTTATGTCAATGGGGATAAGATTTCGTCCCGTAAACATAGGCACCCAATATTTTAAAAAGATTATATGTTACGGAGTAAGAGGATAAAATTCATTACTCCTATACATATACATTGGGTTCATTATTTTTATGAAGAAAGAAAGAAAAATTATAAGTTAGGAAAATAAGATTTCATTTTCCTAATTATTCAAAAAATTATTATGGAGGTTCGAGAAAAAAATTACCTCGCCTCAAAATTTCTAAGCCTTCGTCATATCCGCCAATCCACTTATATATTTTTCATGATTCTAGAATTAATCTAAAACTTTTTGAGAGCATAATTTTTAAATTGAATTATTTCCTATCAATTTCTTTTTAGCTAAAGTTTTTTCGATAATTTCAATCCATTTTTGTTAAACTAACAAAAATAATTTTCGCTTTCTTTTTTCCATTTAGAAGTATTTTTTTGAAACAGTTCCTCTATTTTAACATTTTCATAAGTTAAGATTTAATTCCGAGACCCCGGAAATTTATTTCGATCTTTCATACAATTAAATCAAGCGGTAGTTAAATTTAGGATTCTTTTTAATTCCTTATAGGTTCATCTCCAACTTTTGCTCTGGAATAGCAAAAGCTTAAGTATGGGGGTATTTGATGAGTTGTAAATATACCCATTTTATAGTGTATTTATTTTGTTGTTTTACTTTATTTTTGTCTTTTTTTAGTTTATTTTCTTTAATAAATTGTTTCTTTTTTGTAATTTTTTATTTTTCTAACTTAGTTTTTTGTTTTCTGAATTTTTGCAGAAAAATAATTTTCGGCCTTGTCACGCCCGTGTCACCCCCCGACACGGGCGTGTCAGGCTCTCAAACGCAACCAGCAGTCAAAACGAACAAATTCACTGTCCCGAGCCCGACACGCCCCCGTCACGCCCGTGTCCAAGCCTCGTCACGCCCGTGTCGATGTCGGCACGCAACTCTCCGTCAACCGTCAACGCTGCCGACATCGGATGCCAGCTGTCCGGGTCACGCCCCGCTGTCACGCCCGTGACAAGCTTGTCACGCCCGTGTCCGCCACGTGGATCGCCTCGAAGTCAAGGCTCCCGTCAACTCCACAGCTCCAGCTCCCTGTCACGCCCCCCTGTCACGCCCGTGACCTGGGCGTGACCGCCACGTTTTCAGCCGAAGTCAAGCCTCCAGTCAAATCGCCAATCAAGCTCATGAATAGTACTGTCACGCCCCCCTGTCACGCCCGTGACCTAGGGCGTGACCAACCCGAATTTTTGCCTATATAAAGGCAGCTGCTGTATGCAGTTCTTGTCCACCTTTTTTGGTCCACTTTGCTAAGGGGAGGTGCTGCCCAAGTGAAATCCAAATGTTATGTAAGGGAATTTTATCCCCCCCTCTCTCTCTCTTAGTTTGTATTAGGTTGTTTGCTTTAGCTTTTCATTGTAATAGCTTTTCTTCATAATTAAAAGTTAGTTTTTCTCTCTTGCAAAATATGAAGTTTCATGGAAGCACCCTTCTCTTTGTGATTTTTTCGTTCTCTTGTCCCCTTTTTTATGCTTTATCTATTAATGCTTTATAACTTAGTTAGATTTAGGATTTTATCGCATTTTCTAGTCGTTACGCTGCCCATTTTATTTTCATTTTCTGCACCCGTTTAACTTTAGTTAATTTTTATTTGCACTTTTTATGCATTTCTACCGCATTCTAGCGGTAGAAATGCAGTTGTTCTAATTTTTCGCCAACTTCCATTTTGTGTTTATTTGCTAAACTTTTCGCTCCGTTTAATTTTTATTTTCTCTTTTTATGCATTTCTACCGCATTCTAGCGGTAGAAATGCAGTCGTTTTAATTTTCCGAGCACTTAGCTTTTCTTTTTAATTTTCAAAACTTTTTGTCCGATTAATTTTTATTTTCACTTTTTATGCATTTCTACCGCATTCTAGCGGTAGAAATGCAGTTGTTTTAATTTTTCAGTCACTTTGCTTTTTCTTATTTTTGCAAGAGTGCGTGCGTGTATGAGCTAGATTTTATTGCTTTGTTTCAATTTCTGTAGAGTGTGTGCGTATGCATTTATTTCCGCCTACTCGTTAAGAGTTAAATGGCGCTCTGCTTTCATTTCCCGCCCACTCGTTTGAGTGGGACTTGTCTTTTATTGCTTTCATTTTCTCCTACTCACTTGAGTAGGAAAACTTTGTGTGTGTGCGTGGGTTTTACTTCATTGTAAAGTGCGTGTGTGTGATTTTACTTTCCTGTAGAGTGTGTGCGTGTATGAGTATAAATTTACCCCCGCCCACTCGCTCGAGCCGGGATTCGCATTTACTGCTTTCTTCAGTCCTATTCGTTTGAGTAGGACTTGCAATTTTCAGCTTTCTTTCCTGCTTTCTTTACAGCTTTCTTTATCGCTTTCTAGCATAAGTGTCCACATTCCGATGAGTGGCTAATCGCCCTTAGCCCTCGATATCGAAGAGCATTGGGACAGATAAAGCAGCTTTAAATAATTAAAGGTCCTGTTTTCCATTTAATTAAATTTCTTAAGGTTTGCCCCGGGTTAACGACGCGTAGGACCGCATATCGATGTGCGGGCTCTATTTCCGTTATCCATACGCAATGCCGAGAGGCCGCACGTATGGACCGATCACCCTTGGGTAAAGAGAGATCCGCGCTAACCCTCGAGAGAGGAGGCGCGCGACTCTACCGGATTGGGTTCCCCACCCAATAGCGGGGTTCTCAGCGTAATGCGGACGTTAAGAGGAATCCTTCGTCGGTCTAGCGATCGGTCGAATAGTCTTAGCGTTCAGGTGAGCGATAGTCCTAGAGATAAGTGAGCTCATTCTTATGGAACCTCCACGGCCGAGTCTCCGCCTTAATTAATTTGAAAATTAGGATCTCTTTTTATTAAGAGTTATTTTAGTTCAATTCTCTTTTTGATAGCGTCGCGCTAAATTGGTCATCGGCTTTCTGCACTTCATTTATTTCCGCACTTTATTTTATGCTTTATTATTATTATGCATTTTATATTTTTGTTGCCATTTTCCTTTTTATAAAATCTAAAAATTATAGGTAGAATAATAGGTATTTCAGGGAAAGAGTAGATCTAGCTAAGCCGGCCCCGAGAACAATACGACCCCGATATTCCACACCGGAATATCCTGTACTACACGCGATAGGTGCACTTGCCTCCTCTCGTTAAAACTCGGTTTCTGACAAAATAAAACGCTCTTCTTTTTATAAATAAAAACCTCCACTCATCCACATAAATAAGAGCCGTCGTTTTAACCATCATGTACCCAACAAAGATTCCTTCATAGGATTTGGTAGAAAACTTAGTCAAGTAGGACTTCTTATTATTTAGCACAAAGCACATGCTTCTAAAAATCCTGAGATAGGATAGTGTTGCAGTATGGAGACCGGGCGGTCTGGCGATCTAACTCTGGCAGATTGAAGACCTGCGCTGTCTGGCGGTTTCTCCCAGCGGTTTGGTTACCAGGCTATTGATGTTTGGTGTCCAAGCGGTCTGGCAGTTTGTCTCAGGCAACTTGGAGACCGTCGGTCTAGCAGTTTCCTATGGCGGCTTGTTCTCTCCTTCTGGTGGTTGTCGAGCGGTGAGCCTATTCGTCTAACCACGTGGCTTATTTGGTTTGTTTTTCTTAAAGACGCTTATACCTGTAATTATTTAGTCTCACATTGTTTATTTGTAATTTCTCTTATCTCCTCCATTCTATAAAAGGGAGGTCATACCTTTGTAATACTTACCTTTTTTGGATAATAAAAATTTCTTTTATTCCAAATTCCGATTTACTTTTTCTGTTCGCACATGGTATCAGAGGGAGGTTCTTTTCCACCAAATTCTATGAGCCTCTTCTGACCACGCGGTTTGCCCTTTCGTCTTGCAGCCTGTTCGCGCGTATTCCCTATCTTCTTTGTCGCTGCCCTCTGTGTGCGCAACCTCTCTGCTCTCCCTCTATTCGCGACCTGTTTCTCGCGGTCTCACTTCTCTCTTTATTCCCGCGATCTCTCTTTAGTCGTGTGGTTTCATCTCTGTTCACACTGACTCTATTTGTTCGTGCGACCTCATTGCCTATTTTGATTCATGTGATTTCCTTTATTCACATAACTTCTTTCCCTCTACTTTGATCTGCTTCTTGGTCATGGATCTTCTGGCCGCTGGTGTGTTGACACCGTGACCGCTATAGTTCTCCTCCTTTTTTGTCCGCTGGGGTCTTCCTCGTGTTCGCTTTGGTATCCCTTGTTCTCGCTTCATCCTTCTGGTTCGCGCGTTCTCTTCTGCCTGCTGTTCGCGCGACATTACTACTACTCGTGCGACTTCCATTTTCTCTCTTCTATTCTATGGCTCTCTCCGACACCTCTACCACCACGACTCTCGTATCCCACCCGCCTCCTCCTCCTACTGCTTCGGGGAACCTTGGAACGGTCTCTAAAATTATCAGTTCCAACTATCCGGACTGGAGTGCCTCCTTCACATTTCTTCTTCGTTCTCAGCGCAAGCGTCATTATCTCACCGATTACCCTCCACCTCCCAAGTCTGATCTGTTTGATGACTGGGATGCTAGTGATGCGCTTATCTGCACTTGACTGACAAACAACCTTTCTGATGAATGCCTTCTTGTCATCCGTCATGATGAGATGGCCAAGGAAGCTTGGATTCACCAAGCCGCTCTCTACTCCAAGGGAGCTTAGACGTCACGCATCTATACTCTGTGAAAGAGAGGCTTAGACCTGATTTACTCTAGAGGGGGGGGGGGTGAATAGAGTAGTTAAAAACTTTTGCTGTTTAAAAATAATTAGAGTAGAAAGACTAGTGAAAACCAAGATTATCAGTAAGCAAGAAAACAACCTAAGTAAAACTAATATAACACATAACACGAATCTAAGCTATCACTGCCACAGCAAGAACAGAAAGAAAAGGGAAACCAGAAAACACAAGAACTTTTATAGTGGTTCCCCAACCTGGGTACATCCACTCTTCTACCACCCTGATAGGAATCCACTAATAGGTTTTATCAGGTGACTTCCACCTTTGAGCTTTTGATCAGGTGCTCAAAAACCACTCTAAAGTCTTTTGATCAGGAGACTTGCAACCAAGTTAACTTTTGAAGGGAGTTAAAACCCTGTACAGTGGGGTGGAAAGAGGTTGATTATAGTCTTCTCTATTCTCAAAATAACTTGAGAAGACTTTGTGGATTCTGATGGTGTCAAAGCTCCCCCTAAGAAGTTGAAGGTTCAGGATGAATAAGAGCTTTACTTCAGGGTGAGTAGGCCTTCAACTTTGATTTGCCAATGTCCAGAAAATCCAGTAATCAGATGTTGAACAGAAAGTTTCTGAAGATTCCAGGAATCTGAAAATGAAGAAGACTCTTGATTTCTTATGATTGTTCTTCTTCAGTCTTCAGTATGGACAAAGATGAAAAAGCTCTGAGAAAGAATGAAGGAGTTGTCCACTGGTTGATTGTACTCTGTACTGTACTCCTTTTGTTTTTCTTGTCTCTAATGCCTTGAAAAAAAGGAATCACTTTTAATGTTCTGTCAATTAAATTCTACTTTGAATTTTGAATAACTTCCTTAAATGCTGGCTGATTTGGAGACTTCAAAATGGCTGGAATAAAAATATTTATGAGTTTCCCCAACTGTCCTTGATAGAATAAGAAAGTAAATATTGTGATGAATATCATATTTAATGCAGCCAATAACGGCTATATCCAGATGAATATATGCATTAAATACTCAGAATAATACTGCTAATAATTGAGAAAATAAAGGAGCAGAAGGAGGAAAAACTCATTCTGAAATCGGACAGAAAACGTCGAACTCTGAACAGAATTCGTCGACCTGAGATCCAAGATCGTTGACCTAAGAATGCCTGTTCGTCGACCTGAGCTTTGCGAACTCCTAACTGGGATATATTTGCCAAATCTGCACTCTGAGTTTGTCGAGCTGAGAATCTATCTGAAGAGAACAAATCATCGACCTGTGCTCGAAGATCGTCGAGCTCAGCTCATAGAATTAACTCTGAGATCGACGATCGTTGAGCTGAGTTCGAAGAATTTCAAACTGATTGTACAACCCGTATTCGACGAGGGTGGACCCTACCACCGCCAGGTCATCAGGAGTAAAGGTCAACAAGTCAAGACGGGGGTCAAGATCAGTGCCCCAGGCCGTGGAAGACTCGTGCGAGTATGGCGAGCTCCCTAGGCATACTCGCCAGGTGGCGACTAAGGCGGGATACTCGCCTAGCCCGTGCGAGCTCCCCATGAAGTCGCCCAATCGCCAGGGTGGGGGTATAAGTAAGACCCCCCTCTTTGGATTTCCCTATAAATAGGACCCCAGGGGTACGAAGGAGGGGACAGAAAAATCTCGGATAGATACTCGCGAGCTCCTTGGATTCTTTTTCCTCAGAGAACCAGCCGCGACTAGCTACCTCATTGCTCACCTGCCTCCTTCGTATCTAGCTCGGCCATTCTGGTTGAGAAGGGGTTGCTTCTTACGAGCAACCGGGTACGGGGTGGGACCTTCCTGCCGAAGCAACCTGGGGTCTTGTTTCTAAAACTCCTTTCTGTTCTTGCCCACGTGGGTCGTCTAGTTAAACTGCTCGATTATTAGCCTTAGGCCGCCTAGTCCGATTCTGAGGTAGGGAATTTTTCCCAGCTTCAACACTTGGTGCGGTGAGCATTGATAGCGGGCGAGGAGGAAAGTTTGGTAGTTGAAGATGGCAAACGGTGGCGATCGGGTCGAGTTGGCGGATAACTCGGTAGGAGTTGGAATCCCGGAGCGAGGTGACGGGTTCGTGACGGTGGCTGCTTTCGAGGAGTTTGCTAAGAGGATGGAGAGGGAAATTCTCGTCGGGTTCTCCAACCCCCCCCCCCCCTCGAGGTGACGGCGACTTCTCCTCGCCGCCTGACACCACCGGGCGAGGAGGTGCCAACTCGGCGAGCAGGAAAGGAGCATGCTTGGGTGAGAGAAGAGCAACTGATCCCATCACGTCAGCACCCTGCGAGCAGCCAGTGGATCCGATTTCGGGATCCAAAACTCTCGGCGAGATATAGGGATACTTGCCGATGGAGTGAGTATGATTGCTCGAGCGGAGAAGATACTCGTCGCCGCCAAGAAGGGAGGAGCCCCTTCAATGACGAGATCCTCGCGGCCCCCATCCCGAAAGCTACATCCCAACTGGGAAGGACCCTTTATTGTCCAAGAAGCCCTGGTCACGGGGGGATATTACCTACAAGATCAAACATGGGAGCAACTAAACGGAACCTGGAGTGTGTATGACCTGAAAAGATTCTACGCCTAGTGGTAACGCTTGTATTTACTTTATAAGCATGTAGATTAATATACAATGGTGACTGGATTATTCTCCATTTTTGTGTTAATATCCCTCAAGGCTTCTGAGTGCTCCTTGGATCTGCCTCGCAGTTGACTCCGGGGACTAGTGGTCGGTTTGTTCCTTATACACAGCCCAGAACGGATGATAGGACGATGCCTCGGGACTTTAAGCGCTCTTGTAAGACCGAGCCTCTGTATTATCTGCCGAGATCATCTCCCCCCTTGCATATCGGCCTATGTCTCCCTGAGTGCATCTCTCTTCTAACTGGAGGAACTATTAGGAATGAATTTGCACCCTAATCCCCCGGACTCGAAGAGAGGCCGACCTCGTCAAGCACCCATAAGATAAGGATTTCGAGTTATCGACAAAGCAGGATAGCCTGCCGTAGAAAGGGCGGGAACGAGCCCAGGGGTGTGTGTTGGTTCCGAGTACGTCCGAAAAGGACCCTCGATGATCATCGCCCCCCGTCCGGACGCTGGCACTCGCGGCCATTAAGCATAGCTGGAAGCGATCTTCACTACCAAATCGAGATACGTGCCTTCAACCCGTTCTTACCGAATAGCCCAGTACGGATGATAGGACGATGCTTCGGGACTTTAAGCGCTCTTGTAAGACCGAGCCTCTGTATTGTCGGCCGAGATCAGCTCCTCCCTTGCATGTCGACCTATGTCTCCCCGAGTGCATCTCTCTTCCGACTGGAGGAATTCTTAGGAACAGGTCTGGACGCCACCCCCCCCCCCCCCCGATTTGGCAGGTTCAAGAGCGTCTCTCCGAAAGGGAAAGATTACATTCTCACTGAGATATCCACGCGATTAACTCTCAACATCTCCCAAGTAACAGGATCTCCCCGATAGAAATGAAGACTTTGAGTGATAGCAGCATCTTAAGACCGGTTTCCCACGAGCTCCTCTCCTCGGAAATCGGCCAATCTCCTCGATTGAAATGAAGACCTCGAGTGGTAGAAGTATCGTAAGACCGGTTTTCCACGAGCTCTTCTCCTCGGGAATCGGCCGATCTCCTCAATTGAAATCAAGACTTTGAGTGGTAGCAGCATCGTAAGACCGGTTTCTCACGAGCTTTTCTCCCCGGGAATCAGCTGATCTCCTCGATTGAAATCAAGGCTTTGAGTGGTAGCAACATCGTAAGACTGGTTTCCCACGAGCTCCTTTCCTCGAGAATCGACTGATCTTCTCGATTGAAATGAAGACCTCGAGTGTTAGAAGTATCGTAAGACCAGTTTCCCACGAGCTCTTCTTCTCGGGAATCAACTGATCTCCTCGATTTAAATCAAGGCTTCGAGTGGTAGCAGCATCGTAAGACCGGTCTCCCACGAGCTCCTCTCCCCGGGAATCGGCCGATCTCCTCGATTAAAATCAAGGCTTCGAGTGGTAGCAGCATCGTAAGACCGGTTTCCCACGAGCTCTTCTCCTCGGGAATCGGCCTGATCTCCTCGATTAAAATCAAGGCTTCGAGTGGTAGCAGCATCGTAAGACCAGTCTCCCACGAGCTCCTATCCTCGGGAATCGGCCAATCTCCTCGATTGAAATGAAGACCTCGAGTGGTAGAAGTATCGTAAGACCGGTTTTCCACGAGCTCTTCTCCTCGGGAATCGGCCGATCTCCTCAATTGAAATCAAGACTTTGAGTGGTAGCAGCATCGTAAGACCGGTTTCTCACGAGCTTTTCTCCCCGGGAATCGGCCGATCTCCTCGATTGAAATCAAGGCTTTGAGTGGTAGCAACATCGTAAGACCGGTTTCCCACGAGCTCCTTTCCTCGGGAATCGACTGATCTTCTCGATTGAAATGAAGACCTCGAGTGTTAGAAGTATCGTAAGACCAGTTTCCCACGAGCTCTTCTTCTCGGGAATTAGCTGATCTCCTCGATTTAAATCAAGGCTTCGAGTGGTAGCAGTATCGTAAGACCGGTCTCCCACGAGCTCCTCTCCCCGGGAATCGGCTGATCTCCTCGATTAAAATCAAGGCTTCGAGTGGTAGCAGCATCGTAAGACCGGTTTCCCACGAGCTCTTCTCCTCGGGAATCGGCCGATCTCCTCGATTGAAATCAAGGCTTCGAGTGGTAGCAGCATCGTAAGACCAGTCTCCGACGAGCTCCTATCCTCGGGAATCGGCCAATCTCCTCGATTGAAATGAAGACCTAGAGTGGTAGAAGTATCGTAAGATCGGTTTCCCACGAGCACTTCTCCTCGGGAATCGGCCGATATCCTCGATTGAAATCAAGACTTCGACTGGTAGAAACATCATAAGACCGGTTTCCCACGAGCTCATCTCCCCGGGAATCGGCCGATCTCCTCGATTGAAATTAAGGCTTCAAGTGGTAGCAGCATCGTAAGACCGGTTTCCCACGAACTCCTCTCCTCGGGAATCGGCCGATCTCCTCGATTGAAATGAAGACCTCGAGTGGTAGAAGTATCGTAAGACCGGTTTCCCACGAGCTTTTCTCCCCGGGAATCGGCCGATCTCCTCGATTGAAATCAAGGCTTCGAGTGGTAGCAACATCGTACGACCGGTTTCCCACGAGCTCCTTTCCTCGGGAATCGACTGATCTTCTCGATTGAAATGAAGACCTCGAGTGTTAGAAGTATCGTAAGACCAGTTTCCCACGAGCTCTTCTTCTCGGGAATCAGCTGATCTCCTCGATTTAAATCAAGGCTTCGAGTGGTAGCAGCATCGTAAGACCGGTCTCCCACGAGCTCCTCTCCCCGGTAATCGGCCGATCTCCTCGATTAAAATCAAGGCTTCGAGTGGTAGCAACATCGTAAGACCGGTTTCCCACGAGCTCTTCTCCTCGGGAATCGGCCGATCTCCTCGATTGAAATCAAGGCTTCGAGTGGTAGCAGCATCGTAAGACAAGTTTCCCACGAGCTCCTCTCCTCGGGAATCGGCCGATCTCCTCGATTGAAATGAAGACCTCGAGTGGTAGAAGTATCGTAAGACCGGTTTTCCACGTGCTCTCCTCGGGGATCGGCCGATCTCGTCAAGGGAAATCATGCACCATTTAGAACAATTGCCATAATCACGTTTGGCCCCTGATAATCCACTACCCGACGCCCGCTAAGCTCGGATCCAGATTGAGGTGCGAATACGCCTTGGGCGAGTAGGCGAGTATACCTCGCGCGGGCAGGAGAGTATATGTCGGGCGAGTGGGCGAGTCTTCCTTGGGCGTACGATCGAGCACGTCGTGGCAAGCGCGTGATTGGGTGTTCGCAATAACATACACGCGCGAGTTGAACAGTCGCATCGCGAGCACTCCTCCCCGAGCCTATGAGCCTAGCGAGCAATATTAGACTAGTGCGAAGAATAGAATGACGACTTGCATAAATTCATATCGTGTACAGATTATAAGTGGCAAAAATTACTACACGGATGAATATCGGCGAGCAACTAGGACTCATCGTCCCCAGTATCTGGCTGATATTCTTCATCCCCGACGTTTACATCATCATCCCCGCTCTCGCCGCTGCCGCTTACACAACTACTGCTGCTGGAGTCGCTGGAGCCAGACGACGGCGATGGGACGCGATCTGGGGAGATCGTCTCTTCGACGAGTAGCTCAGGAATGAGCTCGTCGACGGTGAGCGAAATCTCCCCTTCGACGAGCTGACCATTAATTCTGAGCCGCACGAGTATCACGTTCCCCGCAGCCCGCGCAATCTCGCGACAAACGGACGACCTCTCCTCCCAAAGAAGGCGAGACCGCTTCACTACCCACGCCGGATCATCCTCTAGCCGCGACGCTTCCGGCAGCATAGCAGAGGAGCTCGCGCGTCCCTCGGTGGCGAACATCCGCGTCTCCATCTCGGATGCACGAACTTGGCCTGCCTCCAGCTCAGCTTTCGAGGTGGCAAGCTTCTCCTCACACTCGGATAATTTGTTCGCGACCTCGATCTCGGCAGCCTGCGAGATATCAGACGTCAGGCCTTACCGACTAGATGAACAAAATATCACTACCCAAAGATGACTCACCTCGAAGTCCCTCCAGCGGGCCGACTGCATGCCAAGATCTATGGCCTTCTTAGAGACGACTTTCAGAGCCTCCATCGTCTCCAACAACTTCCTCGTCGTATAATTTCCTAGCTCGGCAGATCGCGCGAGTGCACAGGAGGATTGATGGGAGAGTTCCGACGGAGTGAGCTCCAGCATCGACTCAGCATCTACTCACCCTACAGAGCATGGAGAACGGCAAAGTCCTCCCAGTCCGTCGCTCAGCGACACCAAGTGTCACCAGCGGGCGACCATGGGTATCCACAACCCCGTGCCTGAGAGTGTAATTGGGTGGAAGCGAGGTGCCCGAGCTTCCATCGGCGAGTCGTCAGACTGAGGCGACGACACCTTCGCCTTCTTGCTCGTGATTGCATCGGGCAGAGGGCGAGCCTCGATGTGCGCTACTTTTTTTCTCTAGAGGGAGAATCTTCTCCGGAAGCTCGTTCTACGTAAGATAAGTTAGCACGAGCTTCAGTAAAATGAGAGCGAGCGAACGAGCTGCCAGCATCTCACTCTAGCATGAGGATGAACCGCTTCCAGCGAGTTGACATTGAGTCGCCAGAAGATAACATCGAACCGAAAGGCAAATAGTTGCTCGCCACCCTATAAAATCGGCGGGAGAAAGGCGACATATGCGGGTTGGTGCGGCCTTTGCCCCCGAAGTCCGATCACCAGCTGCTCGCTCCAGCAGTGGACCGATCGACCAAGGTGCCATGTGTAAGAGGCACGAGGGGAGTCTTATGCCCGAAATAGTCGCCTTGCGGTAGCACTAACACACGGGTTAGCCTTTACCACAAGACGCCTAGCTACAATCCATATCACAACAATTATTAACAGAAAAGTAAAGCTAAAAGCAGTTCAGTTCACCGTCCCGGAAGATAACAAGCCAGCTTGTACACCTAGAAATGTTTTGCGGCTACATGAAAACACTCGACTGTCCTGATGCCGATGGTCAGGTCCACAACTCCCGTAGCAACCGTTAGTCATAAGACTAAGTGGCTTCACAACTCCTGGGTAAGCAAGAGCAGGTGACAGTAAATATGGTGAAGTAGCAGCCAGCAGGAGCTTATAAGAGTTACAAACATAACGTAAAGCGTATATGAGTTTATACGATGAGGATCGTGCAATGAATGACTGACCGAATCATGCGCACGACATGCCTATGTCGACACAGACGCGAGCTAGCTCTCTGTCGTCCGTCGTGGCCCCCGGAGACCTGGCCCTCGCCTTTCCCTTGGCCATTTTATTCTTCTCCCCAACAATCGGGCGGAGGAGATCTCGGGTTATGGCGAGCCTCGTCTCCCATGTGCGGCGGTGGCTACTTTTTTCTCTAGAGGGAGAATCGGTTGTTTCTCCGGAAGCTCATGTTCACGCCCACCCATTCAATGTACGCACAATAGATATGGGCATTACATGGCACCATGATAGCAACAACAATATTATAGATAAATGGGAGCAAGATATCAAATGAGCAAATCACAATCATTAGCTAACATTATAAATTAACAAGCATTAACATAGGATAGATACTAAAAATTGAGCTACAGGAATCCGATCACAATGCACAACCCCTCGAAAATTCGCGAGGGACGACTTTCGTGTTGAGTCGATCACCCAGATCTGGTCGTAACATACCAGAAATTCAACTCGAATACGTAGCTGTACTTAGCTTTCCCCTACTCGCATGACCCCTCGTTGGAAAGGTGATTTCAAGGGCCGACTTTCTCGATCACCCAGCGAGTTGCCACATTGCAGAAATCAGCTGCACGAAGATAACATATGCAACGACCTCGAACCAGACGGCCCGATGAGAAGGTTTAAACCTAGGAAACCTAGTCCTAAGCATCAAGACTCTATGGAGTCGACCTATAGATCTAGCTCAAAATACCACCATGGCCGGCCATGAGCAAAGGCGACAAGGATATCCAGCCAAGGGTTGAATGAATGCTAGGGCCATTCACACGGCCGTGTTCCTAGACAATGCCCCCGAAGTCGCCGTGAACGATCACCAGCTGCTCGCTCCAGCAGTCAGCCAGACTTTGTTTTCCTCATTTCCCGTTACCTGATCACCACAGCCCCCGACGCCAAGGTGCACATGTGACTGCTGAAAAAGGCGACCCCCTCCAAAGTCGCGGCGAAGGCAAAAACTTGGCGAAACACGGAGAGGTCAAAGGCGATCCTCTCCTCCCGAAGGAAGCAGAGGAACCCCATGATGATTTCCATCCCGTTGGGGTTGATCTGCGTGGGGATGATCCCGAAGTACCGCAGGATCTCGCAGAACTCGGGCCAGAAAGGGAGTCGCAGGCCGGCGTCAAAATGGCGCAGCGACAAAACTAGCGCGCCCTCAACATAGGTGTTGAGTCACTCGCCGTAAGTAGTAAGCCTCGCCGAGTATCCCTCCGGCAATACGCGCTCCTTGAAGCTCGCCAGATCCCTTTCTGAGGTAATTGATTTCTTGAAGGCCACGTCAGCGAAGTTGATAGCATGAGCTTGTCGGCAAGCTCTAGCGTCATCGCCCACCATGATCACGAGCTGCGTACGAGAAGAGGCAAGGAGAGAGGAAAACACGAGAATGTGGAGTACTCGCGGGGAGGAAGGGGAAATCGCAGCAGTATACTTATGACCCACCAACCCCCTCTATTTATAGGCAAAGGCAAAGGAAGAAAAGGGGGGGGGGGTCTGCCCGTCTTGGCGAGTAGCAGCGAAAGTCGCTTTGGGGGTCGAGGAGCGTAGGTAACATTAACACTACCTCGCGCTATAAAGTAAAGGCACTACGATATCTGCCCAAACCTGCACAAGCTAGCTCGGCATGTCGAAGAAATGAAAGCGTGCGCGGAGAAACATGTGATGAGATGAATAATCGCCGATAAAAACAAGAAATAATAATAATAGAAAATATAATTAACGAAGTTGCTACAAGATCGCCGGTGGCGAGTTCAGCTTTCAAAAAAAAGAATCTACGCCCTAGGTGGCCGCTCCGGAGGATGAGGATGTCGCCCGGCCCAGCCCATCTCGCGTGCCCGCCGGTAGTGCTCCGTCGCCAGCGCCATCGCGTCATCGCCAAGCCGCAGCTGCTCCTCCATTCTCGCCAGTCGCCCTGCGGAACCCATACTCGCCCGAATGCTGGCCAGCTCGTCAAGGACCAGCTGCAGGCGGTGGTTTTTCAACCCCAGCTAGTGATCATTCTCTTTCACCATGTGAAAGCGAGCCTCGTAGCTCTCCAAAGTGGCCTGAAGTCCCTCCACCTTGGCCATTCGCACCTCCAGAGCCGAGATTCGTCGATGAGGGTCGCAAATGGCGAGCTGATCGAACTTTCTCTCCAGCTCCCCGACAGACCGATGACGTCGATAAAAGAGGCCCCAGGGGTCGCCGGGCGATCTGTTATGACAAATAGACAAGTCGTAAGGTTAGAGGTCAGCGGACAAACAGGATCAGAGTGAAAAAATCTCACCATGATGAGGAGACCGGGACCGGCACAGTGAAAGAGCGCGACCAGGAAAATCTCGCCTCCCCGAAGACGACCACCAGGGTTGTCGACAGATCTACCTTGCCCACGACCTCCCGACCCACGACCCCCATAATCAGAGTCCCCCACTCGCGGCAGGAAGTAAGCCGGCCGCATCTTACATGGCTTCGTTGGGGGGGGAGCGGAGCCTGCAACGAGCTCTCTGGATGTTGCGGGGTCTTAGACGCAGGAGGCGGGGGATGTCGCAGAAGAGTCACTTTTTGTTGGGCAGACAAAGGAGGCGGCGGGTGTAAAATGGTGCCCGCCGCCTGGTTAGGAGCCGCAACCAAGGGCGACGGTGGAGGCAAGAGAGCGCTCGCCGCTGGAGGTATCGCACCTCCCACGATGGCAGAAGCGGCTTTGCTCGCCGGAAGTTCCTTACTCGCCGGGAGGTCCTTGCTCACTAACACGCCTCCTCTTACGGAGAGGTCCTTTGTCAGAAGTTATTTGCTTGCCGGGGGGGTTTGCTTCGCTAAGGAAGTCCCCGACACCCTCTTCGCGCCGAGATTTATCCGGACTGTATGCGCGGTCCGGAGCGTCCTGTCAGCTGCCAGCGCGAGCAGCGGAGCCGAGCTCAGGGGCGACATCAAGAGGCGTATCCGCGACATTCGGGGGAGAGTTTGCACAGTAAAGTAAATTAGCGAAAAGCACACAACGATGGATTAGAAAGAACGGGGGTTTTGCAGAAATGGCGACCTGCCACGGTGACGACTTCTATCCAGGACGTCGCGGACTCCTTGGCAGTTTAAGGATTCTCCTGCGGGCTGACCACGATCGACTCAGGAACATCGTCAAGCCCGAGGTCTCTTAGAAGCTTTTTGGTGCTGGCGAAAGGCGTGGGATTCCCGGTCACCATCGCGACTGGCTCGGTGGGTGAAGGCGAGTCAACCGCCGCAGTGGCGGGCTGCTTGGGTTTTGAAAGTGGAAAGTTGTCAACCTAAATCACCTTGAGGGGGTGAAAAGTTTAATTGTGCATTTATTTGCGGAATAAAACTTTCAGAGATCTAGCACACGGAATCAAGCAATCACAGAAGGACACAAAAGATTTATAGTGGTTCCCCGTCCTTGGGTACGTCCACTTTACCTCATCGTTCTAGCAAATAACTAGATCCGGCTACTCCACTATCTCGGATTGCAAACCAATCCTACGCCTCGGAACCACGTTCCTCAAACTCGATCCAAATGGATCTACACTCGGAAGATGAACTCTTCCTACAACTCGGAGAACCACGCTCCTACACTCGGAGATTAATCTACTACAAGTTTTACAAAAGATATGAAAAATATAAGCACAAAATATCTCAGATCTGCAAGAATTATATCTTTAGGTCTTCTTCTTGAAGTTGCAGCCCTTTTCAGATTTGTGAAAGAAACCTTGTAGATTGACCTGAGAGATTCTTGAATCTACCGAATGAAGAAGAACAAAACCTTTCTTGAATCAGTAGATCTTCTTAGATCGATGTTGCAACTTGCTTCTAACAGTCGAAGAGATGAAGGTCGATCAGAACGAGAGCGTCGGCGGCGGCTTTAGGTCGTCGGGCTTGAGAGAAATGCGAACGAACCAGCGATTTAGGAAAGTACGGAATTGCTCGATCAATCTCTTAATCCTTCTTAGAGTTATGTCTTAGTGACAAGACATTATATAGGATGTCTCTAACGGTTGGAATTATCATAAATGATGACACGTGGACAAATCCTGTCGGGTTGAATTAAATTCCGGCCGATCTGGACTTAGAGAAAATTTCTCGAAAAAGATGAACTTAGTTCTCGAGAAGTTGAGATAGTTCTCGAGAACTATGTACTAAGCTTTCGAAAACTATGGCTGCATCTCGATCACTGATCTCCTTGAAATAGCCTTGAACTTCTCGAGAACACGGGATTATAGTTCTCGAGAGCAAAATCGACTTTTCGAGAACTTGACAGAAAACATTTCGAGAACAAAAACTTCGCGAAAACTTATATAGCACTTCTCGAGAACTTTACTTACAGTCAACTTCTAAAGAAATACCTGAACTGAATACTTCTCGAGAACTTTGTCAAGTAGTTCTCGAGAACATTATCGACCTCTCGAGGACTTATGGAATAGTTCTTGAGAACTTGAATTGAGTCCAATTCCTGAAGAGAAAGCAGAACTTTTCGAGAGCCAAGGAGTACTTCTCGAGAACTTCTATAGTAGTTCTCGAGAACTTTATTAATGTCTCGAAAACTTCAACTTAGAGAAATTCTTGAACTGTCCTTACTTCTCGAGAAGTAGGGTCTGAGCCTCTCGAGAACTATGTCAAACTTCTCGAGAACTCTGAGAGAACTTCTCGAGATATGGACTTAGAGATTTTTTCAAGAACTTCAAGTAAGATTTCTTTCTGGACTTGTCTCCATCTTTTGCTCAAAAGTTTGAGTATGTAGTGTATCCCAATTGAGAGGCTACACATGAGTCAACACTTTGGATCACCCAGTGAGGGATTATACTGAGTGGTCCTGTATTCCCGACCCACTATAGACTGACATTGGTCTACACTTAGAACTTAGGATCTGCAAACATACACTAGAACAAAGATGTCAAATACAACTTAATTCATCTTAGTTAAAAGGGTGACTTTATGCAAATTTGGGTTATTGTGGAGACAATACCCAACAATCTCCCCCTATTTGTAGAAGTCAGAACCCTTTATACTAAGGTGAATTATTATAACTAAAAAAACATGAAAGAAGAAAGGTAAGAGCAGTAAAAGCACAGGAGGAAAAATTAGAAATTATAATTAAGTAAAACTAGGAAATGTTATATATATCAAAAATCTTTTAGGGTTAAAATCAACATTCATTTCCTTTCTAGTTCTCAACACCACAACCATCAAGAATCATCTCTGTTCTACTGTTGCTTGTCTTGTTTAGCCTGTTGTCTTCTATGGTAGCTGAAGGGTTTGGGATAGTATCTGGGAGGTTTTGGAGGAGCTTTAGGATTGTTTTTA
This sequence comes from Platanthera zijinensis, assembly GCA_039513925.1. Lineage (NCBI taxonomy): Eukaryota > Viridiplantae > Streptophyta > Magnoliopsida > Asparagales > Orchidaceae > Platanthera > Platanthera zijinensis. The sequence continues at coordinate 169,735,786 of CM077080.1, read as the reverse complement.
CCATATTCTCTGTCATGTAGTCTACTTTTAGTCATTGACTTCTCATATAACTCCCATTCCGTATAGCTGTAGTGCAGGCTTCTTTCCTCATTCAAATCCAGTACAAGTTTCAATGTATCAAGAATTAAAGATTTTTAGGTTGGGATCCATACTTCAGCAAACTCTTGAGCTTTTCTATTTTCTGCTTTAGGCTGAGGAGATGATCTACTGGCAGAGGGTCCCTCCCCATACTTCCTTTTCTTTGGGATATAAATCTCTGGTAGATTTTCTGGTATCACATCATCCCAGACCTGAGAGTAAGAAGCTGGAGGAGGTTCCTGGTCTTCTGGCCTAGGAGAGAAGGTGGGATATTGAGGTTGAGACACTTGGGGTTGAGACACTTGGCTAGACGTACCTTCAGCAAGAGGATTTAGATGGTGAGGGATCACATTTGGGTCTGCCTGAAAATCTGGGAATATCTGGTTGTGCATCCATATAGCTGTGTCATAAGTATGGAATTTTACAGATTGAATTTGTTCTAGAACATCCTTATTGATCTCAGTAACTTTTGCAGTCCACGGAGTTTTGGCTTCATTATTAAGCTTTTCAACTTGGGCTTTGACAATGTCCTCCCCCTTTCTGATTTATACAGATAGGGTCGCTATGGCATCCTCCTTGAAGGTTCCAACCTCATTGCATACCTTCATTATATTTTCTTTAGCTCGTTTGTCCAGTTGTATCTGATTATTTGTAAGAGTCACTGATTGGTCCATTACTTGTCCAATACTGGTGATTGTATGATCTAAGGCCTTCCCTCCTATTCTGAATAATTCTTTGAGCTGGTCAGTGTTGACTTGAATTTCAGCGAAACCTCTGCTCATCTCATGTTCCAAAGCAGTGACTTGTTTTTGAATGTTCTGAAGGGATTCATCGAAGTGTTTTCTTTGGGCAGAGAGCATTTCTTCTATCTTGGAGAGAATATTTGTGTTCATCATAACAGACGCAGCAGCAGTAGTAGGAGCATGAGGGATGGAAACAGTCTAAGCTGGAGGGGCATCTGATAAGGCAGTAGAGGCAGGCGCACTGGTAGGAGAAGCTGGAGGTGGAGGGGCTTGCCATGGAGGCATTTCTTCTAGAACAACAGAGCTCTTAGCTCTTTTAGTGCGAAAGACTGTATCACTCTCCTCATCAATGAAGCTTGGAAGGTTGAAGTTTAGTGTCCTGAGAGGGGGTTCTACCTCCTCAGGAGCTTGCTCATCCTCTTCAGATGACAGGATGGTCTCTAGAGGAGTGGATTCTTGTCTTGGGGATTGAGGAGGAGTAGGAGTACCTTGATGTGAAGGTAGGGGGGATGGAGTATCTCTGGGTAGTTCAGCAGCACCATATTTTGGAAGAGGAGGAAGAGGGTCCTCAGATGAGAGTTCCTCTTTCATTTTATCTATAGCTTCATCTGTATCCTTGAGTACCTCTTGAGCTGGTAAATCTGACTGGGTAGATATTGGAGAAGACTCCCTGGGGCTCCTGAGTGGAGTAAAAATCCTGAAGGCTGAGGTAGAAGGTGCTGTCTCCCCCTCTGTTGCTGCACTAGATGGTTCAACAACATGATGTGGAGGTGGAGATGGAGTCCTGACTTCTGAGACAGTAGCACCAACTTCCTTAGCTAACTGTCTAGGGTTTTTTAATTTAAGTTCCCATCTCTGGATCGAGGTGACAGATATCTTTTTCAGATGATGGACAGGGGTACCTTTGGAGATTTTGTATGTTACTGGATCAATCTCACTCAATAGCAACGAGATTATCCTTGCAAACTTGGGCTCATGAATACTGTCTCTGATCATTTCAAATATCATCATACCAAACTGAAAGCTTTTCCTTGCCAATGATATCTGCGAGGAGTTTTCCCACGTCATTAAGCAGATGTCTCCTGAGGGAGTTGTATTCCTCTGGAATTCCACAGAAGGAGTAGGCTCTGTCATAATCTTCTGGAGTGAGGTCATCTTCCTCATGGACAATAGGCAATTTCAGAAGTTTAGAAACCCTATGCTTGTCAAGCTTTATCTTAATTCCCTTAACTTTGGTTTTCAAAATCGTTCCATTTCTCCTTGTTTTGGCATTCTTGAAAAATTCCTCTACCTCTTGAAAAACAATCTTCACGGGCTTTGTAAGTACAAACATCAGTCCGGCTGTCTCGAGAAGTATCATCAAGTTTTTGAAATCGTCGGAAACGTCGGCCATTCCTGCAACAACGAGTTCACTTCCAATCCCAATCTTTGAACTGTGAGCCATTTGCGTCGGTGAAGGCAACGAACGGAGCGGATAGAGAGGGGAAGATACGGAGATGTCGGTCGGCAGAAGATGAAGAGGTGCGAGAGTATTTTTGAAATGATGGTTGATTTCGGATTCTAAAGAGATTTAGATATATATAGTATCCTCGTAATGTTAATTATAAGTCTAATTAGCCTTAAATTAGGGCAGAAATCATGAATTTACGAATTAACAGAGTTAAGAAATTTCGGGAGAAGGTCGGTCCAGCTCTCGAGAAGTAGGTTAAACTTTTTGAGAAGTGGCCGAGAGTTTTTGAGAAGTTTGAAAGTTCTCAAGAACTGGGGTCCAGAGTTTTCGAGAGAGAGAATGACTTTTCGAAAACTAGTCTCCAAAGTTCTCGAGAGAGAAACAGACTTCTCGAGAACTAGTTCTCGAGAACTTACAATGAACTTTTCGAGAAGTTTAAGTATTTCTCGAGAACTTAAGATACTTTTCGAGAGCAATTTTCTGCCTCTCGTGAAGTGGACTTAGGTTTTCGAGAAATGACTTCTACTTTTCGAGAAGTTTAAGTAGGTTTTCGAGAACTGCCTTCCACTTGGTAAAATCTGACCTTTTAGAAGTATCCTCGATTCTTGAGCCTTTGAACTGATTACTTTGGTTTAATTCTCCTTTTTCAGTAACCCAAGTTCAGTTTTGAAGAAATTGAACTTGGTCTCGTCCAGCGGCTTGGTAAAGATATCTACAACCTGCCAATCTGTAGGCACATACTTCAGATCTACATTCCCTTGCTCCACATGCTCCCGGATAAAGTGGTATCGCAGCTCGATGTGTTTAGTCCGACTATGTGAGACTGGATTGTTTGTGATTGCAATGGCTCTGGAGGAGTCAAAGAACAAAGTAATGTCCTTGATCTTCATGTTGTAATCCTCCAACTGGTTCTTGATCCACAGAAGCTATGCACAATAGCTCCCTATAGAGATATACTCTAACTCAGCCGTTGAGATGGCTACACAGTTCTGCTTCTTACTGCTCTATGAAATAGGTCTCCTTCCCAGGAATTGGCAAGTCCCGGAAGTGCTTTTCCTGTCGTCTTTGCTTCCTTCAAAATCTGCATCTGAAAATCCAATCAGTTCACTATCATTACTTCTTGGGTACCATAAGCCAAGATTTGGTGTACCTTTAAGATATCTCAAAATTCGCTTTGCAGCAATATAGTGAGATTCCTTAGAGTTCACCTGGAATCTAGCGCATACACATGTTGAAAACATGATATCTGGTCTACTTGCGGTAAGGTAGAGCAAAGACCCAATTATTCTTCTATACTTGGTTTCATAAAAAGGTTTCCCTTTCACATCCTTGTCTAGAGACATAGCTAAGGCCATTGGAGTCCGCATAGAGGTTGCATTCTCCATTCCGAATTTCTTAAGTAGCTCTTTGGTGAACTTGGTCTGTGAGATGAAAATTCCATCCTCAAATTGTTTCACCTGAAGCCCTAAGAAATACTTCTGCTCGCCCATACTGCTCATTTCAAACTTCCCTTGCATAAGTTTAGAGAACTTCTTGCAGAGGTTGTTATCCGTAGAGCCAAAAATAATGTCATCGACATAGATTTGCACGAGCAAAATCTTGCCTTTTATTTCCCTAAGAAATAATATCTTGTCCATCTTTCCTCTTGTGAACTTGTTCTCAAGAAGAAAGCTAGACATCGTCTCATACCAAGCTCGAGGAGCTTGTTTAAGACCATATAAAGCTTTTTGCAGTAAATAAACATGATTAGGGAAAGTTGAGCCAAAAAAACCTGGCGGGTTCTCTACATACACTTCTTCCTTTATGTCACCATTCAGGAAGGCGGACTTTACATCCATTTGATATACTGTAAAGCCTTTAAGTGCAGCATAAGCAAGGAATAACCTAATCGCCTCCAGTCTTGCCACTGGAGCATATGTTTGATCGATGTCGATTCCTTCTTCTTGACGATAGCCCTTGGCGACGAGTCTGGCTTTATTCTTTATAATCGTTCCATCTTCGTCCATCTCTTTCAGGTAGACCCATTTTGTCTTGATGACGTTCTTACTCTTGGGTCTAGGAACAAGTGTCCAAACTTTGCAACGTTTGAACTTATTTAACTCTTCTTCCATTGCTAGAATCCAGGATGCATCCGAGTTTGCTTCCTCGAACTTCTTAGGTTCAACCTGTGATAGAAAACTTAAGAATAAATTCTCGTTAGTTGTACCTCTCCGAGTCCTGACACCATCCCGGGGATCTCCTATGATTTGGTCCAAGGGATGATCCTTCAGGTGTCTGAGCTCTAGAGTCCTTGCATCTAGGATCTCTTCAGCCACTTGAGTTGCATCTTCAGCTGGAATGAGTTCTTCATCTTGATCATCTACCTCTCCAACCGGGGTTATAGAGGTGATCTTTACGAATTTTTCATCTTTATCTTCAGTAGGTTCATCCAGTCTGAGTTCCTTTATCTTTGTACCTGCATCTTCAATGAGCACACTAGAGGAGTTGCTTTGCAGCAAGCTCGTCTCATCCAATACAATGTGTATCGATTCTTCTACCACCAGAGTTTTTCTATTAAATACTCTATAGGCCTTACTATGGCTACTATGACCAACAAAAATACCTTCAAAGCTTTTCTCGCTAAACTTGGTAGCGTGATACTTGCCGTTGTTAAGTACGAAGCACTTACAGCCAAAGATTCTAAAATATGAAATGGTTGGTTTCCTGCCTTTTAGAAGTTCGTAAGGAGTCTTATCATGGTTCTTGTTGATGAGTGCTCGATTTTGCACGTGACAAGCGGTGTTGACGGCTTCAGCCCAGAAGTACTCTGGAAGTGAGGCATCACTCAACATGGTCCGGCAAGCCTCTATGAGTGTTCTGTTCCTTCTCTCAGCTACTCCATTTTGCTGTGGAGTGCGAGGAGAGGAAAACTCATGAAAGATACCTTGACTTTTACAGTATTCTGTCATGGCCCCAGACTTGAATTCCGTTCCATTGTCACTTCTGATTTTTATTACGGACCAGGTTTATTCATTCTGGACTTGCCTAACAAAATTAGTGAAAACGTTGAAGGTATCTGACTTGTGTTTCAGAAAGAACACCCACGCAAAGCGCGAGTAATCATCCACAATAACCAACGTATATTCCTTACCTCCAAAACTTCTAACTTGTAGTGGACCAAACAAGTCCATATGAATAAGTTGTAAGTTTCTATCAGAATCTTTGCCTATAATGCTTTTAAATGAACTCCTTGTTTGCTTGCCTTTTATACAGGCATGATAAGGGCTTTCCTTAACGCACTTGACGTTAGGGGCATCACGTACTAAGTTCTGAGAGAATATTTTATTAACAGTTTTGAAATTAATATGTGCTAGTCTCTTGTGCCATTGGTAAGCAAGATATGCACTACTTTTTTCTAAAAGACATACTGGTGTAGATGAGTCAATACAGATGAAATTTAAACAGAAAATATTTCTGCTTCGAGTGCCTGATAAGATAGTTTCCATGTTGTCAACCGATTTTATCAAACACTTATCAGCATGAAATTCAACCACGTATCCTTCGTCGCATAGTTGGCTTATGCTGATGAGATTGTGTTCCAATCCTTCAACATAGGCTACATTCGAAAAGGATACGTTACCGTTAGTAATCATACCATAGCCTTTGGTAATTCCTCATTCTGAACCTCCAAAGATGACCTTTGGTCCGTTCAACACCGGTGAAAAGTTCTGAAGTAGGATCCTTGTCCCGGTCATATGCCGAGAACATCCACTGTCCAAATACCAGATTGGCATTTTTGTGGCCTTTGGACATACCTGCAATTACAATCACTTAGCCTTAGGAAACCAAACACGTTTGGGTCCTTGGACTCGAGTTAGAATACTCCCACTACGAGTATTAGCCTCATGAGTGGTCATTCTCATGTTCTCAACTTGAGGAGTTGAAGCATTTCTAGGATTAAGCCAACAGTCTATGGCAAAGTGACCAACTCTACCACAGCACTAACAGTCGAATCTGTTGTATCTTTGCCTTCCAAACTCCTGCTTGACCTTCTTGGGAGGAGGTCCGGCCGGGGTAGCATTGTTGGAGGAAGAGGCTTCATGATGATGGCAGCTACATGAAGTCTTCTCCTTCATAGGCTTTTCCACAACAGGTTTTACCTTTGGTGTCTTCTTGATGTTATGACCATGAGCATATGGTCCATAGCTCTGAAGTTGAATCTCTTCATAAGGTGCCTTGAAGACACTTTCGCCAAAGTTACGGGGGCGGGTCCAACCTTGGTACCTTGACTTGGGCTTCTCCAGGATCGGCCTAGAGAAGTGTCCATAGGTGGACTCATAGTCGAATTCATTCGTAGGAAAGATAACTTTCTTGAACGATACTGGCTCCAAAGGAGCTTTCCCTTTTTCCTCGGCTAAGGCCTTCTTGGCATTCTTATTCATTCTCTTGGCCTTGTTTCTCCTAGAGGATTTACTAGGAGCACCTTGGTGGCCTAGACCAGCACCCTTGGCATTAGCTGAGAATTCAGCAGCGAGTGGAAGAACTGTCTTAGGCTTAGAGAAACTTTCAACAAGTTTCTTCTCAGCCTCGAGTTGTTTTTCCAACTCTTTGATGATTTCATCTTTAAGGTCGAGGTGCTTGAGAGCTTGATTGTTTTCTTCCATAGCAAAATTGAAGTTCTCTTGAAGAGAGTCAGTCTTAGAAACTTCTTCTCTCAAGCTGCTCTCAATAGCATGTAGAGATTTTATCTCTTTAGCTTGAGTTTTCACGACTCGGCGACATTTTTCATAAGCCGTGAGTAACTCCTTATATTGTCCCATGAGTTCAGATTCATCCTCAGAGGGATAGCCCTCTTGCTCATTATCATCATCAGATTCTGAAAAAGGGGTGTGAGATTTTACCTCCCTAGTGAACTGGGGACTTGTTCATCATCAGTCAGAGCCATTAGCCCAAAGTAGGCTTCTTCCTCTTTTGCACTCGACCCAGATGAGTCGGAGTCACTGAGGGTTTTGCCCTTCTTGGCTAGCAAGCTCTTTTCTGTCCTCTTTTTGGTGTAGGACTTCTTCTCTTCTCTTTTGCCACCCTCTTTCTTCTTGTGGGGGCAATCCGCAATGACGTGACCTGGCTTATTACAGCAATAACAAACAAGGTTAGTCGAATGATGTTTGTTCGGTTTAGAACCATTGAAAGTGAGGGTAAGATCTATCTCAACTCTAGAGGGGGGGGGGTGAATAGAGTTTATTCAAATAAGTTTCACAGTTTTGAAAATATCAACACATATAAAATTTAATTTACACTATAGTGTAGAGTGCTAGAAAGAAATTTAAGAAGCAAGAAATTAAGAACACAACACACAGCAATAATCACACAAACAATCCAGCAGACACAAGGAAATATAGTGGTTCCCCAAAAACCTGGGTACATCCACTCTTCTACCACCCTTGGTAGGAATCCACTCAGGATGAGTTGATCAGGTGTCCTGACACCAATGAGCTTTTGTTAAGGTGCTCAAAAACCAAAACTAGATTTTTTGATAAGGTGTCTTGCCACCACTGAGTTTTGACAAGGTTCTCAGAACCAGACAGAACTTTTGAAGGGAGTTCAAGAACCCTTTTACAGCAGGAAAATAAAAAGGAAAAGGAAATGAAGTTGTCTTCTCTGTTCTCAAATCAAATGAGAGAAGACTAGTGGATCTTTGTTGTCAAAGCTCCCCCTGAGATCTAGACTGGTTCAGGAAAAGAAGCTTTTCTCTAGGGTGATAGGTCTTCAGAATTTTGATCTCCAGCAAAAGATTGTTTCAGCAAGAAGGCTGAAAGATGAGGTGTCTGGAGTTCTTGAAATGAAGTTGTGAACACTTTTCAGTAAGCAAGAAGATTTTTTTTTATGTCACAGTTCTTCTGTTGTTCTTTTTCTATCAGTGTTCTGTATATGATATGTTTTTTTGATTGAAAAAGGAAGATCTTATTCTCTGAAAAATTCTTTGTCCAAAGTAGCCGTTGGCAGTCATAAATGTCTTCCATAAAGAGTCTTGTCTTCTAGAGGAAAGTCCAGCAAACATTCTCTGAATAATACCTTGAAACTTGCTCCAGAATAAAGACAAACGGCTGGCAGATCTTCTTATCATAAATGCTGATAATATTCAAAAACATTCCAAAGAATAACAGCATTTGAATCCTTAAATGCGTCGATCTCTCAGAAGAATCGTTGATCTGAGCTCTACGATCGTCGAACTGAGCTCAGAGATGAAATGAGATAAAGCAGACAGAAAACGTCGAACTGAGCTCGAAGATCGTCGAAAGGAGTTCGACGATTAAGCAGAACGGGCTGAAGGCAAATAGTCGATCTGAGCTCGAAGATCGTCGACCTGAGTTCGACGATTTATCGAAGTTGAGCTCAGAGAGCGTCGAATGGAGTTCGACGATTCGTCGACCTGAGCTCGACGAAAATTGCTTAGACTTAGACTTAGCTCTTCAACCTTGATCTTGGAATGGTCCTGGGGGCAGCTTCAAACCTAAGTTCTAAGCCCTAGACTCACTCTAGTGTTGACCTTCACAACTATACAACTAGGTCAACCTGGTTTCCTAAGACAACCATAGTGATCCTTACCCAAATTAGTAATAGGGTGTTCCAACAACCATACCTGTCGTGACTGCTTGAGCCTTTTCTATGACAATCACCATCATTGCGTGATCTTCTATAGAAAGCATCCTTGCCTTTCCATTGCTTCTTTTTGTTTAAGAATTTCTTGAACTGCCTTGAGAGTAGAGAAAACTCTCCATCAGATAGCTCTGAGCAAGATGAGCTTGGCTGAGATGATTCTTCTTCATCAACTTCATGAACTGGGGCAGGATGGCCATCCTTTGTCTTCCTTGAGCTATCTGCCTTCAGAGCGACAGACTTCTCCTTGGAAGCAGACCTGCTCATCTCTTCTTCTGCTTTTCTTGAGTTGATTTGAAGCTCGTAAGACATAAGCTTTCCGAACAGATTCTGCGGGTCCGTCTCGGCTAACCTTCTGAACTCCCGAATGGCGCATACCTTATTATCCCATTCCTTGGTCAGGGATCTTAAGAATTTTTCATTTAGTTCTCCGTTGGTGAAGACTCGGCCATAAACTCTTAGGCCATTGCATATCTTGAAAAAGTTCTCAAAGGTATAGCTATGGCTTCCTTGTGACCTTGCCTGAAGGCTTCATACTTCTGATTTAGAAGGGATCTCCTATCATCCCTAACTTCTTCAGTGCCTTCCATCAGAGTAACCAGGGATTGCCACATCTCCTTGGAAGTCTGGCAATGAATAACATTTTGCAGCATCGAGTCATCGACTGCACTTGCTATAATATTTTTATCTTTCTTGTCCAGGGAGACAAGTGCAATCTCGTCCTTATCCAAATCCATCAACTTCTTTGGGACCTTTTTGGTTGGATCTATTGTGGATGCAATCATAGGGACATACGGACCTTCTTCAACAATCATGAAGATCCGAGGATCCACAACTTCCATGAATAGTTTAACTCTTTCCTTCCATATAGGAAAATTATTCTTGGTGCATATAGGGAGCTTAGCAAAATCCTTGGTCTTACTCATGCTTGATACTTTACTAAAGACAACTTAGGAAGGATTAGATAAAGGTGTTAACCTTTTAACGATCAACCTCCCTCTGATACCAATTGAAAGTGGAAAGTTGTCAACCTAAATCACCTAGAGGGGGGTGAATAGGTGAATTGTGCGTTTGTTTGCGGAATAAAAATTTCCGAGATCTAGCACACGTAATCAAGCAATCACAGAAGGACACAAAAGATTTATAGTGTTTCCCCATCCTTGGGTACGTCCACTTTACCTCACCGTTCTAGCAAATCACTAGATCCGGCTACTCCACTATCTCGGATTGCAAACCAATCCTACGCCTCGGAACCACGTTCCTACAAACTCGATCCAAATGGATCTACACTCGGAAGATGAACTCTTCCTACAACTCGGAGAACCACGCTCCTACACTCAGAGATTAATCTCCTACAAGTTTTACAAAAGATATGAAAAATATAAGCACAAAATATCTCAGATCTGCAAGAAATATATCTTTAGGTCTTCTTCTTGAAGTTGCAGCCCTTTTCAGATTTGTGGAAGAAACCTTGTAGATTGACCTGAGAGATTCTTGAATCTATCGAATGAAGAAGAAAAAAACCTTTCTTGAATCAGTAGATCTTCTTAGATCGATGATGCAACTTGCTTCTAACAGTCGAAGAGATGAAGGTCGATCAGAACGAGAGCATCGGCGGCGGCTTTAGGTCGTCGGGCTTGAGAGAAATGCGGCAGAACCAGCGATTTAGGAAAGTACGGAATTGCTCGGTCAATCACTTAATCCTTCTTAGAGTTATGTCTTAATGACAAGACATTATATAGGATGTCTCTAATGGTTGGAATTATCATAAATGATGACACGTGGACCAATCCTGTCGTGTTGAATTAAATTCCGGCCGATCTGGACTTAGAGAAAATTTCTGAAAAAAGATGAACTTAGTTCTCGAGAAGTTGAGATAGTTCTCGAGAACTATGTACTAAGCTTTCAAAAACTATGGCTGCATCTCGATCACTGATCTCCTTGAAATAGCCTTTGACTTCTCGAGAACACGGGATTATAGTTCTCGAGAGCTAAATCGACTTTTCGAGAACTTGACAGAAAACCTTTCGAGAACAAAAACTTCTCGAAAACTTATATAGCACTTCTCGAGAACTTTACTTACAGTAAACTTCTAAAGAAATACCTGAACTGAATACTTCTCGAGAACTTTGTCAAGTAGTTCTCGAGAACATTATCGACCTCTCGAGGACTTATGGAATAGTTCTCGAGAACTTGAATTGAGTCCAATTCCTGAAGAGAAAGCAGAACTTTTCGAGAGCAAAGGAGTACTTCTCGAGAACTTCTATAGTAGTTTTCGAGAACTTTATTAACCTCTCGAAAACTTCAACTTAGTGAAATTCTTGAACTGTCCTGACTTCTTGAGAAGTAGGGTCTGACCTCTCGAGAACTATGTAAACCTTCTCGAGAACTCTAAGAGAACTTCTCGAGATATGGACTTAGAGATTTTTTTCAAGAACTTCAAGTAAGATTTCCTTCTGGAATTGTCTCCATCTTTTGCTCCAAAGTTTGAGTATGAAGTGTATCCAAATTGAGAGGCTACACATGAGTCAACACTTTGGATCACCTAGTGAGGGATTACACTGAGTGGTCTTGTGTTCCTGACCCACTGTAGACTGACATTGGTCTACACTTAGAACTAAGGATCTGCAAACATACACTAGAACACAGATGTCAAATACAACTTAATTCATCTTAGTTCAAAGGGTGACTTCATGCAAATCTGGGTTATTGTGGAGACAATACCCAACAGGTTTCTTAGCCTTCTTACTTTTTGACGGCGGAACCTCGGAGGCGACATCCTCCTCGCGCGGCCTTTTTGGTCTAGCGATGCCGAGGAGACCAGACAAGGCAGTAATGCTGTCCTGAAGCATCTTCGCGCTGGCATCCGACATTCTTAGCAAGCTTCGAAGTCCGTCTCGGAAAGCAGCCCCCCTATTTATAGACTCCACCAAACCCGCGACAAGGCGAGCGGTCCAGATACTCGGCAGGGGTGCTCACCAAATAAGTGTTGGATGTTCTTTCAGGTCTCCTACGTCGCCCAAAAAGAGCAGAGATTGTGTACAACCCGTATTCGACGAGGGTGGACCCTACCACCGCCAGGTCATCAGGAGTCAAGATCAACAAGTCAAGACGGGGTAAAGATCAGCGCCCCAGGCCGTGGAAGACTCGTGCGAGTATGGCGTGTAACACCCCTATCCACCGTATAGCATATAGCAGTAGGTCCGGCCGGGGCCCGACGCCATATACTACGGACAGACCGGTTGGTTACGCGTTGAAACCAATCAACCAATCATAACGTCCTACACAACACCTAGCGGAAGCAATTATTAATTTGCACAATTAAGAACCCTGCCAATAGCATGAATGTCCACTACAAAAACACCCGCAGGAATGTTCCAATACACATAAAACAGAAATGGCCTTAAGGCCTTACATAGTTTGCTTGATACAAAAGTGTTTTCATACATCGGCTCGTAGGCCGGCCACACATGGTCACAATGAAACACTCAAAATTAGGCCTTCAAGGGCCGGCTCAGCAACTTGGGCTTTAGCCCGCTATTTTCCGCTCGGCTCCGCAGCACCTGCAAGCACAAACCACCGCCCGGTGGCAAACAAAAGCAATGGTCAGCTATGCTGACCAAATTATAACGATCCCGCCCCAAAATCGGGGCGGCGATGCTCTTTCCCTGCACTTTATTAGTAGGCAATAACAATAGTGTAAACACACTTCAACACAGGCGTGGGCTCGCACGGCCACACACCTCGTGCACACAGGGCACATTCACGGCGAACCGGCCAACGTCACGTCAATTCAAGCCATAGACGTTCCCGTTCCACCACCGCCTCTTGGACGACCAACCATATGAGCATTTTGCCTTCCTGGACTTGGTCACGACAATTTAAGCCATAGACCGCCGAAGACCCTCATCCATGCCAACGGTCCTACCGAACGACATAGACCGGGTACGGTTCTGCCTGACCCGTGCTCACACCGCAACGACAATTTAAGCCATATGCGCAGGTCAAGACTCACCGAGTCCCGTTTCCACCACAATAATCACATAACCCGGTTATGTTCACGTTGGCTCCCCGGCCACCGTGTTGGCAAAACTCGCTTTTGCCCAGTTTTCCGGGTGCACCTTAGAGTTAATCTCTAAGGCTCCCTGTTGCAATCTACCACGTAGAAAACCCGAAAACACCCAAACATCCGGAGTCTTGCCCGATTCAAATGCAATGCAACATCACCGATCCAGACCAACATGTCCGAATAGGTTTCACACACAATGCCCATGCCCGTTTACACATACGGACTCTACACAAGGGGGACTTCACATATCTACCCCAAGGAACGCTCCAACTCTTCGCTCACTCGCGAGAGAGGGCTTCCTATGCAAAGGGAAAAAGGGCTTCACATGCCCAAGGATGAGAAATCGTTACCCTTGCGTTCTTTCGCGGCGCCATCGAAAACTATGCGGTTGGAAAGCACCGCAACGACGTCACCTCCGCGGATCTGGACTCGGATCGCGATTCGGAGCTCCGAAGCTCCTCCGGCGGCCGGATCTTGGACTCCTCCTTCCTCCTTGCTCTCCCTTCTCTCTAAACTCTTAGAGAGAGAATGGCTAAAGGAAACGAGGATTCCCAACCCTAAATCCCGGCTAAAACCACCCAGGAGCAGCCACCCACCGTCAGATCCAAAGTCAAGGAAACGAACGGCCAAGATTAGATCTGAAATCATAAAATCTGGGCCGAACACGGGTTGCAACACGGCCGTGTGTCTGGCCGTGTCACCCATTCGCCGTCTCGACCGATTCGAAAACTAGCACACGGCATTTGACACGGCCTTCGACACGCCCGTGTCACCACTTGACACGCCCGTGTCGAGACCCGTGTCACGCCCCCCCGTGTGCAATCGGCCAGTTTTTCCCAACCCGAGAAGGACACGGCCTGCGACACGGTACCCGACATGCCCGTGTCGAATTTGACACGCCCGTGTCAGGGCCCGTGTCATGGCCCGTGTGCCTTCCCCAGAAAACAGCCCAAAGTGACACGCCCTGGGACATGCCCGTGTCCCAGGCCGTGTGCCTCAACACGACGATCTCCGACCATCAAAACGTCGACCACATGACCGTGGCCGAACACGCCTGTGTCACGCCCGTGACATGCCCGTGTCACGCCCGTGACACGCCCGTGTCACGCCCGTGACACCTGCTCCAAAATTCAGACTGGGCTTAAAACATCACCCGTCCCTCTTTTGAGTTTCGGGGTGTTACAACTCTCTCCCCCTTAAAAGAATTTCGCCCACGAAATTTACTAAAGTAAAACCATAGGAACTTAAAACTTTTAACGGTACCTGAGCGGAATAACTCCGGGTACTCCTCCTGCATGGTTTGCTCCCTTTCCCAAGAGAGCTCCTCCCGACCGCAATTATCCCACCGGACTTTAACCATCCGGATCTCCTTGTTACGGAGCCTCTTGACCTCTGCATTTTCAATACAAACGGGCTTGACCTTAGTCGTCAACCCTTCGTCCACCGGTACTTGATCAACTGCGATCACTAGCGAAGGCTCTTGCACCGCCTTCCGCAACACAGAGATGTGGAACACATCGTGTAGCCCACCTAACTCCACCGATAGCTTCAAACGGTACGCAGCTTCGCCGACTCGCTCCAGAACCTCAAAAGGTCCAAGGTATCTTGGGCTCAGCTTCTTCAAGCGTCTCACCCGCGAAACCCCCTTGAACGGCTTCACTTTCAAGTATACCCAATCGCCTACCGCGAACTCCACGTTTCGGTGCTTGGCATTGTAATACTTCGCCTGCCTGTCCTGAGCGATCAACAAGCGCTCCCGAATGATCCGCACCAACGAGGTAGCACTCTCCACCTCCTGCTTCTTGTACAACCTTGCCTCACCCGTTTCAAGCCACGATAACGGCGTGCGACACTTCCTACCATACAGGGCCTCGAAGGGTGCCATTTGTATACTCGCTTGGTAGCCATTGTTGTACGCAAACTCCACCAAATACAGGTGGTCCTCCCAATGCTTCCCGAAGTCTAGGACACACATGCGGAGCATGTCCTCCAACGTTCTATTGACTCTCTCGGTCTGCCCATCCGTCTGCGGATGGAAGGCTGTGCTGAACTTCAACTTTGTCCCCAGCATCTGCTGCACCAACCTCCAATCATTGGACGTGAAACGCCCATCGCGATCACTCACAATGCTGCGAGGCACACCATGCAGTCTAACTATATTGTCCACATATAGCTTTGCCAACTTCTCCACCGAGTCGTCTTTCCTATGCGGAATGAAATGCGACACTTTAGTTAACCGATCTACGATCACCCAGATGGCGTCGTTCCCTTTCTGCGACCTTGGCAACCCATGCACAAAGTCCATAGATATGTCGTCGAACTTCCACTCCGGTATAGGCAAGGACTTCAGAAATCCTCCCGGCTTTTGGCACTCCGCCTTAACCAAGGCGCATGTTTGGCACTTAGCCACAAACAACGCCACATCTTTCTTAAGCCCCGGCCACCAAAACAGCTTCTTGAGGTCACGGTACATCTTTGTGCTCCCTGGGTGGATCGAGTACTTGGTATGATGAGCCTCGTACATCAACTCCGCCCGTAGGTTACTCCCGCTTGGGACGCACAACCGATGATCCTTCCTTAACAACCCATCTTCCACTGAAAATTGGGAATTTGACCCATCCAACGCTGCCTCCATAAGCTCCTTCATGGAGTCATCTAACTCCAATGCCTGCCGAACCCGATCAGCCAGGTCATACTGGACCTCTGTCCAGTTCAACATTGCCTTGGCGCTCGTCTGCTTGTAAACGCAACAGATCTCAAGCTCCTCCAACTCCCGTATCAGCCGCTCATCATGCACCTACAACCAGTTGGCTTGGGCGGGAGCCCTGCGACTCAACGCATCAGCAACCGCATTGCCCTTCCCGGGTACATAATGAATCTTGAAGGTGTAGTCCCCCAGGAACTCCATCCACCTCCTCTGCCTCATGTTAAGATCCTTCTGATCCAACAAGTACTTCAGGCTCTTGTGGTCGGTATAAATATCGACTCTTACGCCATATAAGTAGTGCCTCCACAGCTTGAGCGCAAATATCCTGGCCGCTAACTCCAAGTCGTGGACCAGATAGTTCCTTTCATGCACTTTCAGCTGACGCGATCCATAAGCTATCACGCTCCCATGCTGCAACAACACGCAGCCCAAACCACTACCCAAGGCGTCACTATACACCTCGAAGCCCTCGGTCCCACTCGGCGAACTAAGCACTGGCGCCGTGGTCAACCGTCTCTTCCGCTCCTCAAACGCTTGCACGCACTACTGCGTCCACAAGAATCTCTGATATTTCCTTGTCAACTTCGTGAGAGGTAGCGCTATCCGCGAGAAGTTCTCTACGAAGCGCCTGTAATATCCGGCAAGCCCGAGAAAACTACGGACTTCCGCGACAGAAGACAACGCAGGCCACTCCCGTATCGCAACGATCTTCGCCGGATCCACCGCTATACCTTCCCCACTAACAATGTGACCAAGGAACGCTACTGAGGGTAGCCAGAACTCGCACTTGGAGAATTTCGCATAAAGCTCATTCCTCCTCAAAGTCTCCAACACCAGATGCAAGTGCTTGAAGTGATCTTCTTCGCACTGCGAGTACACCAAAATATCGTCAATAAAGACGATCACAAAGCGATCCAGGAAATCTCGGAACGTCCTGTTCATTAGGTCCATAAACACTGATGGCGCATTCGTCAGTCCAAACGGCATGACCGTGAACTCGAAATGCCCATACCTTGTGCTGAACGCCGTCTTCGGGATATCACATTCCCTTATCTCAACTGATAGTACCCCGACTTCAAGTCCAACTTAGAATATACCGACGATCCGACTAACTGATCAAAGAGATCATCAATCCTCGGGATCGGGTACTTGTTCTTTTCCGTCAGCTTGTTCAACTCTCTGTAATCGATACACAACCGCATACTACCATCCTTCTTCTTAACGAAGAGGACCGGTGCGCTCCAAGGCAACGAGCTTGGACGCACATAACCTTGTTCCATCAGCTCCTCTAGCTGAACTTTCAACTCTGCCATCTCCTTAGGCGCCAACCTATACGGAGCACGTGACACCGGTTTGGCCCCCGGTACGAGCTCGATAGTGAAATCAATCTCTCGCCGCGGTGGGGCCCCGGGAAGACTATCTGGGAACACATCGGGGTATTCACAAACCACGGGGATGCTATCCAACGTGGACTTTGGCTCCACAGCCCCCACTATTGCGAAGAACAGCTCTGCACCAACACGAACTGCCTTTACCACCTAAAGAGCAGACATCAGCGTCTTGCTCGACCCCTTGAGTCCCTCGAATGTTGTCCCCCGCCCAACACCCAGCTTGACCTCCTTCCGGTCACAGTCAATCCAAGCTTTCTGCTCCGAAAGCCAATCCATCCCAAAGATAACGTCGAACTCTACTAGCGACAGCAATGACGCTAGCAAGTCGAACTCTTGGCTCCCAATGTGAACCTTTACGGCGCACACTCTGTCCGCACGCATCGAGCACCCATTCGGTAGCAGCACATCCAACTTGTCCTTCGCCATCGAAGAAGGGACTCCGATGCACGATATAAAATTTTCGGACAAGAAGGAGTGTGAAGCTCCCGTGTCGAACAGTGCCCGTGCCGGACTATCACTAATCACAACAAAGCCTATACAAACAATATTAGGCTAACAAGCAATAGACAACAGTATATAAAGTTAACTTGCTGTAAATTAACTCGTACCTGTCACCACATCCGCTTGTTTAATAGCCTCCTGCTGGCCCAAGTTATAGACTCTAGGCTGAGTCGGAGCATAGTGGGACGCGGTTGACTCCACCGCCTTGCCCTTCTCTTCGTAAGTAGCTCCTTGCTTTCTCTCGGACTTTGGGCGTCCGCTCCAACAATCGCGGGCAAAGTGCCCCGTCTTTCCACATGTGAAACAAGCGCCCGGGGTTCGATTAGTAGTTGCCCCCGAGGCACCCGTAGAAGAAGCTGGACCTGACGTCCTAGCCTTCTTGAAGAATTTTCGATAGCCCGACTTCGACGTAGTCGGCGCTTTGAACTCCGATTTCTTCCCGCCAGAATCCTTCTTAGCTTGCACATTTCTCATGTCCTTCTCCAAGGACCGGGCCGAGTTGACCAAGGTTAGGAAACCCTGCGCCATGGGCCCTGACAGTAGCAACCTCAGCTCATCTCTTAACCCTTCGTAGAAGCGGTTAGTCTTTCGCTCCTCGTCGGCAAAGGTAGCGCTAGCATATCTCCCCAACCGAGTAAACTCGTGGAGGTACTCGTCTACAGTGCTATCTCCTTGTACCAACCTTTGGAACTCATTCTCCAATGCGATCCTCTGCGCTGAGGGGAGGTATCGAGCTATGAACAGTCTCGAAAACTCCGCCATAGGAACTTCGGCCAACGGCCTTCCCCTCAACTGGTGTAGCTCTAGGCCTTCCCACCATAACCTTGCGTCCCCATCCAACAGGAACGTCGCTATTGTGGTCTTCTGCCACTCTTCCATTTCTGTAGCTGTCATCACCCTATTTACTCTTGAGAGCCAATCCTCAGCCTGGGTCGGGGTTCCCGTTCCCGAGAACACCGGTGGGTGGAAGCCCATCACATGCTTCAACTGTCTTTCAGTTGCTCTCCGAGGCAACTCCAGCTCCACCGCCACCTGCTCGACCCTTCTAGGCTCCGCCGCTTGGAGCGGCACTTGCTCCCCCGCAGGAGCAGGCTGCTGCACCTGTCTTGCAGGTTGCGCATTAATCATAGCAAATACAGCTTCTGCCACCAATCTAATGGTCTCGGCAGACGGAGGTGTTGCAGGCGCTTCACTTGGCGCACTGCTTGCCTCAGAACCTGGCCGTTCTGACGGCCCAGCACCACTCCTGGTCACCTATAATCGTGCAAAACACCGATAAGCGACCAAAAGTTACTGCAAACAGCAATTATAGGAACATGCATGTTCCTCAAACATGTGTATTTTCATTCCTAAGTGGACATTCATGGGTTCTTTTCATGTTATAACGATGACGCACACATGTGCTCACCACCCCTTAAAGTGAATTCGTCCACAAATTCATTTAAGTTTGACCGAAACCAGTAATCTGATACCAATTTGTAACACCCCTATCCGTCGTATAACATATAGCAGTAGGTCCGGCTGGGGCCCGACGCCATATACTACGGACAGACCGGTTGGTTACACGTTGAAACCAATCAACCAATCATAACGTCCTACACAACACCTAGCGGAAGCAATTATTAATTTGCACAATTAAGAACCCTGCCAACAACATGAATGTCCACTACAAAAACACCCTCAGGAATGTTCCAATACACATAAAACAGAAATGGCCTTAAGGCCTTACATAGTTTGCTTGATACAAAAGTGTTTTCATACATCGGCTCGCAGGCCGGCCACACATGGTCACAATGAAACACTCAAAATTAGGCCTTCGAGGGCCGGCTCAGCAACTTGGGCTTTAGCCCGCTATTTTCCGCTCGGCTCCGCAGCACCTGCAAGCACAAACCACCGCCCGGTGGCAAACAAAAGCAACGGTCAGGCTGACCAAATTATAACGATCCCGCCCCAAAATTGTCACAACCCGCATTTTCTCCGAATTAAGAATTATCAGAGTAAGAGAAAACACGCGTCATGATGCCACGTCAAGCAGGGGATAACTGCTGACGCTCAGGCAAAACCAACTACAATCTTTATGAAAGAAAATCATGTGAATAATGATTAGAAAATCAGTTATAATTAGAGTCCGTATCCCTCGCCTCAGTGGATCATCTAGTCCACCAAAGAAAACTATATTTATACGCTGCGGAAAAATACTTTATTTAGGTTTAACATCCCAAGGAGCACATAAGGGTCCCAAGAGAACCACTCATGCTATGCAAGACCCTACATTTAATTTATATAATATATAAGAAAACGGTCTTTATACGTGATTTGGAAAAATAGTGATTACGCTTTATAAAACGTGCTGATCATGAGCTTTATTTATAATAATAATTATAGTTTAAAAGTAACTAGCAACCTAGCATAAAACCTTCTCAGAGCAAGTAGACTATCTCCAGAAAATGGTAGCAGCAATAGTATATATCTAGTACAAGGTAAAAACTACCAGTGGGCGCCAACAACCTGACACGAACCCACTAGCACAAATATATGTCTGTAAGAAAGTACTGAAAACAACCTCACTAACAAGGTAAACAGAACTCCAAAGTCCGGGAGTCCACCAACAACACCACCTCCAACTAGCCACCAGACTGGCTACAGCTCAGAACCTGAGGCATTCCAAAAGAAAACAGAATACCTCAGCAAGCTAAACAAAGTAAAACTGCATGAAAGAGTCAACCAAAAGGGGAAAAGTACCAGAAAAACATGCAGTAGAAAGAGTCACAACTGTCCAAAACAGGACCACAATAAATGCACAATGTGCAAAGAAACAGCAACGACCCAGCCCAGGAACCACATCCTGCAGGGCCTACTAGGCTGCCAAGAGCCTGAATGCTGCAAACTACCAAAGAAGAAACTTCTAACACCCTAAACTGTGGGAAGTGATAGTAGCAAAAACAACAACGAGGAACCGGATCGAAGGCAAACGCAGTCCCCCAATCCACCATGTCCAAGTCAAAAGCTCGAGGGTCAACGCGTGAAAACACAAGGGACCTTCCACCCGACATGCCCAGCCCGTACCTGGAGCAAGAAAAACATGGGTGGCCTTGGCTATATCACACAACTCCACCCCCATAAAGAGCTACAACCACCACTACTAACCACGACCCACGATTCGGCCTCTAGGAAAATAAAGAAAACGGCCGACAAGGAAAACCCAGAAATACAACTGGAAATCCACTCGGAAACGAAGGACAAGGTAAAGGAAGAGTGTTGAAATAAACCAACACGACTAGGCGTTGAGTGAAACCCACTCAGTGCCTTCCTAAACTTTGGCGTTGAGTGAGCTAGCCTCACTCGCCGCCAAAATAAAGTCACTACCCATAAACCCGCTAAAGAATACGGAGCTCGACGATAGTCGAACGACCAAGGCAGAAGATCCAGAACTCGAGTAGTTGCCTGTCACTTGAGTATCTAAATTCCCGCACACGAAACCAGCTAAAATCGCCTAGCAACAGAAAATATACAGAGCGCACGATCAGTGACGCACGATCAGTGGTCGTGCGCACTCATCGGCTGATGATCGTGCGAAGCGAACCTGGAAAACCTGAGAAAACTTAGCGTCAGCGCACGATCAGTGACGCACGATCAGTGGTCGTGCGCACTACTTGCCAGCGCTCGTGCGATCTCCGAGACAGAACTTTGGAAACTGAAAGTTATACGCGCACGAACAGAGGCACACGACCAGTGGTCGTGCGCCCTAACGGTTAACGACCGTGCGCGGCTAACCTGTACCGTTTGGAATTTCCCGAACGACACCGGAACGCGCACACGACTCACACAACTGCAATAGCAGCAGGAACTACCAACGTCGCGCACCACTACTATACAAACTATGCCTAATCATTCGAGTAATACCTTAACGAAAATCGGCAACCACACCCCCCCTCCTAACTCTCCCTCTCGGCTACACCTGAACCAGAGCAGCAATCAGAGTAAAGGAAAACAACGGCTCCACGCCGACAATTTGGATTCCAATCATCACAAAAATAAGGGGGGTTTCAGTAGGAAGAACTAAGCCCTATAGTTAGCAAGAAAATGAGAACAACAAGGCCTCTAACCTGGGCTAACCGGGATTTCAATTTCAGCAAGTAAGATCGAAAAAAAAAACTTGGCAAGGGCAAGAATACCACTTGCCTCAAATCACAGCGAAGCTTTGGACTGCTTTCCTCCTCTTCGCACGGATCAAAACGGCCGCAACACCTAAAACAAACACTCGGCCATTAATGGCGGAAAGCTCCAAAACCGAAAATTCCAATCCTCGCAAAACTCCATGAAAATCGAATTTCTTACCGTAGGAATGAAGGTCTTGACGAGAGCAATCCGAATCCACTCTCGGAATCGAATTCCGTCCACAAATGCTCCGGGAATCGGCGTCCGAAGGGAAGGGTAGGCGGTTTCTCCGTTTCTCTCGTACAGGGGCGGCGGTTCGAGTGGGGAAGATGATGGATCGGGGGTTTTCATTCTATATATATATATATATAATTATATAATAATATAATTAATTACAAAATTACATAAAGCACCAAATCGACGCGAAAACCGATCTACCTCGGAATTCGACGAAATTCGCACCGTAGCTAAATACCCACGCTACGAACACAACGGCGAAGTCGAAATTAATTTTCGACAAACAGAACTCGAGTTATACCCAAATAAAGCCAAACACCAACATCCCCCCGAGAGGCCACACCGGGTCACCCAAAACGACTCGGCTTGCTAGGGAGATCTTGCCAACAGGCTACAGAATAGGGCACTCAGTTCTAAGGAGCTAAACCACACTCCACAAATGGCACAAGCCACGGAAACGCGTCATCGTAACGCCAAACGAGAATAAAAATAATCGCTGAAAAAAAACGGGGCGTTACAGTCACTCCCCCTAAAAGAAAGTTTCGTCCCGAAACTTTACGCACAACCCTCCTACTAAAGAAGGAAAAGTAACAAACAGAAGTTACAAAGGGAAACATACCGATCAAATCAGTGAAACAGGTGAGGGTACGCCCTCCTCATGGCCGACTCTAGCTCCCAAGTCGCGCTCTCCAAATCCTGATTTTTCCATAGAACTTTCACCATCGGTATGGACTTCTTTCGCAGCACACGCTCCTGAGTATCCAAAATACGAACTGGCACCTCAACAAAAGAGAGGTTGGGCTCCAACTGGGGCACAACGTCTAAGACCTGCCCACTACTGCGCACACACTTCCGCAATTGGCTAACATGAAAAACATTATGAACACCAGGGAAGTTCGCTGGCAAATCCAATCTATAAGCAGACACACCAATCCGCTCCAAAATCTCGAACGGGCCCACATACCTTGGGTCCAATTTCCGATTTTTACCAAATCTCTTCACACCAAACATTGGAGAAACCTTGAGGTATACATGATCCCCTACTAAAAACTCCAAAGCAGACCTACGCCGATTGGCGTTCTTTTCATACCTCTCCTGAGCTAAACGAAGCTTTTCACGAATAAGCTTCACGGCGACTTCCATCTCTTCCAGAGCATCTGGACCCAACAAAGGCTTCTCACCAGCCTCAGCCCAAAACAACGGAGTCCTACAGCGTCTCCCATACATAGCTTCGAACGGAGCCATCTGTAAGCTTTCCTGATAACTGTTATTATAAGCAAATTCCATGAGTCGCAGACGCTCATCCCACGCTCCACCGTGGTCTAAAATATAGCACCGGATCATATCCTCAACAATCTGATTGACCCGCTCCGTCTGCCCATTGGTCTGAGGGTGGTACGCAGTAGAATACCTCAGATCCGTACCCAAACCCTCCTGCAGACTCTGCCAAAAACGAGAAGTAAACCGGGAGTCTCGATCAGAAATGATGCTAACCGGCACACCGTGGAGTCGGATGACTTCATTCAAGTACAACTCCGCTATCTTCTTCATCGGGTAATCAATCTTATAAGGCACGAAGTGAGCACACTTCGTCAATCTATCCACTATAACCCAAACAGAATCAAATCCCCTCGGAGATCTTGGTAAGCCCGTAATGAAGTCCATAGATATACTCTCCCACTTCCAAGTCGGGATCTCTAGCGGAGTCAACTTACCACCAGGCCTTCCATGATCGGCCTTCACACGCTTGCAAGTGTGACACTCAGCAACAAATCGGGCTATATCTCCTTTCATACCATACCACCAGGCAATTTGCCTTAAGTCACGGTACATCTTCGTAGACCCTGGATGGTAGGCAACGCTGGAACCATGAGCCTCACTGCAAATCATACCTCTAATATCCCCAACGGCGGGGATGCAAAACCTGCCGCGGTACTTCAAAGTACCCGCATCATCGATAGCAAAATCTGGCAACTCTCCCTTCTCTGTCCTGGTAAAAAGGTGCAACAGATCCGGATCGTCCTTCTGATGCAGTCTAGTCAAAGAAATCCAGGACGGCTCTTCCACTGACAAGCTACTCTGCAAACTACAGCATCCCACTGAAATATCCATAAGGAGGAACTCCTCAACTAACCGATCGGCGGAGAGGTTAAAGATCTTTCCCGTCTTTCGGCTCAGGGCGTCGACCACCACATTGGCCTTGCCCGGATGATACTGAATTTCTACATCATAATCCGCCACATACTCAAGCCACTGCCGCTGACGCAGATTCAACTCCTTCTGCGTGAACACGTACTTCAGGCTCTTATGGTCAGTAAAAATCTTGCACTGAGCCCCATAAAGTAAGTGCCTCCACAACTTCAACGCATAGATAACCGCTGCAAACTCAAGGTCATGCGTAGGATAATTCTTCTCATGAGTCTTCAACTGCCTTGACCCATAAGCAATTACTTTTCCATCCTGCATTAATACGCATCCCAGACCTATATGCGAAGCATCCACATACACATCATAATCCACGCCCTCAGTAGGAAGGGTCAGAACGGGAGCAGTACACAATCTCTTCTTTAGCTCCAGAAAAGCTTCTTCGCACTTCTCGCTCCAAACAAAAGCCACATTCTTCTGAGTCAGCTTGGTCAAAGGTGCGGCTAGAGAAGAGAAACCCTCCACGAATCTCCTGTAATAGCCAGCCAACCCTAAGAAACTTCTGATCTCCTTAGGAGTATTCGGCCTACTCCAATCCATCACTGCTGCAATCTTTTCTGGGTCAACCGAGATCCCATCCTTGTTCACCACGTGGCCTAGAAAAGAAACCTGAGGCAACCAAAATTCGCACTTGCTCAACTTGGCGAATAACTTGTGGTTCCTCAATTCTGATAGGACCAAACGCAAATGCTGCTCATGCTCCTCAGCACTGCGAGAATAAACCAACACGTCATCAATGAAGACCACCACGAACTTGTCTAGGAAATCCTTGAATACCCGATTCATCATGTCCATGAAAGCTGATGGTGCGTTGGTCAAACCGAACAACATCACCAAAAACTCAAAGTGTCCATGCCTCGACCTAAACGCAGTCCGTGGAATATCTGCCTCACGGATCCTGAGCTGATGATAGCCCGAACGAAGATCGATCTTGGAGAACACCGTGCTACCACGCAACTGGTCAAATAAATCATCGATCCTCGGCAGAGGGTACCTGTTCTTAATAGTGACTTTGTTCAACTCTCTATAGTCGATGCAAAGCCGCATCGACCCATCTTTCTTCTTTACGAACAAAACAGGAGCACCCCAAGGCGACGAACTCTGCCTGATAAAACCTTTAGCCAACAACTCATCTAACTGAATTCGCAACTCCTCTAACTCACGAGGGGCCATCCGGTACGGCGCCTTAGCAATAGGACGCATACCCGGCTCCAAATCAATAACAAACTCCACATCCCGCTCAGGAGGGATACCAGGAAGATCATCAGGAAAAACATCGGCGAAACCACGAACAATAGGAATCTCCTCCAAGCGTGGCACGCTAACAACGGTTCCAACCGCCGAGACTAAACAAACACAACAATCAGAAAGAAACAATCTCTGAACACATACCGCAGAGAGAACAGGAGAATCCTAACACGGGTCAGCATACACGCTGCCGGGCTGACCGTCGTCCCTGATGAAGTCCAAGCGCTTTCCTTTGCACTGAGTGACCGCATCATACCGAGAGAGCCAGTCCATGCCCAAAATGACATCGAAGTCCTCTAGATCAATCATCTTCAGGTCCGCCTTCGCAAGAAAATCCCCCAACAAAACCGGGCAATCCAAAATACCCAAATCTGACAACACAGATTCACCAGAGGGAAACTTGACACGGAAGGAATCCCGAACACGATCTAGAGACAACCGATGACGCTCCACAAAGGCTCTAGCCACGAACGAGTGGGTAGCGCCGGAGTCAAACAGAACACGCGCCCAGCGGTTCTTCACCTTATATTTCCCTATAGGAGCACACAAAGCTAAGGAACTAGCACAACAGTACCGCAAATAATCTAGCAACTAAACTACCAGGCTAGGAAGAAAAACAACAAACAACTAACCTGAGATCACCTGGGTCGAAGTCTGAGCCTCCTCGGAAGAGATCACGTTCAGCTTCCCTTTTCCCTTGTCCACACGCTGAGGTGGAGGTAAAGCCTGTAACGGAACTGCAGGAAGAGCTGGCTGAAACAGAGGACACCTCGACTTGATGTGTCCCTTCTGCCCACACTGAAAGCAGACTTTATCCTTGGTCCAACACTGGGCCGCATCATGGCCGGATCGCTTACAAACAGAACAGGAGGCATCTCTCCTAGGAGCACCCTGAATCGCATGAACCTGCTCCTTCCTCTGAGCTGCCGCCTTCTTGAAACACCTCTCGACAGGATGGCCTGACCGGCCACAAAAACTGCACACCACCCTGCTCCTCTTTCCCGGAACAGCATCGGGTACCAGGGGTTTCTTCTCCTCTACCAACTTCCTCTTATCCTTCTTCAACTGCTGGCCTCTGCTCTTCGCCGTCTCAATGGCCTCAACCTTAAGAGCAGCCTCTACAACTCCAGCATAAGTCACTGACCCATAAGCACTGGCCAACTGCTGCACCTCACTCCTCAAACCACCGAGAAATCGCTTAACTCGATCAGCCTCAACGCTGACCAATCCAGGGGCAAAACGGCTCAACTTACTAAACTCTATCTCATACTCACCCACCGTGAGCTGCCTTTGCTTCAGATAGAGGAAATCATTCATG
This sequence comes from Platanthera zijinensis, assembly GCA_039513925.1. Classification (NCBI taxonomy): domain Eukaryota; kingdom Viridiplantae; phylum Streptophyta; class Magnoliopsida; order Asparagales; family Orchidaceae; genus Platanthera; species Platanthera zijinensis. The sequence continues at coordinate 169,709,045 of CM077080.1, read as the reverse complement.
AGGCGGTCACGCTCAACCGAAGGCAAGAACTTTCTCAACAGCATCTCCTTGAACACTTCCCAAGAGCATCCGGCTACCAAGCTCTCCTTCTCTCTCAGCCACCAACTCTTAGCCAACCCTTTGAGCTGATAGGTGGCTAACATCACCCTCTGATCATCTGCAATCCCTGAGTACGAGAACATCTCCTCCATGGAGATCAGCCAGTCGTCTATCACCATGAAATCTGCCTTCCCATCATAAGTGGGAGGGCTCAGCTTCTGAAACTGCGAGATGAAGGCCATCTCTGCTGGCACCACCACTGGAGGTCTCAAGGGTGCAGGAGGAGGAGGAACAGCTAACCCCCCAGCAGGATCTTGCGCACCCTGAGCCTGTCCTGCCACAACTGCCACCAAAGACTGAATCTGGGCTCGCACTTCTTCCAATTGCCTGCCCATGGAATCGCTACTCTGACGCAGACTCTCGATCACCGCATCATTCTGAGCTCCAGAAGATTCACCCTCAGACAGGGGAGTCAATCGAGTCGCAGGATGCCTAGCCATCCTAAAAATCATTACAACGCAAATCAGATCCAAATCCAACGACTAGAACCGATTACCAGTACAGACAATACATATGTAGATATAGACTTAAAGCTGCTAAACTTGCTCTGAGAGTTTATCTTCTTCACAAAAATTCGATGATATGCCCTAACCTAGGATGGTTAACCACCACCTTACTAACTCTTGTGCCTAGATCGGATGCATGAATTTATGTTAATTTGAAAACTCATGTGTGTACATATGTCATCCTGCAAATCTTTAGCTCGGCACGTTGTGCTTATGCAATGTTATGATATGCATGTTTGTGTTATGCATTCTAAAAAGGCCCTAATGCATGTTATGAGCGGCGTACACATGAAAATGTTATGCATCCCATACTACATAACATTCTCATGCAACGAAAAAGAAAACGTGCTAGTCGCAGCTATGTGGTGAGGTTATGCATCCCATACTACATAACCCTCACATATTGCCCCTATGGTGGATCCATATACGAACACATATTATGCATCCCATACTACATAATATGCCCCGTATACTTCATGTTATGCTATGAGTGTAGTGTTCGTGCTTTTGCCAAGACGTGCTGATGACATATCGGTGTGTGAATGACATGATGCTGAACCACTAAAAGCATCCAAGGAAGGTTGCTCAACTAACTTGTCAAGCAACCTCCCTCTGATACCAACTGTCACAACCCGCATTTTCTCCGAATTAAGAATTATCAGAGTAAGAGAAAACACGCGTCATGATGCCTCGTCAAGCAGGGGATAACTGCTGACGCTCAGGCAAAACCAACTACAATCTTTATGAAAGAAAATCATGTGATTAATGATTAGAAAATCAGTTATAATTAGAGTCCGTATCCCTCGGCTCAGTGGATCATCTAGTCCACCAAAGAAAACTATATTTATACGCTGCGGAAAAATACTTTATTTAGGTTTAACATCCTAAGGAGCACATAAGGGTCCCAAGAGAACCACTCATGCTATGCAAGACCCTACATTTAATTTATATAATATATAAGAAAACGGTCTTTATACGTGATTTGGAAAAATAGTGATTACGCTTTATAAAACATGCTGATCATGAGCTTTATTTATAATAATAATTATAGTTTAAAAGTAACTAGCAACCTAGCATAAAACCTTCTCAGAGCAAGTAGACTATCTCCAGAAAATGGTAGCAGCAATAGTATATATCTAGTACAAGGTAAAAACTACCAGTGGGCGCCAACAACCTGACACGAACCCACTAGCACAAATATATGTCTGTAAGAAAGTACTGAAAACAACCTCACTAACAAGGTAAACAGAACTCCAAAGTCCGGGAGTCCACCAACAACACCACCTCCAACTAGCCACCAGACTGGCTACAGCTCAGAACCTGAGGCATTCCAAAAGAAAACAGAATACCTCAGCAAGCTAAACAAAGTAAAACTGCATGAAAGAGTCAACCAAAAGGGGAAAAGTACCAGAAAAACATGCAGTAGAAAGAGTCACAACTGTCCAAAATAGGACCACAATAAATGCACAACGTGCAAAGAAACAGCAACGACCCAGCCAATGAACCACATCCTGCAGGGCCTACTAGGCTGCCAAGAGCATGAATGCTGCAAACTACCAAAGAAGAAACTTCTAACACCCTAAACTGTGGGAAGTGATAGTAGCAAAAACAACAACGAGGAACCGGATCGAAGGCAAACGCAGTCCCCCAATCCACCATGTCCAAGTCAAAAGCTCGAGGGTCAACACGTGAAAACACAAGGGACCTTCCACCCGACATGCCCAGCCCGTACCTGGAGCAAGAAAAACATGGGTGGCCTTGGCTATATCACACAACTCCACCCCCATAAAGAGCTACAACCACCACTACTAACCACGACCCACGATTCGGCCTCTAGGAAAATAAAGAAAACGGCCGACAAGGAAAACCCAGAAATACAACTGGAAATCCACTCGGAAACGAAGGACAAGGTAAAGGAAGAGTGTTGAAATAAACCAACACGACTAGGCGTTGAGTGAAACCCACTCAGTGCCTTCCTAAACTTTGGCGTTGAGTGAGCTAGCCTCACTCGCCGCCAAAATAAAGTCACTACCCACAAACCCGCTAAAGAATACGGAGCTCGACGATAGTCGAACAACCAAGGCAGAAGATCCAGAACTCGAGTAGTTGCCTGTCACTTGAGTATCTAAATTCCCGCACACGAAACCAGCTAAAATCGCCTAGCAACAGAAAATATACAGAGCGCACGATCAGTGACGCACGATCAGTGGTCGTGCGCACTCATCGGCTGATGATCGTGCGAAGCGAACCTGGAAAACCTGAGAAAACTTAGCGTCAGCGCACGATCAGTGACGCACGATCAGTGGTCGTGCGCACTACTTGCCAGCGCTCGTGCGATCTCCGAGACAGAACTTTGGAAACTGAAAGTTATACGCGCACGAACAGAGGCACACGACCAGTGGTCGTGCGCCCTAACGGTTAACGACCGTGCGCGGCTAACCTGTACCGTTTGGAATTTCCCGAACGACACCGGAACGCGCACACGACTCACGCAACTGCAATAGCAGCAGGAACTACCAACGTCGCGCACCACTATTATACAAACTATGCCTAATCATTCGAGTAATACCTTAACGAAAATCGGCAACCACACCCCCCTCCTAACTCTCCCTCTCGGCTACACCCGAACCAGAGCAGCAATCAGAGTAAAGGAAAACAACGGCTCCACGCCGACAATTTGGATTCCAATCATCACAAAAATAGGGGGGTTTCAGTAGGAAGAACTAAGCCCTATAGTTAGCAAGAAAATGAGAACAACAAGGCCTCTAACCTGGGCTAACCGGGATTTCAATTTCAGCAAGTAAGATCGAAAAAAAAAACTTGGCAAGGGCAAGAATACCACTTGCCTCAAATCACAGCGAAGCTTTGGACTGCTTTCCTCCTCTTCGCACGGATCAAAACGGCCGCAACACCTAAAACAAACACTCGGCCATTAATGGCGGAAAGCTCCAAAACCGAAAATTCCAATCCTCGCAAAACTCCACGAAAATCGAATTTCTTACCGTAGGAATGAAGGTCTTGACGAGAGCAATCCTGAATCCACTCTCGGAATCGAATTCCGTCCACAAACGCTCCGGGAATCGGCGTCCGAAGGGAAGGGTAGGCGGTTTCTCCGTTTCTCTCATACAGGGGCGGCGGTTCGAGTGGGGAAGATGATGGATCGGGGGTTTTCATTCTATATATATATAATTATATAATAATATAATTAATTACAAAATTACATAAAGCACCAAATCGACGCGAAAACCGATCTACCTCGGAATTCGACGAAATTCGCACCGTAGCTAAATACCCACGCTACGAACACAACGGCGAAGTCGAAATTAATTTTCGACGAACAGAACTCGAGTTATACCCAAATAAAGCCAAACACCAACATCCCCCCGAGAGGCCACACCGGGTCACCCAAAACGACTCGGCTTGCTAGGGAGATCTTGCCAACAGGCTACAGAATAGAGCACTCAGTTCTAAGGAGCTAAACCACACTCCACAAAGGGCACAAGCCACGAAAACGCGTCATCGTAACGCCAAACGAGAATAAAAATAATCGCTGAAAAAAAACAGGGCGTTACAAAAATCGGGGCAGCGATGCTCTTTCCCTGCACTTTATTAGTAGGCAATAACAATAGTGTAAACACACTTCAACACAGGCGTGGGCTCGCACGGCCACACACCTCGTGCACACAGGGCACATTCACGGCGAACCGGCCAACGTCACGTCAATTCAAGCCATAGACGTTCCCGTTCCACCACCGCCTCTTGGACGGCCAACCATATGAGCATTTTGCCTTCCGGGCCTTGGTCACGGCAATTTAAGCCATAGACGCCGAAGACCCTCATCCATGCCAACGGTCCTACCGAACGACATAGACCGGGTACGGTTCCGCCTGACCCGTGCTCACACCGCAACGGCAATTTAAGCCATATGCGCAGGTCAAGACTCACCGAGTCCCGTTTCCACCACAATAATCACATAACCCGGTTATGTTCACGTTGGCTCCCCGACCACCGTGTTGGCAAAACTCGCTTTTGCCCAGTTTTTCGGGTGCACCTTAGAGTTAATCTCTAAGGCTCCCTGTTGCAATCGACCACGTAGAAAACCCGAAAACACCCAAACATCCGGAGTCTTGCTCGGTTCAAATGCAATGCAACATCACCGATCTGGACCAACATGTCCGAATAGGTTTCACACACAATGCCCATGCCCGTTTACGCATACGGACTCTACACAAGGGGGACTTCACATATCTACCCCAAGGAACGCTCCAACTCTTCGCTCACTCGCGATAGAGAGCTTCCTATGCAAAGGGAAAAAGGGCTTCACATGCCCAAGGATGAGAAATTGTTACCCTTGCGTTCTTTCACGGCGCCATCGAAAACTATGCGGTTGGAAAGCACCGCAACGGCGTCACCTCCGCAGATCTGGACTCAGATCGCGATTCGGAGCTCCGAAGCTCCTCCGGCGGCCGGATCTTGGACTCCTCCTTCCTCCTTGCTCTCCCTTCTCTCTAAACTCTTAGAGAGAGAATGGCTAAAGGAAATGAGGATTCCCAACCCTAAATCCCGTCTAAAACCACCCAGGAGTAGCCCCCACCGTCGGATCCAAAGTCAAGGAAATGAATGACCAAGATTAGATCTGAAATCATAAAATCTGGGCCGAACACGGGTTGCAACACGGCTGTGTGTCTGGCCGTGTCACCCATTCGCCTTCTCGACCGATTCGAAAACCAGTACACGGCATTTGACACGGCCTTCGACACGCCCGTGTCACCACTTGACACGCCCGTGTCGAGACCCGTGTCACGCCCCCCGTGTGCAATCGACCAGTTTTTCCCAACCCGAGAAGGACACGGCCTGCGACACGGCACCCGACACGCCCGTGTCGAATTTGACATGCTCGTGTCAGGGCCCGTGTCATGGCCCGTGTGCCTTCCCCAGAAAACAGCCCAAAGTGACACGCCCGTGTCCCAGGCCGTGTGCCTCAACACGACGATCTCCGACCGTCAAAATGTCGACCACATGACCGTGGCCGAACACGCCTGTGTCACGCCCGTGACACGCCCGTGTCACGCCCGTGTCACGCCCGTGACACGCCCGTGTCACGCCCGTGACACGCCCGTGTCACGCCCGTGACACCTGCTCCAAAATTCAGACTGGGCTTAAAACATCACCCGTCCCTCTTTTGAGTTTCGGGGTGTTACATGGCGAGCTCCCTAGGCATACTCGCCAGGTGGCGACTAAGGCGGGATACTCGCCTAGCCCGTGCGAGCTCCCCAGGAAGTCGCCCAATCGCCATGGTGGGGGTATAAGTAAGACCCCCCCTCTTTGGATTTCCCTATAAATAGGACCCCAGGGGTACGAAGGATGGGACAGAAAAATCTTGGATAGATACTCGCGAGCTCCTTGGATTCTTTTTCCTCAGAGAACCAGCCACGACTAACTACCTCATTGATCACCTGCCTCCTTCGTATCTAGCTCGGCCATTATGGTTGAGAAGGGGTTTCTTCTTCCAAGCAACCTGGTACGCAGTGGGACCTTCCTGCCAAAGCAACCTGGGGTCTTGTTTCTAAAACTCCTTTACGTTCTTGCTCACGGGGGCCGTCTTGTTTAACTGCTTGATCAGTAGCCTTAGGCCGCCTAGTCCGATTCTGAGGTAGGGAATTTTCCCTGGCTTCAACACTGATCAAACTGTCTTCTGATATCTTCTAAGACTGAGTTTTCTGAGGTCCTCTACTGGCTAGTCCAAGAAGGTAGAACTAAGAGGACTTAGCCTAAACTCTAGGACTAATAGACATGACCCTGGATATACAATGGTGGGTCAGACTCAGCCTAAATTAGTGAACCTAGCCTAAATCCAACAAGGGATCCAACAATCTCCCCATATTTGGGTGAGGTCACTAATACAAAACAAAATAAGCAATCATAAAGCAAAAGAAAATATATATGATAGAAATAAACATTCAGCAGATATTTACAGCACATGCTTCATGATATAAACAAAAATAGAGTTCCAATGTAAATGAGAACAACACAATAGATAAACTCATTTTCCCTATTTATCTTTATCCTTGTCTGATCCTTCAGCAGGCTGTTTTAATATGATTTCCCTATTTGGATTGACAGCTTCTTTCTTTGACATATACATGTCAGATGCTCCAATAATAGTTTGAGATGAAGTTCTTGGAACAACAACCTCTAGGTGCAGTTTCATATAGTCATCTACATTAAAGAACTTATTAGCTTTTGCATACCTTTTCAGTTCAACTTTTCTGTAGGTTGACATAGTAGAGTACTGAGAAATGTCCTTGCCTTCAGCTTTTGCATTCCTAATATGAGAGAGTCCTACTAACTCTTTAAATCTAGCCATCTTGGCCGAGGTATCCTGCTCTAGATCAACAATGGAATAGGAGGAGACTCTAGCCTTTTTGGACTAGAGTCCTGCTTTTGTTCTTCAGTAGGAACTTTCTTGAAAGAGCCTGGAGGAGGGTTTCTTACAGAGGTTTGCTGACTGCTTTGCCTAGGATGTATCTGATATGTTTTGGTCATAGGAGCATGTTTCTGAATGATATTACCTGAGGAGCCTGAAGAGGGAGGAGGAAGAGGAGGAGGGTATTTCCTGAATTGTCTTGGAAGAGACCTATACCTTTTCTTCTTCCTTTATTTTTGTTCATTCTTGGATAGCCACATCCATTGAGGCATTCCAGGATAAGGGGTTATCTTCTTAAGTATGTAATATGGAGAATCACTATTTGGGTTTGGCTTAGGAACAGCCTTTGGTGCAGCTTTTCTTATCTTTAAAACTTTCTTCTTGCCATTATCAGAATCAGAATCATCTGCTGGATAATCTTCAGAAGAACTCTATAGGTTTTCATATAATGCATCAATCTCTGCTATAACTTCCTGTGGAATTTTCTTTTCAGCTTGAGGTGGAACAATTGGAGGAAGAACCATTGCATCTGAAGCCATTTCAGCTTCCTGAGCAATGTCTACAGTAAAAATCTCATCCATATCTAGTAATGGAGAGGAGGAGAAGACAAAAGTGGGAGGAGAAAGAGCCTTGGCCTCAGAAAATTCATCCTCGACCACCTTGATAAGCTCAACCTCTGGAACTATAATAAGTTCAGGCTCTGTAGCTTCAAAGCTATTCTGAATTTGCTGTAGAATTTCTGAACTGATAGGAGCTGTATAACAAACTATATCTGCACACAACTGAAAAAAGACAAAAGGAAGACAGACTCTATACAAAAGATCAAAAGAATTAAGAACTGAATTTAGTTCAAGATCTAGAGAAATGAAACAATCTCCATAATGAATGTCCACATAAATAGGTAACTCAGGTGTCTCAAAATCTGAATCCAAAAATTCAGATAGTTCTGCATCAGGAATCTCTGTATCAACAATATCTTCATTTGCTGCTGTTACTGCTGCTGGAGCTATTTCTTCATAGAATATCTCCCCCTGCCTGGTTTCAGTAACCACTAGAATTAGTCCCCTGATTGAAGAAGGAGGGATAGGGAGGACAGAAAGCTGAGCAGTAAGAGTAGAGATGGTGGAAGCAAGAGGTGAAATGGCCTCTGCTATAAGTTATTGAAGGAGAGGTGTGATGGATTTTAGTATGGAGGAAATGGAGGGTGAAGTTAATTCCATGAATTCTGGTGGGGTCTGAGTAGAGACAGATGGATTGATAGCAAAAGATGAGGGATGCGAGTCTATCATTTGTTCATCTGGAGGAGACAGAGAATGGCTGGGAGATGAAAGAAGGTTGAATGAGGGTAATGGGGTTAGATTATGAAGAGGAGGAATATCAGTGAGATGAGAAGGAAGAGGGGACAAAGGAGGAGTAATAGAACCTGGTGAGAGATCTTGCTCTAGATGTTATTGTACAGGAGAAGAAATTGGGGATTGTGGAGGTGTAGGTTAATGAACTGGTGAAGAAGGGTGGATGGGGCAAGAAGGCGGTGTAGGTTGATCTGCTAGAGCTGAGGTGATTTGTTGGAGGGATGTAGAAGGAGTTTGGACAAGTGGAGGAGGAGGAGGAATGGAAGAGTCCTCAGCGGGGTGTGGAGTGGCTGAAACATGATGATGCATATTTTAGCTTAATTTATTAGGGTAAAAATATGTTATTTTCATTTTAAATCTCTTTCTTTATGTTATTTTTTGCTTCTTTTTATGTAAATATTATAAATAATATTTATTTTCTGTTTTTGCAGGTTTCAGACAATTTCCAGGAAAAAATCCCCTGACACGCCCCCATATCACGCCCTCCCCGGGCGTGACTCAGGGCGTGTCACCTGCTCCCGATGTTGAAAGCCGCCAGGTGAATTTCCGGCCAAAGAATCCCCTGTCACGCCCCACCGACACGCCCTCCCCGGGCGTGTCACCGGGCGTGACACAGGGCGTGTCGCCCTCTGCCCGAAGTCTGCGCCTCCTTCAATGCTTTGTACACAGCTGCACGCAACAGTACTGTCACGCCCCATGTCACGGGCGTGACCTGGGGCGTAACTGCCCCCATTCGGACGTCTGATGGACCTGCGACTGCTGAATTTGACTTGTCACGCCTATCACGCCCCCCTGTCACGGGCGTGACCTAGGGCGTGACCACCATCGTACCGAAATAATCATCATTCCTGCCAGAATTCAGCTCCCGAGGTCAAATCCGTACTTGTCATGCCCCCTGACACGCCCCCCCTAGGGCGTGTCGGAGGACGTGACCAACCCGTGGGAAAAGTCTATAAATACCAGACCCCCCTTCCATTTCAGCAAGCTTTTGGGGAGAGGGGGAGGTGCTGCCCCTTTAGTTCTTCATCCTTTTTTATGCTTTTTCTCTCTCTCTCTCCCTCTCTCTCTCTTATTTTGTAATTATTTTCTTAACCTAGCTTAGTGTTTTGCTTTTAGCTCTTGCATTTCCTTTACTTGCTTAATATAGGGCTAGAATAGGGCTTTAATTCATGCACTTGTAATTTCAATTTCATTAGTGTAACTTGCTCCTTTTAATTAATATAAGTGCTCTTCCTATTACTACTGTTCTTTTTATGCTCTACTACTCATCCCCCCTCCTCCACTCTATTATGATTAACTAATCCTCCTTGTACTCGATCTTGATGATCCGAGGTTAGAGCGATTAAGTTATGACGCTTTAATTAATCTTTTCTTTTTAGGTTAGGGCCTTGAATTATTCTTGATTAATCACGGTTGGAGGTATATTTTCGATATATACTCTCCGCCTTTGCTTTCGTTCTGGGCTAGCCGAGAGGCCGATAGAATGAAGTGAGCATTCAAGAGTAAAGGGAGTTGTACGCACCCCTCGAGAGAGGCAGACATCCAAATCTCCCGGATTGGAGTAAAATCCAATAGAGGGGTTCACCGCGTAAAGCGAGCTTTAGGCCTCCGATTTAGACGAGAGTCGGTCGGACCTTCTTAAACTCAGTTGGGCACGACTTCGAGAGAAGCATGTTCAAGCATTAGGAACCTCCACGGTCAAGGACCTTTATCCTATTAAGTTTAGATTTTTATCGCATTTTCTTAATCGTCTTTAGCCGAGGTGATTCTAGATTCGAGTGCGCCTCTTTATTATTAGCTATAAATCTTTTTATCCTGCAAGTAATTAGTTCTCTTTTCTTTTAGCTTAGTAATTTAATTTCAGTTTTTAGTTTAGTAATTAATAGAAATTCCAATTGATAAAATAATAGCAATCTCCTTTGAGTAGAAGTAGTCATTACGCCCCAGGGAAATACGACCTTGATACTAATCTTTAGTATCCTATACTATAACCGATAAGGTACGCTTGCCTTTATCGGATATAGAATCGGAGAATATTCTCAACCACTACATCCACTTTCTCTTCTCTTCTCTCTAACCCTCTCTCTCTGCCGTTGCGAATTTGTGTATCAAGTTTCTGGCGCCATTGCCGGGGAATGTTTTGATATTTTGAAAAAAGGATAGCTATTAATTTTATCGTTTTTGTTTTATTTTTATTTTTATTTTATTTTTCTCTTTTCTTTTTTCTCACGTCTCTTTAACCCACTCTCGCGGTTGATTAATTTTATTTTAAAATGTGTAATCTTTGTTTTAATTGTGGAGAGTTCGGTCACTCTTGCGAGGAGTGTTGGGTAAGGTATCCTTCATCCTCCATGATTTTATCCCTTCCGGATCGAATCAATTTGGCCAAATTGATCCGTCCGCGAATTTTTTTTCATGGGGTTTCGATGGTTTTCAAACGCCTTCCTACCCTACTCCTCCGAATTTTTCTGATTTTAATTCTTATGGAAATTTCTTGAATGGACATTTTGATCCTAGCCCTACTTTGAACTACTCAGGGTGGCAACACCCTGATCATTCTTGGGGCCAAGGTGATCATCAATCCATTCCATCTCAAGATTTTTCCACTTTTTCTCCGCAAGTTTGCGCGCCTCCCATTTTTGATTCTAGCGAAAATGAAGTCATTTTTGATGGTGTAGCATTTGATGCACGCATCAATGCTCACTTCAAAGTGATTTTTGACGCTTTGGCTGCTGAGGCCGCATCTTTTTCTTCCCCTCCTCCTCCTATTTATCTTTCGAATGATGAATCTTCGGATATTCCGCAGTGCCTTCAATCACTTGCGGAAGACGATTATTCAGAAATTCATTTGTGCCTTCAACCTCTCGAGGAGGAAATTTCCCCGATATTTCGATTTTTTTTCAAGTTTCTGAGGAAGACGAACTTTCTTGTGTTCGATCTTCTGAAGAGATTGATTTTTCGGATATCCCGGTTTGCTGCCAATCTACCGAAATGATTGATATTCAGGTTGAGCAACCAGATTTTTCTGTCCAACCATTTTCTTGTGATCAACCGCCGTCGCCTTCTTCTTTTTCTTCTCTTCCCCCTTCTTGCGAAAATTCTGTTTTCTTTTCTTGTTTTATTTTCCTTCTAGTTTAGTTTCTTCTTCTTCTTCGCCCCCTTCTAATAGTATAGTTTCTTTTTCTAGTTTTTTTTTCTTTTTCTAAATCTTCTTGTTTTTTGTTTTATTTAAAAAATAAAAAATTACAAAAAAATATTTTTATTTTCTTAAAAAATGTTTTGGCACTCGCGCCGAAACGCATATTGCGCGAGCTGCCATTACATTTCTTTTTTTATTTTCCATTTAGCTAACCATAATACGTCGAGCTCAACGACGTTTTAAACAAAGAGCGCTCTTGGGAGGCACCCCTTGCTTATCTTTTCTCTTTTTTGGTTTTTGTTTTTGTTTTTCCTTTTTTTTATCTTTTGTTTTGTACAGGAATAAGCTCCCGCGTGTTTGTGCCGCTTTTCGCCTCGCAACTTGGACTGAAGCCGATCTTTAGCTCAAGTTTGGGGACGCATTTTCCAACGTCTGGGCATCAATCGCTAGGGAAGCATCTTCTCCCTCTCTTTGCATTTCTTTTTTTTTTCTCTCTTTTCTCTCTCTTTTCTCTCTCTTTATACTTAACATTAAACATTGGGGACAATGTTTAACTTTAAGTATGGGGGAGTGTTCCCTTAATATTTTACTTTAGAAAAATCAAAATAAAAAATATATATAAATTTTAGAAAAATAAAAAAAAAGTAAAATATTTGTTGTATGTATTATATTTTTGAAAAAAAAATATATATATATAAGTACTTTTGAAAAAAATCCCAAATTAAATTGAGTTAATTTTTGCCAAATCAATTAGTACCCCGCTACTTTGCTTTTTATTGTTTTTTCAAGCTCATGTCTACTTGCTTAGTTAGAATAAATTTGATTAATTTTCTGTTTAAATATGTTTAGCGAGTAGTATATTGACTCATGCAGTGTTCCTATTTAGGGTAGTATGCTATTTTTGAAAATTTTTTGAAATTTACTTTACTTTTCCATAGCCTTTCTTTTATTTCTTTTACTTTTATAAAACCCATCATCCCTTATTTTTCATTATTAAAATCTTTTAAACGTTAATTAGTATTAAGTGTAGTAGACACAAAACGGTCTAGACGCTTATTATCATTATTTTCATGAAAGCAAATTCTCTATTTTTTATTTTTTTTGTGCTTATCCTCTTTTGAAATTTCAAAGCTTTACTTGGAGTAGATTTAGGAAGCATGAAAATGATTTAGGCATTTCTTTTGTAACGTTTGAGCCTTTGCACCTCGCCTAACAATAACCATTGCTAGCCATTTTTGTGCCTTTTCCTTTCCTTTTTATAGCCCCACTTTTTATTTCACCACGGCCAAATAGCCTACCTACATGCACACTTTAAAATTATTTTTGAGCTTTAATTGCTAATGTGCATCTTTTTGAAAAATTAGTGGAAAATCTTTGTGTTATCTTTTGCTACAAAAGTAAAAAGTTATAAGTATAAAAAAAAAATGAAAAAATATGATGAAAATAAGTGAAAAAAAGAAAAGGTAAAAGAAAAGAAAAGAAAAGTATTTATTTTGGCTAGTTTTATTTTGACAAAGCTCATTTTCTTTTTGTTTTAAGTGTGCAAATATCCCTCATGTTTATCTTTTTGAATATCGCACCCTTAAAAACCTAAGCCTAATTATACGCCTAATTAAAGCCCTAATGATTCATGCTTTCTACGTTTACTTTTTAGTATAGTAGCGAGAAACTAGATTGAGTAAGTATTTTTGATAGAAATATTGAATTTTGTATTGATTGACTGTGGTTTTAATTTGTCTCTTAGACTTTAGTAGTCACTCAATGCGCTTTTTACTTGTTACTTTATTAAGTTTTAATTCTGTAAAAATTTGGGATGATTTGTTTTTATATTTAGTAAAATTTATAAAATTCTGTGCTAAGTTAAAGTAGGACTTTTCGGTTCTTTTTCAAAAATTTCTCTACCTCTAAATTCCCGTCTTACTCGTTTATAGCATTTTTAAACTTTTCAATTAACCCTTTTTATTTTCTCTAACTCGTAGTCTTTGCTTGAGGACAAGCAAAATAATAAGTATGGGGGAATTTGATGATGCATATTTTAGCTTAATTTATTAGGGTAAAAATATGTTATTTTCATTTTAAATCTCTTTCTTTATGTTATTTTTTGCTTCTTTTTATGTAAATATTATAAATAATATTTATTTTCTGTTTTTGCAGGTTTCAGACAATTTCCAGGAAAAAATCCCCTGACACGCCCCCATGTCACGCCCTCCCCGGGCGTGACTCAGGGCGTGTCACCTGCTCCCGATGTTGAAAGCCGCCAGGTGAATTTCCCGCAAAAGAATCCCCTATCACACCCCACCGACACGCCCTCCCCGGGCGTGTCACCGGGCGTGACACGGGGCGTGTCGCCCTCTGCCCGAAGTCTGCGCCTCCTTCAATGCTTTGTACACAGCTGCACGCAACAGTACTGTCACGCCCCATGTCACGGGCGTGACCTGGGGCGTGACTGCACCCATTCGGACGTCTGATGGACCTGCGACTGCTGAATTTGACTTGTCACGCCTGTCACGCCCCCTTGTCACGGGCGTGACCTAGGGCGTGACCACCATCATATCGAAATAATCATCATTCCCGCCAGAATTCAGCTCCCGAGGTCAAATCCGTACTTATCACGCCCCTGACACGCCCCCCTAGGGCGTGTCGGAGGGCGTGACCAACCCGTGGGAAAAGTCTATAAATACCAGACCCCCCTTCCATTTCAGCAAGCTTTTGGGGAGAGGGGGAGGTGCTGCCCCTTTAGTTCTTCATCCTTTTTTATGCTTTTTTCTCTCTCTCTCCTCTCTCTCTCTTATTTTGTAATTATTTTCTTAACCTAGCTTAGTGTTTTGCTTTTAGCTCTTGCATTTCCTTTACTTGCTTAATATAGGGCTAGAATAGGGCTTTAATTCATGCACTTGTAATTTAAATTTCATTAGTGTAACTTGCTCCTTTTAATTAATATAAGTGCTCTTCCTATTACTAGTGTTCTTTTTATGCTCTACTACTCATCCCCCCCTCCTCCACTCTATTATGATTAACTAATCCTCCTTGTACTCGATCTTGATGATCCGAGGTTAGAGCGATTAAGTTATGACGCTTTAATTAATCTTTTCTTTTTAGGTTAGGGCCTTGAATTATTCTTGATTAATCACGGGTTGGAGGTATATTTTCGATATATACTCTCCGCCTTTGCTTTCGTTCTTGGCTAGCCGAGAGGCCGATAGAATGAAGTGAGCATTCAAGAGTAAAGGGAGTTGTACGCACCCCTCGAGAGAGGCAGACGTCCAAATCTCCCAGATTGGAGTAAAATCCAATAGAGGGTTCACCGCGTAAAGCGAGCTTTAGGCCTCCGATTTAGACGAGAGTCGGTCGGACCTTCTTAAACTCAGTTGGGCACGACTTCGAGAGAAGCGTGTTCAAGCATTAGGAACCTCCACGGTCAAGGACCTTTATCCTATTAAGTTTAGATTTTTATCGCATTTTCTTAATCGTCTTTAGCCGAGGTGATTCTAGATTCGAGTGCGCCTCTTTATTATTAGCTATAAATCTTTTTATCCTGCAAGTAATTAGTTCTCTTTTCTTTTAGCTTAGTAATTTAATTTCAGTTTTTAGTTTAGTAATTAATAGAAATTCCAATTGATAAAATAATAGCAATCTCCTTTGAGTAGAAGTAGTCATTACGCCCCAGGGAAATACGACCTTGATACTAATCTTTAGTATCCTATACTATAACCGATAAGGTACGCTTGCCTTTATCGGATATAGAATCGGAGAATATTCTCAACCACCACATCCACTTTCTCTTCTCTTGTCTCTAACCCTCTCTCTCCGCCGTTGCGAATTTGTGTATCAAACATCCCTGGTACTCTAAGAAGTCTTGGAGGAGGAAGCCCTGGATTTCTTTGGGATGTTCCTCTACCACCCGCTATGGTTCCAACCATGGTATCAGCGTCTGGAGCCGATGACGAGTAAACCCATTCTCTAATTTCAGTCGCTGCTATCTTCATTCTGGTTGTCATCAAGTTCTTCAAGTGTAATTCTTCAAACAACTATAGAATATCGAGAAATATTTGATCTGAGTGTTGAAACGATTCAAAGTCAATGTCTAAACCCATGTCAAACTTCATTCCTGCGAGAGCACATGTTGGAATCGCCATAGTCACCTGTAATAAGGAAATAGAAAGATCAAGTGCGAGGGAACTGAAAGCGCGGGATGGAGGTCGAAGAAAACCTAGTTATAAGGTTTTCAAAATATGAAACGACAAACTCCATCCTGCGAAACAAAAGAAATCTTCGATCTGGGGTCGACGAAATATTTTATTGACAAAAGAGTTCGTCGATCTCAGTAAGAAGAAGGGAAAACTTTTCGTCGTTCTCAGGTCGACGAAAAGTTTTCTGAAGCCAGATCATCGATCTCAGGTCGATGAAAAATGACTTCCACAAAGAGTTTGTCAATCTCAGGTCGATGAAAAATCTCAATAACTTTTCCTCAGTTCGTCGATCTCTGTTAGACAAAATTTGAAAAATTCATCGACCATAGACAGAAATTAAATTAAGGCTTCTCCATTTATCATACCAAGCTGATTTATAAAGAACAGATGGTTTCTCTCATCTACAGGTTTGGTGAATATATCTGTTCTTTGCAAATCAGTGTATATATAGACAAGGTTAATTTTATTTCTGTCGACACACTCTCTAATGACATGATTCCTAATATTTATATGCTTAGTTCTACTGTGATGGACTGGATTTTATGCAATGGAAATTGCACTCTTGTTATCACATAATAGAGTTGAATTATTTAAGTTGAACCCATAGTCCAGAAGTTGGTTCTAGATCCACAGCATCTGGGAACAGCAACTGCCATCTGCTATATATTCTTCTTCAACAGTTGATGTAGACACAGATGACTGTTTCTGGAAAAACCAGGAGACTAATCTAGTACCAAGGAATTAGCATGTTAAAGGTACTTTTTTTGTCTACTCAGCATCCAGGAAAGTCAGCATCTGAGTATCAAGTTAACTCAAACTCTGACTAAATAGAATACCAAAGTCCTAGACTAGGATAACTCTTTATATATCTTAAAATCCTTTTTAAGAAAGTAAGGTGAGATTCTTTGGGGTTCACTTGGAACCTAGCACAAAGATATGTAGAGAACAGTATGTCAGGTTTGCTTACTGTAAGGTATAGTAGGGATCCAACAATGGACGTATATAATTTCTGATCAATAAGTTTCCCATATTCATCAGAGTCAATTATAACATTTGTCGCCATAAGTGTTTTCTTGGTTGAGGCATCTGACATCCCAAACTTTTTTATCAGCTCTTTAGCATATTTAGATTGGGATATAAAGATGCAATCAGGTAGCTGCTTCACTTGGAGACCAAGGAATTAGGAGAGCTCACCCATGCTACTCATCTCAAACTTTGAATGCATGAGGTCAGAGAACTCCTTGCATAGTTTGGAATCTGTAGACCCAAATATAATATCATCTAATTAAATTTGTACTAATAAAATTTGATCCTTATGGTGCCTCGTGAATAATGTCCTATCTACAATACCTCTAAAAAATTTATGTTCTAAAAGGAAGCTAGCTAAGGTCTCATACCAAGCTCTTGGAGCTTGCTTTAAACCATAGAGAGCTTTATGCACTCTAAAGACATAAGAGGGATGAGTTGGAGAGATGAAACCTGGAGGTTGTTCAACATAGACCTCTTCTTTTAGTTCTCCATTCAGAAAGGCACTCTTGACATCAATTTGAAAAACTTTGAATTTCTTGTAGGCAGCATATGCAAGGAAGATCTTGATTGCTTCCAGCCTTGCAACATGTGCAAAAGTCTTGTCATAGTCAATCCCTTCCTCTTGCCTATAACCTCAAGCAACAAGTCTTGATTTATTCCTTATGATGACACCTTGGGCATCTAGCTTGTTTCTATATACCCACTTAGTTCCAATCACTGGGTAGTCTTTGGGTCTTGGAACTAAGTCCCAAACTCTACATCTCTCAAATTGATTGAGCTCCTCTTACAATGTAATGATCCAGTGTGGATCTTGCTCTGCATCTTTAATGGATTAAGGATCAATTTGAGATATGAAGCAGGCATGCATCAAATCTTGGTTGATTTGATGCCTGGTCTGCACACCAACTGACATGTCTCCAATTACTTGAGATATGGGGTGATCTCTAAGTGTGACCAAGTCAGTGGGTGGAGTTGGTTGTTCAACAGCTTGGGGAATAAATTCCTCTGGTGGAATAGGTTTAGCTGTTGTTGGTTTTGTATTGACATCAGTTTCTTCATCATCACTTTCTTCAGCAACATGTTGAGGAGGATGTGTAACAACCTCATTGGTGAGGGTCAACTCATTTAGTCTCTCACACATGTTAGGAACCTGTAGAGAATTACTGGTGGAAGCTATCTTCTCCTCGTAAAACATGTTAGTCTCATCAAAAGAAACATGAATAGACTCTTTAATTTTTAAAGTTGATTTGTTATAAACCCTATATGCCTTGCTTACTTGGGAATATCTAACAAAAATTCCCATATCAGACTTGGCTTCAAACTTTCTAATGTGTTTCTTATTATTATTGTGAATATAATATAAATATCCAAATATTTTAAAGTAGTCTACTTTAGGTTTCTTCCCTTTCAGTAGCTCATAAGGAGTCTTATTCTTAAGTTTGTGTATAAGACTTCTATTCAGCACATAATTTATTGTTCTTACAGCCTCTTCCCAAAAGGATAGGGGCCAATAAGCATCTGCACATAATGTGCTTGCAGATTCAATTAGTGTTCTATTCTTCCTTTCAGTAACACCATTCTGTTGAGGTGTTCTAGGAGCTGAGAAGCATTGTCTGATACCTTCCTTCCTACATAACTCTTGCATAAGAAGAGACTCAAACTCAGTACCATGATAACTTCTGATCAATGCAACTGGAGTAGAGTACTTAATCTGTATGTTCTTGAGAAAGTCTATAAGAATCTTAAAATTATCAGACTTAGATCTCAGAAAGAAAACCCAAGTGAATCTAGAGAAGTCATCTACAATCACTAAAGTATAAGATTTCCCTCCTAGACTTTGTACTACTATAGGGCCAAAAAGGTCCATATGTAGTAAGTACAGTATCCTAGGTGAGTCACTTTTGTTTAATGATTTAAAACTACTTTTAATTTGCTTGCCTAATTGACAAGCCCTACAAAGGCTTTCCTTCTTGTAGGGGTAAGAAGGCAAACCTCTGACAAGGTTGTCCCTAGATAATTTGGCAATATTTTTCAAGTTAACATCACCTAATCTCCTATGCCAAAGGTCATTGTTATTACTAGTTGAATTAAATAGGCAAATTTCAGATTTGGCTGGCTAGAAGTTGACTAAGTAAATGTTTCCTACTCTAGTGCCAGTCAATACTACATTATTGTCCAAAGAAGTGATAATACATGAGGTTTTAGTAAATGACACCTGAAACCTTTCATCACATAATTGACTTATGGAGATAAGGCTGTGCTTCAGTCCACTTACATATGCTACTTTTCTAAAGGTGACAACTCCAACTTTAACTTTATCATAGCCTTCAGTCTGGCCACAATTGGAGTCACCAAATATAACTTTTGGTCCTATCTTTGCCTTGTAATGTGTTAGGTTGGCCTTATTTCCAGTCATATGCTTCTAACAGCCACTGTCAAAATACTACTATTGCTCTGTGGTAGAATAGTCTTTCACCTGCAATGAAAACATATTAGTCATTTCTGACCCAGGTTACCTTGGGTCCTTCTTTCTTCACATAACTAAAACTGGAAATAAATGAATACTCAGGTTGGCTTTTATATCCTAAAGGGTGATAATTCCTAGGTGGGATGATCCATTGATTAAATTCATTATTAAATGTTTTTGGTTGATTATAGGTTTCAAAAGGATTTAGATATCTGTTATCCTGATCTGGGATCGACGAACTCTGGTAAGTTTTTCAACCTAAGCTCGACGAATTGGGATAAGATCTTCGATCTCTGCTCGAAGAATGAAGGTATTCATTCTCAGGGAACCAATATCGTCGATCTCTGGTCGACGAACCATACTGGTTTCGTCAATCGTAGGTCGAAGAATAATTGTTGTTATGGTTTACGTTCAGAGTTCGTCGTTCTGAGGTCGACGAACTGTTCACATTTCGTCGATCTGAGTTCGACGAAAACTGTTGAACATTGTTATAGTTATTTTTCTTCTTATTCTTGGATTTTTGCTTTAGTTCCATTTGCTTTAATACTTCATTTACTTTATCTACTTATTTAGTATTCTTTTTACCCTTATCTGAAATAAAATTTACTTGTTTAGATAACTAATTCTTATAGATTATAGGTGGTTCACTAGATGATGCACCTTGTCCTAGTTTATTGTTATTAGTCCTAATATTTATAGTACTAGTTATGTCTAACAGGTTTAAGCTTTGACAATTGAGAGATTCTTCTAATTTCTTGGCCTTACTTAGTTCAGATTTTAGGAAAACAATTTGTTCATTTGCTGAGTCAAGTTTAATTATTAGTTTAGTTTTTTCAACAATGTGCTTGTCTTGATCAGTTAATCTTTCTCTAAGAAGTTTAATTACTTTTTCAGAGTTAATTTAATCTATATACATGGTTTTAAATTCAATTTTAAAACTATCAAAACTATAATCAAATGATGATAGTACCTGATCAGCTTCTGATTCTGAAGCTTCTTTATTATCAGATTCTTCTTCAGCATTTGATGGGCTGCAAGAGGCATTGATAGCCATGAGGCAGACTTCCCTAGCCTTTGCCTCTTCTTCCTCTTCATTGGAGCTGGAAGATGTGGATTCATCTTCTATATCACTCCATGTTTCAGCAACAAAGCCCTTCTCCTTCTTTTTGTGCTTTCTGGAAGAGGGCCTGCTGTAGTGCTTGCTCCTGGAGTCTTTTTATCTTCTCCTCTCCTTCTTCTGATTCTCAGGGCATTCAGAAATGAAGAGTCCATGTTTCCTACATCCAAAACACACTATTTCTTTAGTAGGAATTTTATCATACCTGGGCTTGTCATCATTCCTGGATGATTTTCTCCTGAAGTCCTTTCTTGCCATTTTGTAGAATCTCTTAGAAAAGAGACTCATCAATTCTTCATTGACTGTTGAAGCTTCAGTCTCTTCAACAGCTTTGAATGCTATATTTTTCTCCTTTCTTGCTGGTGGAGGAGTTCTTTGTTCTACAGCTTCCCTGGATTTGATCAGCTGCTCATAGGATTTGAGCTTTCCTAGGAGAGATTCTGTGGAAATCTCATTCAAGCTTTCGGCCTCTTTGATTGGCCAGATGCTGGAGTCCCATGAGCTTGGGAAACACATTAGGATCTTGTCATTCACCTTTGTGAGAGAGATATCCTTATACAAGGTCTTCAACTCACTGCTGATGGAGCTTAATCTGTTGTACATGTCACTGACAGATTCAGCTTCATCTTTCTTGAAATTCTCATACTGTGAGATGAGATATGATCTTCTATCCTTTCTCTCATCTGCTGGGCCAGCAACCATCTGGTTGAGAGAATCCCAGATTGCTTTTGTAGAGGTGCATTCAACCACCTTTTGGAAGATCTCATCTGACATGGTTTGAGCCAATACGTTCATGGCTTTGGCATCTGCAATTTTATCTTTCCTCTGTGCATCTGTCCAATCTGGAGGTGGGACTGCACTCAGATTTGTTGAAGTTGAAGAAGTGGAGGCCAGTGGAGTTGGTGGTCCTGTCAAAATTGAATTAAAAATGTCTTCATCAATAGATTTCATGTATAACTTAATTCTTGCCTTCCAGATGGCAAACTTAGATAAGTTGCAAACTGGAGGTCTGGTGCTTGCATAATCCTTGTTCTGTGCCATTCTCTGAAAATAGTCCTAAGAGAAATAAAAGACTAGATCTAATACAGGATCTTTTGTTTCAAGGGTTAGCTTGTATAACCAAAGGAAACTTCCTCTGATACCAATTGAAAGTGAGGGATAGACCTGATTTACTCTAGAGGGGGTGGGGGTGGGGGTGAATAGAGTACATAAAAACTTTTGCTGTTTAAAAAAAATTAGAGTAGAAAGACTATTGAAAACCAAGATTATCAGTAAGCAAGAAAACAACCTAAGTAAAACTAATATAACACAGAACACAGATCTAAGCTATCACAGCCACAGCAAGAACAAAAATAAAAGGGCAACCAGACAACACAAGAACTTTTATAAGGGTTCCCCAACCTGGGTACATCCACTCTTCTACCACCCTGGTAGGAATCCACTAACAGGTTTTGATCAGGTGACTGCCACCTTTGAGCTTTTGATCAGGTGCTCAAAAACCACTCTCAAGTCTTTTGATCAGGAGGCTTGCAACCAAGCTAACTTTTGAAGGGAGTTAAAACCCTGTACAGTGGGGTGGAAAGAGGTTGATGGCAGTCTTCTCTATTCTCAAAACAACTTGAAAAGACTTTGTGGATTCTGATGATATCAATGCTCCCCCTGAGAAGTTGAAGGTTCAGGAAGAATAAGAGCTTTACTTCAGGGTGAGTAGGCCTTCAGCTTTGATTTGCCATGTCCAGAAAATCCAGTAATCAGATGTTGAACAGAAAGTTTCTGAAGATTCCTGGAATCTGAAAATGAAGAAGACTCTTGATTTCTTATGATTGTGTTGGGGCTGCTGTCCGGAATCGCCCCCACGCTGCGGTGCTATGCGGTAATGGCTTAACTGGCTGCCCCGTGGATCCGCCCGAGGACCTTTGATATAAAGATTAGTGGCGCCGTCCTCCAACAGTCCGGGCTTTTGGTGCGAGTGGTTGCGCTAAGTCCTCTCAATTGGTATCAGAGGGGGTCGCGGGTTCGAAACCCCGAGGTTGTTTCCGGGGGGGATTGTTGGGGCTGCGGTCAGGAATTGCCCCTGCGCTGCGGTGCTATGCGGTAATGGCTTAACTGGCTGCCCCGTGGATCCGCCCGAGGACCTTTGATATAAAGATTAGTGGCGCCGTCCTCCAACAGTCCGGGCTTTTGGTGCGAGTGGTTGCGCTAAGTCCTCTCAGATTGTTCTTCTTCAGTCTTCAGTATTGACAAAGATGAAAAAGCTCTGAGAAAGAATGAAGGAGTCATCCAATGGTTGATTGTACTCTGTACTGTACTCCTTTTGTTTTTCTTGTCTCTAATGCCTTGAAAAACAGGAATCACTTTTAATGTTCTGTTAATTAAATTCTGCTTTGAATTTTGAATAACTTCCTTAAATGTTGGCTGATCTGGAGAATTCAAAATGGCTGGAATAAAAACATTTATGAGTTTCCCCAACTGTCCTTGATAGAATAAGCAAGTAAATATTCTAATGAAGACCATATTTAATGCAGCCAATAACAGCTATATCCAGATGAATATATACATTAAATACTCAGAATAATACTGCTAATAAATAAGAAAATAAAGGAGCAGAAGGAGGAAAAACTCATTCTTAAACCGGACAGAAAATGTCGAATTCTGAACAGAATTCTTCGACCTGAGATCCAAGATCGTCGACCTAAGAATGCCTGTTTGTCAAACTGAGCTCTGCAAACTGATAACTGAGAAATATTTGCAAAATCTGCACTCTAAGTTTGTCAAGCTGAGAATCTGTCTGAAGAGAACAAATCGTCGACCTGAGCTCGAAGATCATCGAGCTCAGCATAGAGAATTAAATCTGAGTTCGTCGATCGGAGATCGACGATCGTCGAGCTGAGTTCGAAGAATTTCGAACTGATCAAACTGTCTTCTGATATCTTTTAAGACTGAGTTTTTTGAGGTCCTCTGCTAGCTGGTCCAAGAAGGTAGAACTAAGAGGACTTAGCCTAAACTCTAGGACTACTAGACTTGACCCTGGCTATACAATGGTGGGTCAGACTCAGCCTAAATTAGTGAACCGAGCCCAAATCCAATAAGGGATCCAACACTCTGTATGCGGACATCTTTGTGCATCCCTCCATGTCTCCTGTTGCTGCTTACCAATAGGTTCAGGCTCTCGGTGCTTAGATCCTCTAGAATTGCCCCTTCTCTGCGGACTTGTCCCAGCAGCACAAACACTTCCAGGAGCTTCTGGTTGTGTGCTACCTTCTGCAGCTTCCTGAGTCCTATGATATGATCCGTCAAAAAATTCTTGGAGAGGCGGACTCTCCCACCTTTGATGCCACTGCTGCTCACATCACAGCGGTTACCTCTCTGCTCCACCATGCTTTTTTGTCCTCCCCTCCTCCATAGGACACCTATCCTCACTAGACTCAGCAGAGTGACTCTGGTAGCTGCGACCACCAATCCGGCGGGCACTGTCCTTCTCACTTTCTCTACTCTCACTATGGCCGCACTGGCCACACTATTGATCATTGCTGGATGAAAAATCCACATCTTTGCCCCTCTGGTGACACTTCCACCTCCTCCTTGAGGCTTTCTTCCTCTGTGGTCATGAATTCAGGTAGTGCCCATGTTATTACTAAATGTAAATGGCTGATAGACTCTGGAGCTACTAATCACATGACCAACAATCCTTAGTACTTTTCTCTCCTAGAAACACATGATCGGATGCCCCGGTCCTCGTTGCGGACGGCACTCCTTCCCCGGTCCATGGGACGGGCATGGTTCAAGTCACTCTCTTCACTTAACAGACACTCATTATGTGCCCAAGTTCCCTTTCAATTTATTATCCATTGCTGCCCTATGCAAGCAACTTCAATGGTCCGTCACATTCACTTCTACTTCTTGTTATTTTCAGGATCTGGGCTCCCAACGGACGATTGCTACTGGGACTGAGAGCGGCGACCTCTACTTCCTCGATAACGTTTTGTCTCTGTCCGCCTTCTCCTCCTCTTCTACGAATCTTCTTCAATGGCATCTTTGCCTTGGTTATCCTCCTCCCTGGTTTCTTCGCCAGCTTCTGCCATACCTACCTCCGCATAGTCCTCCTCTCAACTATGACGAAGGTCAGCTTGGCAAGCATCACCGCTCCTCCTTCCCACTAAAGCAAGGCCGTGGATCTTCCCTCCCGTTTGATCTCGTTCACTCTGATTTATGGGGTCCTTCTCCTAACCTCACCATAGGTTGGGGTAGTTCATATTTTGTAACCTTTATTGATGGTTTATCTAGGTGTATGTGGGTGTATCTTTTAAAGGATTGCTTCGAACTGTTTTCTGTATGGACATTATTTTATTATATGATTAAGAATCAGTTTGATATGTATATTAAAATCTTTCGCTCTAACAATGCTAAGGAATATATTAGTAATGATTTCTCTTCTTTCTGTATGTAATATGGTATTATTCATCAAACTAACTGTGTCTATACCTCTCAGAAAAATGGGGTGGCGGAACACAAAAACCGTCACCTCCTCGATGTCGCTTGAACTCTGATGACACAAATGCAGGTTCCTCGCTCCACGGTAAAACCCCATTCTCCATTCTCTATCCGGGCCGGGATCTGTTTCCTCTCCCTCTACGTATCTTATGGTGCAAAACATTTGTGCACGCTCCTTCCGCAATTCTTGACAAAATCGCCCCACATGCCACCAAGTGTGTCTTTCTAGGTTACTCTACTACTCAGAAAGGTTATTGTTGCTTTGACCCTATTCTTCGTAAGCAATTCATATCCGCGGACGTGACCTTCTTCGAGAATGCATCCTATTTCTCTTCTGTCTCCTCTCTTCCTCCTGATGTTTCTGCTTCTCCTACCGACCCCTCCACCACGTCTACTCCCATCGTGATTTCTCCACCGCCGTCTCCTCCTCCTCTCTCTCTCTCCACCATTGCTGTCTCCCACCTCTCCGCGACCATCTCTCTATGCTCCCAGGCTAGCTCTCTCCTCCACAGATGCTCTGGCTATTAAAGAACATGCCGACCTAGATATTCCCATTGCTCTTCGCAAAGGGGTATGAACGTGTACCCAACACTCGCTGGTGACTGTTGTTTCCTATGATCGTCTAACTCCTTCTCGTAGGGCATTTGCATTGGCTATCTGTTGGTACCCTAGTTTTGATTTGAGTTCAGTCTTCTCTTTCTGTTTCTTGACCCAAGATTTATCTATGGTCAAAGGTTAGTTGTTTAGTTTGTTGCTATAGTTTTAGAGGCGTCACTTTTCCAGATGTAAATTTGGTTAAGTTGTTTTTCGTTCGACTATGGTCGAACGCCGCTCGACTATCGTCTATCGACTGTTCGACAATTGTCTATCAGTTGGTCGACGTTCTGTCTGCGTTGATAGTTCGACTATCTGTTTGATAGGTCGACTATCTGTTGTGTTTGATAGTTCGACTATCTGCTTGGATAGTTCAACTATCTGATAGTTCGACTATCTGTTTGATAGGTCAACTATCTGTCCGCTTTGATAGTTTGACTATCTGTTTGATAGGTCGACTATCTGCTTTCTGTGATAGTTCGACTATCTGTTTGATAGGTCGACTATCTGTTCTCCTTGATAGTTCGACTATCTGCTTGGATAGTTCAACTATCTGATAGTTCGACTATCTGTTGATAGGTCGACTATCTATTTTGGTTGATAGCTTGACTATCTGTTGATAGGTCGACTATCTGTCTTTTTTGATAGTTCGACTGTCTGTTTGATAGGTCGACTATCTGTTCTCTTTGATAGTTCGACTATCTGCTTGGATAGTTCAACTATCTGATAGCTCGACTATCTGTTGATAGGTCGACTATCTGTTTTCGTTGATAACTCGACTATCTGTTGATAGGTCAACTATCTGTTTTCTTTGATAGGTCGACTATCTGTTTGATAGGTCGACTATCTGTTTTGTTTGGTAGTTCGACTATCTGTCCTGATAGATCGACTATCTGATAGCTCGACTATCTGTCCTGATAGTTTGACTATCTTTTGTGGTAGTTCGACTATCTGGATCGTTCGACTATTTGTCTGATAGGTCGACGATCTCTGTGCTTCGGTCGACGATCTCCGAGGGTCGTTCGACGTTTTGCTGTATGTCTTGAGTAATTATGTCGTCTTCTATGATGTGATTTATTTCATATTTATTTTGGCATATTTTATAAAAGATTATTTGAATAAAATTGTGATATTATTTCCATGCAATATCTGCTCCATTCCTTATGCATGAGCCAATCTTTTTCTGACAAAGTTGTTTATCTTATTAGCTGAGATATGATTTCTGCTTTATCTGCCAGACTGTCCTTTATAGCTGTTAGACTCAGAAAGTCTTTTCTAGCTTTAAAGAGTCTCTTCTGATGTGACTTTCTCTAGTATTATTTCATCAGAGTTATTTGCAGCTTCTTAGAAAGCTTTATCCTCTTATAGGATATCTGTCTGCAGTATTTGTTTTGCTTTATGCTATTTGCAGCCCAGCTTGCAGATTTCAGTAGAAGACAAGATTCAAACTCATATTAGAGCCGTTGCTGCGGCTGTTATATAAAGAATTCTTTGGAGAAAGAAATAAGCTAGTTCATATAGCCAAAAACCAGTTCATTCGGAAAAAGGAGTTCAAAAGCTAACTGCAGCATTCAAGCTTAGAACTTACAGTTTACAACTGCTCTCAGCTCGTTCACATCCAACTGAGAAGAAGTTTTAGCTCTTCACTCTTCTTCAACCTGAGTTCTCCTGCTTACATGAAGATTTTCACTCAGAGCTTTTTTTGAAGAAGAAGAAGAAGAAGATAGCTGCATGAAGAAGAATTTTCATTTCATATTCTTTATCTTCTTGTAGCTTTTTCCTTCAGATTTTCTGAAGTGTTTTCTGCACCGAAGCAAGACTTCACCTGGACGTTCTTTTTGCCAGGGGGAGCCTTGACTCTTTAGTGCTTTCTAGCTCAGTGCAAGTTCTTGTGCTTCTCTAATCTATTGTAAAATAGAGAAGACATCTTAACCTCCTTTCCCCCTCCTGTAAAGGGTTATTACTCCCTTCAAAAGTATACCTTGGTCGCAGGGCACCTGATCAAAAACCTGTGTTGGTTTTTAGACACCTGATCAAAAGTCTAAAGGGTTTCTGGATCTACCTGAAGTAGATCTTGTTGGTGGCAGGGCACCTGATCAAAAACCTGAGTGGATTCCTACCTTGTTGGTAGAAGAGTGGACGTACCCAAGTTATTTGGGGAACCACTATAAATTCCTTGTGTCGTCTGGATTGTTTAATTAATTCTCTGTGCTGATTGGCTGTGATTAGATTTTAACTAGGATTGCTAGTTGCTGTTTAGGATTCCAAGCCTTAATTGTAATTACAGTTGGCTGCCTTTTGTGCACAACACTTGTGTTAGGCTTTAGGGTTTCATCTCAAATATCTATAACCTTCATTCCGCAATTAACTCCAAGGGAGTTGAGTAGATAGTCAACTTTGCTAGTGAAATTTTTGATTACTCTATTCACCCCCCCCCCTCTAGAGTAGTATCTATCCCTTTTCTTTCAATTGGTATCAGAGGGAGGTTCTCTGACTGTATAGGCTAACACCTAAGTCACAAGATCCTGATAGATACCAAGGATTATAGATATTCACTTTCACTATCATGGCCCAGTCCAAGGATTACTCTAGCACCAGACCTCCAGCATGCAACTTAGCTAAGTTTAGCATCTGGAAGGCAAGGATTAAGTTATATATGAACTCTATTGATGAGAGTATTTTTGCTTCTATTTTAACAGGACCACCAAGAGCACCTGCTGCAGCTACTGCTTCATCATCAACTAATATGAGTGCAGTGCCTCCTCCAAATTACAATGATGAATACAAAAAGGCAAAGATAGTAGATGCTAAGGCAATGAACATTCTGGCTCAGACTATGTCTGATGAAGTATTCCAGAAGGTTGCTGACTGCTTCTCAGCAAAAGCAATGTGGGATACACTGAACCAGATTGTAGCTGGTTCAGCTGATGAAAGGAAGGACAGAAGGTCCAACCTTATCTCCCAGTATGAGAATTTGAAGAAAACTGATGCTGAATCAGTTGAAGTAATGCACACAAGGCTCAGCTCAATCATCAATGAGCTGAGGACTCTTGATAAGGATATTTCATTGACAGAGGTCAATGATAAGATTCTTATGTGCTTCCCTAGCACATGGGATCTGAGGATCTGGCCTATCAAGGAGGCCAGAAGCATAAATGAAATCTCAACAGAAGCCCTCCTCGGCAAGCTCAAGTCCTTTGAGCAAGTGCTGAAGTCCAGGGAAGCTGAGGCTGAAGCAAAGACTCCAACTCCCACAAGAAAAGAGCAAACCCTTGCTCTCAAAGCTGTTGATGCTTCTGAAGGAAGCCAGTCCAATGAGGAACTGATGGCATTATTTGCCAAAAGATTTCTCAAGATGAGAAGGAAAGAATTCAGAAAGAAATCTTCAAAGTATGAAGAAAAACCAAGGTATGATCGTACTCCTACTAAAGAAATAATTTGCTATGGTTGCAGGAATCCTGAACATATTCTTCCAGACTGTCCAGAGGAAAAGAATAAAGATAAAAGGAAAGACAAGGATCAGCACAGGAAGCATTCCAAGCCATCCTCCTATAAGAACAAAAAGAAGGAGAGAGGTTTTGTTGCTAAAACCTGGAGCGATTCTGATGAGGAATCTTCCTCCTCAAGCTCCAGTGAGGATGAGGAAGAAAAGAAGGCAAAGGAAGTTTGCCTGATGGCAATTGATGCCTGCAGCAATCACTCAGCTGCAGAGAGTTTAGATTCTGATGAAGAAATGCCAACAAAAGATGAGGTATTGTCTTCTTACGATTTTACATCTGATGAATTTAAATCAAATTTTAAATCTTTATGTTTAGATTTAATTAGTTCTGAAAAGGAAATAAAAGAGTTTAGAAATAAACTAGCTGAATCTGAATTAATTTCTAATGAAAACATTAGGTTAACAGCAGAACTCACTAATTCTAGTGAAGAAATAAAATTCCTTAAGAATGAATTAGCTAAGTCCAAAAGGTTAGAAGAATCTCTGAATGGTAGAAGCCTTAAGTTGCTTGAAATAACCAGCATGTCTAACACTAGGTCAGGCAATAATAAATTAGGCTTAGGAGCATCTTCTAGTGAACCCCCAATCATTCTTAAAAACCATCTTTCAACTCCAGTGAACTTTATCTCAGCTGATGGGATAAAGAACACTGAGCAAGTTAATCAAGTTAATAAAGCTTTAAATAAAGCTAAGAGAGAGAAAAGAAAACAAAATTTAAGGAAATACAAAGAGCGTCGAATGCTGCTCGACGATCGCAGACCCAATGGTCGAACGGAGATCGACGATCTGGGCACCCATCGTCGAACGATGATCGACGTTTTCAACATGAATTTCAAAACTTCAACTAGAACTTTAGAAACCCGAATGAGAATAGAAACCCTAGGTTCATTGACCCATCATCTGCATGGAGAATCCCACCTAGGAGATCTTACCCGTTAGGTTATCACCCTCAACCTGCTTATTCATTTATTTCTAGTTTTTCTTATGTGAAAAACAAGGGACCCAAGGTTACCTGGGTCCACAATGTTTAACTTATTTTTCTACAGGTAAAGACCTATCCTATCACTCAGAATAAGTGGTATTTGGATAGTGGTTGCTCCAAGCATATGACAGGAAATAAAGAACATCTGTCAAGATTCAAGGCCAAGCTTGGCCCAAAGGTGATCTTTGGAGATTCAAGCTGTGGTCAAACTGAAGGCTATGGCAGGATGACAATTGGAGCTGTAACATTCAAGAGAGTTGCTTATGTAACTGGACTGAAGCATAATCTCATTTCAGTAAGTCAGTTATGTGATGTTGGATACCAGGTATCATTTTCTAACTCTCTTTGTAATATTACTTTAAATAATAATGTTGTATTAGTAGGTATTAGACAAGGTAATATTTATTTAGTAGATTTTAACTCAACTCAATCTGAAATCTGCTTATTTAATGAAGTAACAAATAACAATACTTTATGGCATAAAAGGCTTAGCCATGTTAACCTCAAGAACATATCTAGGTTATCTAAACACAACCTTGTTAGAGGTTTACCTTCTTGCCCTTACAAGAAGGAGAGCCTATACAAGGCTTGTCAATTAGGCAAGCAAACCAAGAATTCATTTAAATCAGTAAATATAAGTGATTCTCCTAGAATCCTGTATTTATTACATTTGGACTTATTTGGCCCAATAAATGTACAGAGTTTAGGAGGGAAGTATTACACCCTAGTCATTGTAGATGACTTCTCTAAGTTCACTTGGGTGTTCTTTCTGAGAACTAAGGCTGATAACTTCAAAGCCCTTACAGATTTTCTATTATGTGTGCAGACTGAGTACTCTACTCATGTGGCCTTGATCAGAAGTGATCATGGTACTGAGTTTGACTCTCTTCTCATGCAAGAATTCTGTGAGAGAGAAGGTATCAAACATAGCTTCTCAGCTCCTAGAACTCCCCAACAAAATGGGGTAGTTGAAAGGAAGAACAGAACCCTGATTGAAGCTGCTGGCACATTGTTGGCAGATGCTAATATGCCTCTTTCCTATTGGGCAGAAGCTGTTAGTACAGCCAACTATGTCTTGAATAGAAGTCTGATACACAAGCTTAAGTGTAAAACTCCTTATGAGTTGCTTAAAGGAAAGAAACCTAAAATAAATTATTTTAGAGAATTTGGTTGTGTAGTTTATATTCATAATAATAATAAAGAATACCTTAGAAAGTTTGAAGCAAAAGCTTCAATGGGAATTTTTCTTGGATATTCCCAAGTAAGCAAAGCTTATAGGGTATTTAATAAATCTTCTTCTAAAATTGAAGAGTCTGTTCATGTGTCCTTTGATGAATCTCAAATGTTTTACAAGGAGAAGGAAACTTCCCCTTCCTCAAGTTCATTACAGGTACCAGAATCTAGCAAAGATGTCACTCAAGAGATTCTCCATCTATAAACTCTTCATATCACTGAATCAGACAGTGAGGAAGACTGTGTAGAAGTTGTTGCTGTACCACCAATAGTAGATCAAATTCCTCCTGAGGAATTAATCCCAACTATTGTTGAAGATCACATCCCACCTACTGATGTTGTCACACTTAGAGATCATCCTACATCTCAAGTGATAGGAGACATATTAGTTGGTGTTCAAACAAGACATCAGTTAAGACAGGATGTGATGCATGCTTGTTTCCTTTCACAGATTGAGCCCCTCACCATTAAAGATGCTGAGCTAGATCCCCACTGGATCATTGCTATGCAAGAGGAACTCAATCAGTTTGAAAGATGTAAAGTATGGACTTTGGTTCTAAGACCTAAAGGCCAACTGATCATAGGCACCAAGTGGGTGTATAGAAACAAGTTGGATGCAAATGGAATCATTATAAGGAACAAAGCTAGGCATGTAGCTCAGGGCTACAGACAGGAGGAAGATATAGATAATGACCAAAACTTTGCTCCTGTTGCAAGGCTAGAGGCAATAAGGATCTTCTTTGCCTATACAGCCTATATGAAGTTTAAAGTTTTTCAGATGGATGTCAAAAGTGCCGTTCTAAATGGTGAGCTAAAGGAAGAGGTATTTGTTGAACAACCACCTGGGTTTGTTTCTTCAACTCAGCCCTCACTTGTTTTCAAGTTGCAAAAAGCTCTTTATGGACTCAAACAAGCACCCAGAGCCTGGTATGAGACTTTAGCTAGTTTCCTGTTAGAGCACAACTTTGTTAGGGGAGTAGTTGATAGAACCCTTTTCGTCAAGCACCACAAGGACACAATCCTGTTAGTTCAAGTGTATGTGGATGACATTATTTTTGGTTCCACTGATCCCAAACTATGCAAAAAGTTCTCTGACTTGATGCATTCTAAGTTTGAGATGAGTAGTATGGGTGAGCTGTCTTACTTTCTTGGTCTCCAAGTAAAGCAAGATGCTGATGGCATCTTCATCTCCTAATCAAAATATGCCAAGGAATTGGTAAAGAAGTTTGGGATGGCTGATGCTTCAGCAATGCATACACCTATGGCTACTAATGTAGTTATAGATTCTGATGATCAGGGAAAGCCTGTTGATCAAAAGAATTATAGAGCCATTGTTGGTTCCCTATTGTATTTAACTGCAAGTTGGCCAGATATAATGTTTGCTACATGCCTTTGTGCTAGATTCCAGGTCAACCCCAAGGAATCTCATCTGATTCTTCTCAAGAGAATCTTGTGATACCTAAAGGGATGTCCAAATCTAGGACTGTAGTACCCAGCTGAATCAGAGTTTGAGTTAATTGGATACTCTGATTCTGATTATGCTGGTTGTCGAGTTGACAGGAAAAGTACCTCAGGAACTTGTCAGTTCCTGGGAGAGAGATTGGTCTCTTGGTTCTGTAAGAAGCAGGCTTCTGTCTCAACTTCAACTACAGAAGCTGAATATATAGCAGCTGCTAGTTATTGTTCACAGATCCTGTGGATACAAAACCAGCTTTTGGATTATGGGTACTCACACAAGAACACAAAAATCATGTGTGACAGTACCAGTGCTATCTCTATTGCACAAAATCCTGTGCACCACTCTAGAACGAAACACATTGAGATCCGGCACCATTTCCTGAGAGATTGTGTGGAAAAGAACAAGATCTGTCTTGAGTTCATATCCACAGACCTTCAGAGAGGTGATATATTCACCAAGCCCTTAGATGAACAGAAGCATCTGTTCTTTTTGGTTCAACTAGGCATGATTAATGGAAGAGACTAAGTGTGACGTCTGCCTTGTTGAAACCTGTTTGAAGATCGTCGAACGATGCTCGAAGATAGTCGATCAGATCAAGCCTATCGTTGACCTATGGTTGATGATAGCTTATCTGCTTGAAGATCGTCGACCGGCATTCGAAGATCGTCGAACAGGTCGAGACTATCGTCGATCTATGGTTGACGACATCTTGTTGTTTGTGAGGACAGAAATAGTCGAACGATGGATCGACTACTCTGCTTCAGGAACGATCGTCGAACGACCGTTCGACCATCGTCTCCAGTATCTTTTAAATAGATCGACGATCGTTGTTTTAATATAAAGCCGATGGTCGACCTAGGTAAAGAGATCTTTCTTTTTATCGTCGACGGAGAGCATCTTCTCGCATTCCGTCTTCCCGCTTGCTCTTTGTCTCGCGATTTCTGTCGTTTCGCCTTCGCCGTCTCCCTCGTCTTCTCCAGCCCCTTCAATGGCGATAGCTCCAGCGCTCCTGACAGTGGTGAAGTTCGATGCAGGCTTCAGTGTGGATTTCGATTCTTTCAGTTGCTGCGAATCTAGAATAATGGAAATTCTCAATCTATGCAAAGATCAAGGTTTGGAAAAGCTCATGTCCTCCAGGATAAAGATAAACATTCAAGAGATCAAAGAATGGGCATTTACTACGTCTTCAAATGACGATTCTATGACCGGAACAATTGGCGGAGAAGAGGTAACGTTGTCTCCCGTCATTTTAACTGAAATTTTTGGATTGATAAATGGGGAAGAAGATTACGAGCAAGATACCCCATAGTTTGGGAGAATGCTGACAGAGCTGGGACATGCCGAAGGCATTCCCTCTAAGTTGCTTAAGGTAAATTTTCCATTTAAGATTAAGTTCCTTGCTGAACTTGTCGGAAAAGTGCTACTGGGAAAGCACTCTGCCCATGACAATATTACAAGGCAACAGTTTGCCCTAATGTGTGCAATTGTGAATAAAAAGAAGATTGACTGGGCAGGAGTATTGTTTGATTTGATCAGGAAAAAGAACAGCAAGAAAGAAGTGACCCTGGGTAGGGTAGTTGGGATTTTTCTGAAGGAAAGATATCCCCATCTGTTAGTTTCAGCTGCTACCTCCATCAATGCCAGCAAGAAGATGGATCCAACCTTGTTCGCCAAGTGGAAAAGGACTTTTCTGAAGCCCGCTCCCGCAGGGGTTGCTCCAGCTGCATCTGAGAGCACCAGGACTGCCTCAGTCACTCCTCTCCTACAAGAAGCTGGCTCAACAAATCTCTCCCTTCCATCTTCTTCATCTGCATTACCGTCTACTTCAGTTGAAGTTCCATCAACTTCAATTGAAGTACGACCTTCTGCTTCTCACCATGCATCACCTCCTGCATCTCCTCTCCCGTCTCATCTTGCTGGGATCTCACATCCCAGTTTTGATTTATTGGTTTCTTAGATTTCTACTCCTCCTCAGTCACCAATTCCTTCTTCAGATCGCATTGATCATCTTGCATCCACCCATCATTCTCCAGCTCACACTCCATCTCCAGCTCACTCTCCATCTTTAGTTCACTCTCCAGTTCATCAAGAATACACCATTCCTGCTGATCATCCATCCACTGAGATTCCCCCTTCATCATCTGAAATCACTCCAGCTTCATTTCTAGCATCTTGGAGTTAATTACTCCTTCGATCAAAATTATGATTGAAGAGGCAATTGCTCCCCTTGCTTCCTCCATCTCTTCTTTGACTGATGCCATTCGAGCACCCTCAAAGTCTGCTGAGCCCTCTTCATCTAGGGGCCTGGTTTCAGTATCTATTGAAATCAGGCAGGAGGAGATGCTTAATGAAGATGCCTCTGAGCTGTCTTTGGCCTCCCCTCTAGCAGATCCTCCTGCAGTTGCAAAGAAAGAAATAGAAGAATCAGCTCCTCAAAGTTTGTCTGAAAAAGAAATTTCTGATGCCTTAATGAAGTCTGAATTCATTGTCAAAGTTTGCCTAGAAGAATGTTCTACTCCCCTGGTCGCCCTATACCTAGAAGGAGTTATCACTTCCTTTCTAGATGAATTATGGGAGTTAGGACACGCAAAGGACAATTCTGAAGGTATCCCTTTTACTCACTTTTTAGACTTGATAACTGATATGATAGTTTGGGAATACCTGGAAGGAATGATTCGATGTCATTTAGCAAAATTTTATTCATAATATTACAGATAAAATGGAAGAAGTATTAGATGTTCAAGAGCCTGATCACCAACCAACTACAGAAGTTCAAACTGAACCAGAACCAGTTGCTCAAGTTTCTGAGGCTGCTCAGCCATCTCAGCTAGCAGTGCAAGTAGAACTGGTCACCATGACAGTTTCTGATCAACAAGAAAAGGCTTCAGATGCTCAAATTGAAAAGTCTACTGTATGGGATGATTCCCCTGGATTGGATTTAGATGCTCTCCTGGCACAGGATGCCATGGAAGAAGAATTAGAAAAAGCTGCTCTAAAAGAAAAGGAAAGAGCTGTGCAAGAAGCAATTGATCCATATGATCTTCCTATCTCTTCAAATTCTTAGGATGATATTGATTCTGATGAATCTGATGAGTCTAAAAGAAAAAGATCTGCTAAAAAGAAAAGGAAAGCTGTGGCTCCTCCTCCTCCAAATCCAGATAATGATACTCCCTATTATATCCTGAAAGGCATTGATCCTAAATCAAAAGATTTCCAGCACTGGATGGCGTTTTCTAAAAATCAGCAGAAGCAAAGGAAGAAGTCAAAGAGGTATGACAGTCCTGTCCCAAGATGGACTCGTAGAGGTCCTCCTCCTCCACCTCCCAGTGTAGGAGACTCAGGAAACTTATCTGCAAACCCTGCTGCTCAGTCTGAAAGGTTCAACCCATCTCAGTCATCACAAAGGAGAAGTTCTCAAGGATATCAAGGTAAAACTCAATCTGGCTATCAAAGACTTGATGCTATTATTAAGGAACAAGTAAAGGAGGTGGTGTATCAAAGACCAACTTTTTCTCCTCCTCCTTCCAAAGAACTCAAGAGCTCAACCTCTCCAAAGCCAGATCATGCTGTGAAGGATGTTTCAAAAGGTAAGCGAATCATTTTCTCTGAAAGTTCTAGCAAGATATTTGCTGAGTCTGCTCCTCCTTCTTATCTAGTTATTCAGGATAAAGAGTCAGTTGATACATCTTCTGAAAATGTGTATGAAAGCCCATAGCTTGATCCTAATTTCAGGATGGCTCATTTTCTTGAACTTGTTGGTTCAGCTCAAATTAAGAAAGCTAAAGCTGAAGGGAAAGACACTGCAGGATTAACCACGATGTCAAAATTCAGAATGAAGGAGCTCGATAAATTCCAGGTTAGACCTGAGGTATTTGATCCTTCAAAATACATGGAAAAGCATCCTGAGGCAGTTGTCCCAAGAGCGTCAGAATCGAAAATCATTGGAGAACAAGACCTGAAGTTGTCAAGAAGAGAAGCTCTAGATCCTTCTAGAAAAATTACTTTCATTCCTAGTTCTTCTCAACCTAAACCTAATTCTGAAGCATCTTAAAAATTCATTGATTAACAGTTATTTGCTTATCTGATTGATTGATGGTATCTGCTTAGTTATTTCTCTTCATGCATTTTATTTATTTTCAGTATTTAGTTTTGTATTTAATTGTTGAGAGACTTAACTCAAATAGGGGGAGATTGTTGGTACCCTAGTTTTGATTTGAGTTCAGTCTTCTCTTTCTGTTTCTTGACCCAAGATTTATCTATGGTCAAAGGTTAGTTGTTTAGTTTGTTGCTCTAGTTTTAGAGGCGTCACTTTTCCAGATGTAAATTTGGTTAAGTTGTTTTTCGTTCGACTATGGTCGAACGCCGCTCGACTATCGTCTATCGACTGTTCGACGATCGTCTATCAGTTGGTCGACATTCTGTCTGCGTTGATAGTTTGACTATCTGTTTGATAGGTCGACTATCTGTTGTGTTTGATAGTTCGACTATCTGCTTGGATAGTTCAACTATCTGATAGTTCGACTATCTGTTTGATAGGTCGACTATCTGTCCGCTTTGATAGTTTGACTATCTGTTTGATAGGTCGACTATCTGCTTTTTGTGATAGTTCGACTATCTGTTTGATAGGTCGACTATCTGTTCTCCTTGATAGTTCAACTATCTGCTTGGATAGTTCAACTATCTGATAGTTCGACTATCTGTTGATAGGTCGACTATCTGTTTTGGGTGATAGCTCGACTATCTGTTGATAGGTCGACTATCTGTCTTCTTTGATAGTTCGACTATCTGTTTGATAGGTCGACTATCTGTTCTCTTTGATAGTTCGACTATCTGCTTGGATAGTTCAACTATCTGATAGCTCGACTATCTGTTGATAGGTCGACTATCTGTTTTCATTGATAACTCGACTATCTGTTGATAGGTTGACTATCTGTTTTCTTTGATAGGTCGACTATCTGTTTGATAGGTCGACTATCTGTTTTGTTTGGTAGTTCGACTATCTGTCCTGATGGATCAACTATCTGATAGCTCGACTATCTGGCCTGATAGTTCGACTATCTGTTGTGGTAGTTCGACTATCTTCTTTGATAGTTCGACTATCTGGATCGTTCGACTATCTGTCTGATAGGTCGACGATCTCTGTGCTTTGGTCGACGATCTCCGAGGGTCGTTCGACGTTTTGCTGTATGTCTTGAGTAATTTTGTCGTCTTCTATGATGTGATTTATTTCATATTTAATTTGGCATATTTTATAAAAGATTATTTGAATAAAGTTGTGATATTATTTCCATGCAATATCTGCTCCATTCCTTATGCATGAGCCAATCTTTTTCTGACAATGTTGTTTGTCTTATTAGCTGAGATATGATTTCTGCTTTATCTGCCAAACTGTCCTTTATAGCCGTTAGAATCAGAAAGTCTTTTCTGGCTTTAAAGAGTCTCTTCTGATGTGACTTTCTCTAGTATTATTTCATCAGAGTTATTTGCAGCTTCTTAGAAAGCTTTATCCTCTTATAGGATATCTGTCTGTAGTATTTGTTTTGCTTTATGCTATTTGCAGCCCAGCTTGCAGATTTCAGTAGAAGACAAGATTCAAACTCATATTAGAGCCGTTGTTGCTGCTGTTATATAAAGAATTCTTTGGAGAAAGAAATAAGCTAGTTCATATAGCCAAAAACCAGTTCATTCAGAAAAAGGAGTTCAAAAGCTAACTGCAGCATTCAAGCTTAGAACTTACAGTTTACAACTGCTCTCAGCTCGTTCACATCCAACTGAGAAGAAGTTTTAGCTCTTCACTCTTCTTCAACATGAGTTCTCCTGCTTACAGGAAGATTTTCACTCAGAGCTTTTTTTGAAGAAGAAGAAGAAGAAGATAGCTGCCTGAAGAAGAATTTTCATTTCATATTCTTTATCTTCTTGTAGCTTTTTCCTTCAGATTTTCTGAAGTGTTTTCTGCACTGAAGCAAGACTTCACCTGGACGTTCTTTTAGCCAGGGGGAGCCTTGACTCTTTAGAGCTTTCTAGCTCAGTGCAAGTTCTTGTGCTTCTCTAATCTATTGTAAAATAGAGAAGACATCTTAACCTCCTTTCCACCTCCTGTAAAGGGTTATTACTCCCTTCAAAAGTATACCTTGGTGGCAGGGCACCTGATCAAAAACCTGTGTTGGTTTTTAGACACCTGATCAAAAGTCTAAAGGGTTTCTGGATCTACCTGAAGCAGATCTTGTTGGTGGCAGGGCACCTGATCAAAAACCTGAGTGGATTCCTACCTTGTTGGTAGAAGAGTTGACGTACCCAAGTTGTTTGGGGAACCACTATAAATTCCTTGTGTCGTCTGGATTGTTTAATTAATTCTCTGTGCTGATTGGCTGTGATTAGATTTTAACTAGGATTGCTAGTTGCTGTTTAGGATTCCAAGCCTTAACTATAATTACAGTTGGCTGCCTTTTGTGCACAACACTTGTGTTAGGCTTTAGGGTTTCATCTCAAATATCTATAACCTTCATTCCGCAATTAACTCCAAGGGAGTTGAGTAGACAGTCAACTTTGCTAGTGTAATTTTTGATTACTCTATTCACCCCCCTCTAGAGTAGTATCTATCCCTTTTCTTTCACTATCTCTACAACTGCCACTCTCTGCACCTACCATGAAGCTCTTGTTGTTCCTCATTGGAAGACCGCCATGGATGAGGAAATTGTTACCCTCACTGAAAGGTGTACATGGACACTTATTCCTCCCCCTTGGAAACTATTGTGGTTGGCTATTGTTGGGTCTTTGTTGTGAAGTTTCATACGGATGGCAACATGGATCGAAACAAGGCCCGCCTGGTCGCAAAAGGATTTACTTAGACTTATGGTGTTGTTTAATTTGATACCTTCTCTCCCGTTGCTCGTCTCAACACCATTCGGGTTATTCTCTCTGTGGCTATCAACAAGGATTGGCCCATTTCCAAGCTTGATGTCAAGAATGCCTTTCTCTTTGGTGATATTTAGGAAGATGTTTATATGGAGCAACCTCCTGGGTATGTTGCTCAGGGGGAGACACGAGTATGTCAGCTGAAGAATGCTATCTATGGCATAAAGCAAAGCCTCAGGCTTGGTTTGACAAGTTTAGCAGCATT
Source organism: Platanthera zijinensis (assembly GCA_039513925.1). Taxonomy (NCBI): domain Eukaryota; kingdom Viridiplantae; phylum Streptophyta; class Magnoliopsida; order Asparagales; family Orchidaceae; genus Platanthera; species Platanthera zijinensis. The sequence continues at coordinate 169,669,341 of CM077080.1, read as the reverse complement.
GTTGTGTCCATCAGTTTTGCAAGAAGTTTTGTTGATCACTCCATATTCATTCTCAAAACCTCCTCGGGTATGGTGGTTCTTGCTGTATATGTGGATGATATTCTTCCTACTGGATATGACCAGGTTGGGGTAGCTTTGGCAAAGAAACACCTCCGTCAACATCTGGTCACAAAGGATATGGGCTCCCCAAAATACTTTTCGGGGATTGAAATATCTCAGAAGCCCAACTCCTTGTTCCTCTCCCAATAGAAGTATGCTCTTGATTTACTAATAGAGGCAGGGTTGACTCGTGCTAAACCTGCCTGATGTCCCATGGCTACTACAGAAGACAAAATTTGGATAGATGACTCGCCTCCTCTATCTGATATTTCGAGGTGCTGGCGTCTGGTTATAAACTCATTTATCTCACGGTGACCAGACTCGACATCTCTTATGTTGTAGGCAAGGTTAGTCAATTCATGCAAGCTCCTAGGGAGTGACATCTACAGTCTGCCCTGAGGATATTTGTGTATGTTAAAGCAGTGTCAGGGAAAGGATTGCTCTTTCAAGAGAATGGTCACTTGAGGGTTGAAGCATACTCAGATTCGAGCTATGCTGATGACAAAGGAGACTGCAAGTCAACATCGGGCTTTTGCATATTTGTTGGAGGAAATCTTGTGAGCTGGAAGAGCAAGAAACAGCCTGTTGTCTCCAGGTCTAGTGTAGAAGCGGAATACCATAGTATGGAGTTAACCACATGTGAGTTAAAGTGGTTACGGGTTCTGATGCTTGACTTAGGAGAGGTCGACAACTATCCTCTTCCTATATTCTGCAACAACAAGGCTGCGATATACATCTCCAAAAATCCGGTCTTTCATGAGAGAACAAAACACATAGAAGTCGATTGTCATTTTATTCGGGAAGAGGTTTTGAAGAAACAGATTTGTACTCCGTTCATCACTTCTGACAATGAGTTGGCGAATATCTTCACAAAGACGGTGTCCGCTTCCTTTTTTCACAATTGCAACAAGCTGGGCATGATTGATATCTATGCTTTAGCTTGAGGGGGAGTGTTGCAGTATGGAGACCAGGCGATCTGACTCTGGCGGATTGAAGACCACATAGTCTGGCAGTTTCTCCCAGCAGTTTTTAGCTGGGCTATTGCTTTTTGGTGTCCGAGCTGTCTGGCGGTTTATCTCAGGCGACTTAGAGACCTGCGGTCTAGCGGGTTTTTATGGTGGCGTGTTCTCTCCTTTTGGTGGTTGTCGAGCGGTTAGCCTATTCGTCTAACAATGCGGCTTGTTCGGTCTGTTTTTTGTAAAGCCGCTTATACCTATAATTATTTAGTCCCACATTGCTTATTTGTAATCTCTCTCATCTCCTCCATTCTATAAAAGGGAGGCCATACCTTTGTAATACTTACCTTTTTTGGATAATAAAAATTTCTGTTATTCCTAATTCTGATTTACATTTTCTCTTCGCACAGATAGATTTGGTTTTCTACCTTTCATAATATTATAGGGAGTCTTCTTGTGATACTTGTTGATATAAGCTTTATTCAGGACATGACAAGCAGTGTTCACTGCCTCAGCCCAGTAGTATTCTAGGAGAGAAGTGACACTTAGTAGTTTCCTGCCAGCTTCTATGAAATTTCTATTTTTCCTCCCAACAATCCCATTTTGCTGGGGTGTTCTTAGAGAAGAAAACTCATGATAAATTCCTTATTCTTCAAATAACTTTATCATGCCTTCAGACTGAATTTCAATACCATGGCCACATCTGATTTTGACCACAAAACTGTTCTTTTCATTCTAAATTTTCCTAACAAATATGTTAAGGGTTTCAGACTTTTTCTTTAAAAAGAAAACCCAAGAAAATATGGAATAGTCATCAACAATCACAAGTGTATAGACTACTCTACCTAGACTATGAAATGGCATAGGAACAAACACGTCCATATGCAAGAGGTACAAACACCTCTCAGAGTCCTTGGCTCCAATGCTCTTAAAGGATGCTTTTGTCTGCTTGCCCTTTTGACATGCAGAGCAAAATCCCTCTTTGGTGCATTTTAGATTGGGTCCATTTCTGACTAGCCCTTCACTGAAGAGCTTGTAAATTGTCTTGTAGTTAAAGTGAGCAAGTCTCTTGTGTCATTTCACACAATAAAAGACTTTCTTATTTGCTACCAGACATATTGGTGAGTCTGTACTTAAACATAAGAAATTTAAACAATAAATATTTCCACTCCTAGTGTCTGTCAAAATGACCTCTTAGTCACTTGATCTTTTGATCAGACACTCATCCTGTGGAAGACAATGACATAGACAATATCACATAGTTGGCTTATGCTAATCAGATTGTGTTGCAATCCTTCCTCATAAGCTAACTTTGTGATGGATACTATGCCATTGGTGATCATACCATAGCCCTTAGTGACTCCTCTGTCTGAACCTCCAAAGTTCACCTTAGGTCCATTCTTCACAGGAGTATAATCCTTAAGGTGGCTCTTTGTTCCAGTCATGTTCTTGGAATAACCACTATCCAAGTATCAAATTGGCATTATATGGGTACATGGACTCCCCTGCAAACACAAATTAGTTCACCTTAGGAAGCTAAAAGAGATTGGGTCCTTGGTTCTTGTTAGCTTGAAAATGCACATGTCTACCTATAGCAGTCCTGACAGGAAGACTCACCCTTTCCCTTGGCAAACAAGGGTTTTGCCAATAATATATGACAAAGTGTCCCACCTTGCCATAGCACCAACTTTCATGTATATTGTATCTTCTTTTCTGAATCGCCTTGGAAGAGTGCAAACTATCAATATTCTTTTGTTCAGAGGGGAGAGCAACAACCTTCTTCTTATTTCTTTCAGCAAGTATTTGACTGAAAGTTAGTATGCTAGTGGATGCGCATGGCTTATTCTGAGTAGCACCAACAGATGACATCTTTGCAGCTGACATGGAGTTGATGGCTTCAGAAACTGCCAGGTGTGGCTTACTAACTGACTTACCCTTAGTCAAGGTGTTTGTTGGAGGAACCTGAGAATAGGTCACTACCTTATCCTTGAATGTAGGGGCTGGAGCACCAAACACAATTGGTCTATAATGTGTCATTTGGATTTCTTCATGGGGAGCCTTTAGTTCACTCACAACATATCATTTCTCCTTCCATTGTAAGATAACCTAGTATTCTTACCAGAAGAGTTCCTATTCTTCTAATGACCATACATGTTGTCCTGGTCATACCTGTTGGAAGGGAGAATTATCTTTTGAAAGGTAGTCTGAGGTACTATAGGATCTTTGCCTTTCCCTTTGGAATGGGTAGCTCTAGAGTTCCACTTGAACACCAAACCTCTCTTATCCTTTTGAGAGGTGAAGGAGTCAATTAGTGGTAGCACCATTTTTTTCTTAGAGAATCCAGCCACAATCTTCTTCTCCTTGAGAAGCTTCTCTTCAAGATCAATGATGATCTTGTTTTCTGGCTAATGGTCCTAATTTGGTTAATTGAGATTGTCTTCAATTGGTTTACTTCCTTCCTCATTTGAGCAAGCAAGGGTGCTGACTCAAACTACAGGGAACCACTTGTTGTAGGGAGGCAATCTCCTTAGCTTATCTCTTGACAAGCCTTTTGCTCTTCTTTAGAGCATCAAGAATTGCACCATACTTGTCAATCAATTGATTAACATCATCTTCTGATTCTAAACCATCATTCCCACTGGAGGAGGTGGATGCTTCAGAGTCTGAGCCAGACGATAGAGGAAGGGCTAGGAATAGAGTATACCTCAATAGGAATAAGATTGTCCTAATTGTCTTCTTATATAGCCATGAGACTGAACTCCTCATCCTCTTCACAGTCATTATCAATAGAGGATAGTCGGGCCCTTATTCTAGATGGGGAAGGATGATGTTCAACCTCTTCTTTAATAGTTATGAGACCAATGTAGGCCTCCTCTTCATCTGATTCTGAAGACTCAGAATCACTATCTAATAGGATGACAGTCTTCTTGGCCAAATAGCTCTTTTCATCCTTTTTGTCCTTGTGATGCTTTTTGCCTTCAGACTTTATGAGCTCCTTCCTTTTAACTAGAAAGCCAGAATAACATGTTCACTTCTATTGCAACAGTAGCAAACAACATTAGTCTTAACATGTTTGTTCTATTTGGAGTCATAACTTTCCCCATAGGGGTCTTTTTTGGACTTGTCCTTGCTGGGATAGGGCTTCCTTGATGAGGAGCTTTAAGTGCCCTTATTCTTCCACTAACTCCTCCTACTTAGCATCTTCTTGAACTACTTGGAGAACAATGTTAGTTATCCATCTGACAACTCATTTCTAGAGGAGCTGGGATCTGAGCTCTCTGACTCTAGAACTCTCCTTGTTGGAGAAGGAGTCTTTTCCCTGCTTCTTCTTATGGATTCAGCTCTGAAGTTCACAGTCTTCTCTTTGCTGAGTGATCTGGAAGCATCCTCTTCAGCCTTCCTGGAGTTCAGCTGCATCTCATGGGATAACAACTTTCTAAACAGATTCTGAGGCAATGTGTTGGCTAAGTTGCTAACTTCTCTAATGGCATAGAACTTGATATCACATTCCATGTTTAGGGATCTCAAGAACTTGTCATTTAGCTCATAATTAGTGAACTATTTGCCATAGGTGATCAAACTATTCACTATTATGAAGAACTTCTCGTAGAATTCAGCTATGGAATCCTTTTTCCCTTGTTAGAATGCTTCATATTATTGATTTTGAAGGGATTTTCTATCATCCCTAACCTCCTCTATCCCTTCCATATAAACAATGAGAGATTCCCACATTTCTTTGGTTGTTTTGTAGTTTACAAGGTTTTAGAAGGTGGAGTCATCTATGACACTAACAATGATGTTTTGTTCCCTCTTATCCATGGTTGCCAAGATGACTTCATCCTTAGTCATTTTAGTCTACTTCTTTGGAGTCTTGACATTGGCATCTAAGATAGAGGCCTTTATGGGAATTAAAGTTCCTTCTTGGAATGTAATGAAGATCCTAGGGTCTGAGGCTTCCATGAATAGCCTAACTCTTTCTTTATAAATTCCAAAGTTTTTTTTCTATAGACATGGAGCTTTATGGAGCTCAACTCCTTGTGGTTCTCACATGAACCCATGAAGTTAATCTTTAGCTACTCTTGGAGATCAGTTCAGACTGTTAAGTCCTTTTTGAACAACCTCCCTCTGATAGCACTTAAAAGTCTTTGTTTCAAGAGTAACTATACACCTAGAGGGGGAGTGAATAGGTTTTCAAGTCATTATGACTACTTTTTAATTTTCTGTGTTGTGAGTTTGATTGTTTAGTTTACTTTCAAGAACACAGTTCAACACACCAATATTTATAGTGGTTTCCCATGGTATGGGTACATCCACTTTACCTCCCACCTTTTTAACAGTGTATTAGATAAGGCAATCTTCTCCAAATCTCGGCTCAAAGTGCTTACAACACAGATCTCTTAGGATCTCTCAGACTTCCTCCAAGTCCTACATCAGGCCAAAGCCCTACCCACTCAGAGTAAACTTTACTCCTATAAATCAGTGATCCTACATATCACCTACCTCAGGGTTAACAAAAATCCCTACCACTCAGGCAAGAAGGTTAGCCCTACACTCTGAGATAATAAATCTCATATAGATCAGATCTCACTCAGATCCTACCTCTCAGCCTTTACATTTTAGGCTTATAACTCAGATCAATAATGATCCAACAGAAATAGTTTGAGTTTGATGGTGATTGACTCTAGGTAAAAAGATTCTCTAAGTCTTCTTCTTCTTGAACTGAAAAACTTGACTCCAATCTTCTCCTCAACAATAAGTATTTAGATTTTCAGTTGTTTAGCTTGTGCTGAGGAGACACTACAGAGCCATGTACCTTCAAGTCTTTGATGTAATAGTTGATTATAGTGGCCTTGAAGATGAACATCAACCTGAAGTAGCTCTACAACTTTTTTCTTGTTCAGAAAATGAGATTTCAGATCTTGCTGTTGAAGACAAATTAATTCTTTAGTTCTTTATTTATTCAACAGCCAACTTCTGTCTCTGGTTCATAGACTCTCTATAAGAATGAGTTCCAGAAAATCTTCTTCTTCTTTTTTGAGAGGTAGAAGATGACCGAAAAAGCTTCTTTTAATTTCTCGGAAATGTCCTTTTATTGATCTCCGTCCAACGGCTCTATGTGAATTATAGACTAGCCGGAATCGCAACCTGCAACATCTCTTTTGCATTAATTGTTGTACTAAAGGAATGCAGAGCCTTTTGTCATGTAGCGTGCAAATCCCATGATATTTGAATTCTTGATGATGTCAGCACGACTCAATGCTTGTGAACTTGGTAATTTCCAGACAATCTGCATAGGCATTGAGTGAGGCCTTGCTACTCAACGCAGAAATACTTAGCAGAATTCTGCATCTTGAGACGTTAAGTGAACCTTCAACACTCAACACTTTTGACATTTGCAGTATAACTGTTAAGGCATTGAGTGATCCTTCATCACTCAATGCTTCTAGACTTGGTTGAAATTTCTCTATATGGAGGCATTGAGTGCAGCTTCTACACACAATGCTTATGGACTTTGCCTGGTTTCTTCATGAGGCATTGAGTGACCTGTATTCACTCAATGCTTCTATACTTGATCTGAAATCCAGTTGAGTAGGACTTGAGTGAACTGCCTTCACTCAATGCTTCTGTCCATAGACAAATTTCTAGTCAGCAACACCAAGGCTTTGACTACATAGAGTTCTATCAACGCTTTTTTCCTTTCTAGCATTGAGTGAAGTGAGTTCACTCAATGCTTTTGGACTTAGCTAATTTTTTACTTGTTCAGTAACCTGTCTTGAGTCCAACTATCATTGTGACTTGATGAGTACAAGTTATATAAATATTTTTGGACTCATCTAGGCCAGTTTTCTCGTTAATGCACTACACTTGAGAGTAATAATTCTTTATATTCGTTTCTCTGTCCATTTCATGTTTAGTGCACCTTAGGCATGTTTTCAGTGTGATTTCATTATTTCTGTACTTTTGCCCTTTACTTGGTGTTTTCTGTGTCTGGAGAATGTCGTGTGCACACTTTGGTGGCCTTTCTGTTTTTACTACAGGTACAAGGGTCGTGTACATGTTTCGGGATTGTTCGGGAAATCCCAAATGGTACAGGAACAATGCGCACAATCACTGGACCTATTGCGCACGACCACTGGTTGTGCTCCACTGATCGTGCGCACTATATTCTCCATTTTTCAAGTTCTGCCTGGGCGATCGCACGATCACTAGTCTTATTGCGCACGACCACTGGTCGTGCGCCACTAATAGTGCGCTCTATCCTCTCCATTTTCCATGTTCTGCCTGGGCGACCGCACGAGCACTAGACATAGTGCGCACGAATACTTGTCGTGCGCCACTGCTCATGCACATTTACCTCTTTTTTCTGAAGTTCTGCCATTTTCAATCACAAGATCAGGGGATCTAGTGTGCACGACCACAGGTCGTGCGCCACTGATCGTGCACTTATATACTAATTTTTTGGTCCAGCTGCAGGTTTCTCTTAAGTAGAGAGCACGATCATCAACCGATAGTGCACATGACCACTGGTCGTGCGGCACTGATCGTGCGCTCTGATTATTCTGCTTCCATATTTAAGGCCCTGCTCCACGAATTAGGTCAAAGCTTGTCATTTTTCCGCCCACAGCTGTGCGCCAAGCGTTGTTCCTCTCCTCTACAGTTACTCCAACCATCTACACCCTCCGAGAAGCATTTTCCTGCCATCCGAAGCCATCTTCAACCTTTGGAGAGCTCTTAGCCACCAACAGCAAGCAACGATAACTTTTGGTGCTATTCCTCTGGACAAAAGGAAGAAAGGATTGAAGGAAAGGAAAGAAGACGGAGAAGAACAAGTGGATTGATGACCCACTTGCATCCTGTAGAAACCACGGTCAGAGTCGTGAAGTGGATTGACAACCCACCACTCCAGCCATGAACTACGGCTACGCTTCCCCTCTTTCGGTTTACTCTACCTCTTATCTTTATGGAATGTACTTCTAAGCTTGTAATAACACTAAACTTGATTTTAATTTATCTATGAATGAAGTGTGTTTGGTTAGTTACTTGCTCTGTTGTTAGCTGTGATGTACTCGCCTCTTCTCACACCCACTCACTAGCGCACTTGAACCACTCTAGCAAGGTCTAGAGTTGGTGTATGAAGAGGTGATTACGACCCTCACTCTCCGCACTTCTATCCATCCATCTGCCTAATGAAGCATGACATAGCGGCCTGCACTCACTCCATCCACCAAGCAAAGCGGTGCCAGCGACCCGCAGTAGTCTTCTTTTTGTTCTATAGCATTAGGAATCCAAAAACCAACCCACTTGTTGTTTATTTTAACTCTTAGTAACGATCTTCATATGACACGATCACATACCCTTCCTATATTCCCTCGAGATTGACATTAAGGGAGGCTATTCCCAAATTATTACTTGACAGCGACCAATACACTTGCCGACGACGCATCAAGTTTTTGGTGTCGTTGCCGGGGAACGTAGGCGTATTGTTGATTGTGTTGTGTTAAGAGAGTTATGACAGAGTTGCTTGTTTTGAATTTGTTTTATTCCAGTTTCTTTTTGTTTTTTATATTGGTTGGAATTGTTAGACTTTTGTTGAGAATCTATGCAAGGTAGTTTATTCCTGGAAATTTGTGATCGCAGCAATGTGGGCCAGCTTTAATATCCGTTGCTGCTGGTGTGGAGATATCTCTCATACAAGTGATAGATGTCCTAAGGAGTATGGTAGCCAAGACACTCAAGGATCTACATATGGAGCGCCAACCTCATATAATACTCAATATGCTAGACATAAGCCGGTTAGCTACTCATCCGCACTTCCATTACCGCACTACCTTTTTTCGGCGTCAGTACCCGTTGTACCGATAAGGCCGGCTAAGCAGTGTTTATTTTGTCGGAGTTGGGATCACTCTTTGAAGGAGTGTGCTGCTTATTTAGCATAGTTGGAGGAGGATGATGAACCGGACATTCGGATTTCCTCCACCTCGTCAACTTACAACCCATTCCGTATCTGGGTACGTACTAGTTCCACCTTCACATTTTGAAGGGTGAGATACTGGAATTTGCACAGACACGTTTGTTGATCTAAAACCTGACACAAATGTTTTTACTCCTGATGTACATACGTTATCTTGTATTGAGTTTGTTAGTCGTGAGGAGCTTGTGCTTGACCTTTTTGCGAGCACTGCTCCTCTATCCTCTACCTTGCATAACATTCTTTCTATTTCTGACACTATTGTTGAGGTTGATTCGCAGGGAGATGCTGGTGTTTGTAGCATTACGCTATATCCAGTCGAGGAGGACATTTGGATGGCCGAGGTTGCTGCCTCAGTCCCATGTAAGGAAGTCCAAGGAGAGGACGAGGCGGATGCAGCTCTACCACATACTTGCACCAGCCTAGACAGCAATATAGATTTACCCACAATTCCGCCGATGGGAGATAACACCGGAATCATCCCTAAGATTGATGTTATTTTTTGTCATTCTTCTAATTTATTTCCTAACCCCGCTCTTGTGCCTACTTCCCTGTAGGACCATATCGTGGAACCGGTCCACTTAGTGCAAGGGATTGTAGTGCAGCCTAACATTGATGGAAATCGGGTGCAGGTAAAGATAGATTTGTTGAGCTTCATTACATTTATCCTACCCATGCCTGATGTTCAAGACAGGTAATACTACACAGGTATGTGGGTATTTGTTCTATCGCCGTTTCGGTAACCGCTACTGAAACTTGAAGTTGAACAACTGCCCGTGCACTTCAAATTTCATACACCCATAAACTAAGAGAGTCCATAGTTCTTGAATAAGTCCTGTTGGAAGACAATAAACCCATCAGTTATCTAGATTAATATTTCTTTTGTTTTAAATATATGTACTTTTTTGTTTCTAGTTTAGAATTGTAGTTAAATAAATCTGTCGAAAGGGTTATGGTAGCCCTGTTGCGTGATGAGCTATATGGTGCACCCATGTGGTCAGTAGTGTGAGTTTGACTGCGAAACAGGGCGCGCGAAAAATTTCACCGTGCACGACCACTGGTCGTGCTTACTATTTAATAGCGCAAAACCACTGCTTGTGCGCTGACCCAGTTTCTTTAAAACCCAGTTGGCCGACCACTGTGCGTGCGCCCTAGATCTCTCGCTTCGTTCCGTTGAGCGTACGTCATTTCTCTTCGATCCTCTTCTTATCTGGTGTGATTCGCCACTTCTCCGGTAAGCTCTTGTAATTTCCGGCCTCTTTCTTCCTTGTTGAGCTGCCATGGAACCTGTAAGACGCCATGTGGTAAAGGCCTACCAATGCTCCGGCCGTTCTTCGGCAACTCCAGTGCAGATTTTGGGGAGAAGGGAAATTATTTCGAAGGCAGAGCACACCCAGCGCTACAATTCCTTGAAGGATAAGCCATTCCTCTCTCAGCGGCTTGTTGATTGGAATGAGCTTTGTTCGATCGGTGATGATGGTGCATTAGCGGAGGCTGTACTCCTTCTCTACTCCTCTAATTATTAGAGCAAATTGTCCGATTGCGACGGGTTTGGGTATCGGGAGCTGACCCTGGATTTCCTGTCAACATTCGATTATGGGACAACATCGGACAACCTCTGCTTACCTACTTGTTCATTTAGGATGTTGGGGTATGTCTTCACTGTAACGTTGCTTGAGCTAGCCATTCATGCTGGCGTCTACACCGAGTCTGACGCGTCCCAGATTAACGTTCCGCAGCTGTGCATTGATTTTCTGGAAGGTGTCACTCCGCGTGCCGCTTGGGGTTCTCTGACTGGAGGGAACGAGGAGTACTTTGCCTGGAGGGCCAAGTCGACAAAGATTGTCTCCCCAACTCTAAGTTATATACAGCACTACTGAGTCACTCGCTCATCGCAAGGGCCTTAAGCAAGAATGTGGTGGGATGTCAGGATTTGATTTCCCTATTTAGCATGCATCAGCAGTACCCCATTCATCTGGGGTATATGCTGGCCCATTTCTTCTGTCACGAGGCCACTTATGGCCTCATGGGCGCGATTGGGGGTGATTACTAAATACCCGCATCGCGAAGAGTTTGGGAATTTGTAGCCAGCTACCCCCGATGGAGCAGGTCACTGCTCCCTCCATGATCACCAGGGAAAATTTGGTGAGTTTCCATTTACTGCGAGTGGTTGGGAGAAAGGCTAGCCAGAGGTTTGTTGTCAACATGCCTGGTGATGGGCCTGGGGGTAGTGAAGAGGAGGAAGATGAGGGAGAGCCGACTGAGTCTTCCTCCATGGGTAGGTGGACTGTGGCAGAGCCACAACATCAGATTCAGTAGCAGCTGAGGCCTCCAGTAAAGCATGAGGGGAAGTATAGCCGCCAGTTCAGCCAAGCTCAGGAGCGGAGCGTTCCATATTTGTCTGAGCATCTTGCTGATTTGGAAGCTTCAAAATACTGGATGCAAGAATTTATTTATCAGCAAGCGGTGAGAGGAGGGATGAATATTCGACCACCACCTGCTCATTTTGCTCCATCCGCACCTGCTCGTCATCCTTCTCCCATCGAGATTCATAACAACGATAACGAGGAGTGAGGGGAGTTCACCACGAAGCTAGTCTACCACACCTTCAGATCTTCTCGTGTTTTATTAATTTGTAGAAAGGTAATATACTTATTTAGCAGGGTTAGACATGAAACAATTATATTTTTGTAGGCGCCCGTCTGGGTGCCGAATGCTATTTTTATATATATATTATGTTTAATACAGGTATTTGGTCAACCTTTAGGACTATAAAGAAAAGTGGCTTATGGGAGACAACCCAATTTCTATGCTTTCAATTAAGCTGTTTGTGATTACAAGTTTATAGTTTTTGTGCTTGGAGATGTTCTCTTTTGTAGGTGGAGATCATTTGGGGGCGTGGACTTTCTTTTGAAAATAACGCCAAACGACTGGCATGCTCCGTTTTGAGCATAGGTACTTCTTACCCCTAGCTCTTTATCTTATTTGGAATGTTTATTTTTTCTTGTTGTCGTATTCAAGTCTGGGGTAGAACTTCCTGTGTTCACTACACAACACAATTTATTGCATACTAGTCTGTTATTTATTTATTTCATGATCACTGTAGCACACACTGAATCACCATACGAGCGCGCTCTTAACCACGCCCGCGGCTCTAGTCAAATGTATTATTTTTGTGTAAACTTTAAAATAGTGGTGCTAGCTTAGAATTTGAGGATAGAGTAGTTCAAAACTCGTGTAGTGCTCCTAATCGAGTACTCATGGTTTGTGTAGAAATAGTATAAATTTACTTTTTCTTTATGCTCGTAGATTTATTCTTTTTTGCAGATGTAAATATTGTTTGTACTACTCAAAACTGTTGAATATGGAGTAAACGAACGGTAGTGTAGGAATATGTGTAGCCGTCACTAGACTCGTATTACTCGAGTCAGGAGAAAGGATCATCTTTCTCGGTGGCTAAGAACTTCCCCCCAAGCTACTCTCGAAGCATTTGTGCCCGATTAGTCAAGCATGAGCGTGACGTAGGCCATCATTTTGGCTAGTTTGAGCTTTGTTTACCTTGTCGTAGCTGCTATCCGTTGCAAGCCAAATTTGTGCCTACCCATCCTTTGATTTAGCTCCACCTTCATTCACTAAAGCCTAAAACCAATCCTCCTATCGCAACCAAATCCTTGAGCTTGATTGAATTTAATATTTTGACGAGTTGTGATATGTGGAATTCATGTGATGTGGTGATGAATTCATGAAATTCTAATTGCTAAATTTGGGGACTGCTAAAAGAAAAAAGGAAAGAAAAAAGAAAAAAAAAGAAAAAGAAAAATTTGAAGAATTACAATGAGAAATTGTATCCCCATCATGTTTATTGATATTGGTCGGGTTAGGCCGTGTGCATACCCAATTTTCAAGATAAATCTGGTGGTGTGTCACACGTGCATCTCTTAGTGGCTGTATTGGTTAGTTTATTGTTCGCTTGCTTTGGTTGCGTGTAGCCTCCTTGTTTATCATTGACTACCAAACTTTAGCCTAAGCCCCATTCTCCTAAAGTCCTACGGATTCACGCTTGAGTCTACCTAGCACCGTGGAGAGAGTGTGAACGGGCAAGCGTATGGTATTCGAAATTGATGGATTTCTTTGGTGGTGATCATGAGCCCCGGTCTTTGGCAATGCTCATCTTAGTGGCCTGCCTACTTTCTTCCTACACATGACCGAACGATTCTACAGAATTCTAATTTTGAGTAGATACAATATTTATTTACCCATGTCGAATAGTTTAAACTCCGTAGTATAATTAAAAAGTTTTTCTATTCTATTTTTTATGCACATGATGTATTTGATTTCTCATCTTACTTTATTTTGAAATTTCTGAGCCAGCTAGCTGATTTAAAGTCCACGGAGTGATGATTTGCTCGGGATGCGCAAATGGGTAAGTCTGGGGGTGTGATAAGTCCAAGTTATATACATATTTTTGGACTCATTTGGGCCAGTTTTCTCGTTAATTCACTACACTTGAGAGCCATAATTGTATATATTCATTTCTCTGTCCATTTCATGTTAAGTGCACCTTAGGCCCGTTTTCAGTTTGATTTCATTGTTTCTGTACTTTTGCACTTTACTTGGTGTTTTCTGTGTCTGGAGAATGTGGTATGCACATTTTGGTGGCCTTTCTGTTTTTACTGCAGGTACAAGGGTCGTGTCCGTGTTTCGGGATTGTTCGGGAAATCCCAAACGGTACAGGAACACTACGCACGATCACTGGACCAATTGTGCACGAACACTGGTCGTGCGCCACTGATCTTGCGCACTATATTCTCCATTTTCCAAGTTCTGCCTGGGCAACCGCACGATCACTGGACCTATTGCGCACGACCACTGGTCGTGCTCCACTTATCCTGCGCTCTATCCTCTCCATTTTCCATGTTATACCTGGGTGACCGCACGAGCACTGCACATAGTGTGCATGACTACTAGTCATGCGCGACTGCTTGTGCACGTTTACCTCTTTTTTTGAAGTTCTACCATTTCCAATTGCACGATCAGGGGATCTAGTGCACACGACCACCGGTCGTGCGCAACTGATCGTGTGCTTATATACTAATATTTCTTTCCAGCTACAGGTTTCTCTGAAGCAGAGCGCATGATCATCAACCGACAGTGCACACAAGCATTGGTCGTGCGCCACTGATCGCGCGCTCTAATTATTCTGCTTCCGTATATAAGGCCCTGCTCCATGAATTAGTTCAACGCTTGTTATTTTTCCGCCCCACAGCTGCGCGCCAAGCGTTATTCCTCTCCTCCACAAGTCCTCCACCCATCTACACCCTCCGGGAAGCATTCTTCGGCCATCTTAAGACATCTTAAACCTTCAGAGAGCTCTTGTCCACCAACAGCAAGCAATGATAACTTTTGGTGTTATTCCTCTGGACAAAAGGAAGAAGGGATTGAAGGAAAGGAAAGAAGACGGAGAAGAACAAGTGGATTGATGGCCCACTTATATATGGTAGCAACCACGGTCAGAGTCGTGAAGTGGATTGACAACCCACAACTCTGGCCAAGAACCACGACTACGCTTCCCCTCTTTCGGTTTACTCTACCTTTTCTCTTTGTGGAATGTACTTCTAAGTTTGTAATAACACTAAACTTGATTTTAATTTGTTTATGAATGAAGTGTGTTTGGTTAGTTACTTGCTCTGTTGTTAGCTGTGATGCACTCGCCTCCGCTCACACCCACTCACTAGCGCACTTTAACCACTCTAGCAAGGTCTAGAGTTGGTGTATGAAGAGGTGATTACGACCCTCACTCTCCGCACTTGCTCTACGTCCATCTGCCTAACGAAGCACGGCATAGTGGCCTGCACTCACTCCATCCACCAAGCAAAGCGGTTCCAGTGACCCGCAGTAGTCTTCTTTTTATTCTGTAGCATTAGGAATCCAAAAACCAACCCACTTGTTGTTTATTTTAACTCTTAGTAACGATCTTCATACGACACGATCGCATACCCTTCCTGCATTCCCTCGAGATCAACATTCGAGGAAGCTATTCCCAAATTATTACTTGACAGCGACCGGTACACTTACCGACGACGCATCATGACACTGACTGCTTGTCAAATTAATGTAATAGTATACAACCTGCACACAATGAACTTGAACATATATTAGATACATATATGTGAATAACGTTGACCTGCGAGCCTTCTTCAAATCTAGGACATTGTGATTAATGTACCCAACAGTTCCCCTCTTATATAGAAAACCCAACAGTAGTTTCAGAGCCATGTTTGCGATCTAGTGCGTATAAATTTGGAGATGTAGAAGTGTTATAAATGCATTGATTTATTCCTAGAGCATCAAATGTTGATGTAATTTTTGAGAGAAATCGGTGGTGGTTTTAAAAATTTGGTTGGTGTTGGGTCCATTGATCACAATGTCCCAGATTTGAAGAAGGCCTACAGGACAATGTCATACACATATTTTTATTTGATGCATACCCTAAGTTCTATGTATGATGGTGGTTACTTATGACACTGATTAGACAGGTTGTCTAAGTAACAATGACAGGTGGACACACGAAAAAATGCTGAAAAGACAGAAATCTGTCTAAGCCCACATGCATTGAGTGAAGATAGTTCACTCAATGCCAAGTGGCCTTAAGCATTGAGTAAAGACTAGACAGTCAAAGCCTCAACATTTCCAAGTTAGAAATCTGGTTAAGTCCAGAAGCGTCGAGTATAGACAGCTCACTCGACGCCAGTAGAGCAGAAGTATTGAGTGGAGCTCATGTTGTCAAAGCCTCAGAAGATGTAGATATAAAATTTGTCTAAGGCCAAAAGCGTTGAGTGAAGGTAGTTCACTCAAAGCCAACTAAACAGAAATTCAACTAAGTATAGAAGCGTTGAGTGAAGGCTATTCACTCAACGCCTCAGCAAGATGACGGGCAAAAGCAAAAAGCGTTGAGTGCAGAAGCTTCACTCGACGCCTTCATATAGAGAAAAACGGCTAAGTCCAAATGCATTGAGTGATGAAGGTTCACTCAACGCCTAATCAGTTAGACTGAAAAAGTCTATATTCATTGAGTAATGTCAACTCAGTCAATGCCTGGTGTTTGCAGAAAACTGAATAAGTGTTTTGGCATTGAGTGACAAGCCTTCACTCAATACCTATGTTGAATTGTCTGAATTTGACTAAGTCCACAAGTGCTGATGTCAACAAAATTCAAATATTGTGGGAAGTCTACAGTACACAACAAATTGCACTGCTTGCCTATTGTACAATATTTAATGGAAAAGTTGAGCTGCAGCTACCGACTAGTGGTGGGCCTAATTCTCAAAGAGCCATTGGATGGCGGGATAGAAAATATGAGATCAAAGAAGAAGAAATAAACTTTTGGAAAGTGCTAAACTTCATCTCCTTCCTCTCAACTGAGTTTCAGAGCTTGAAGAAACAATTCATTCTTTTGATCTAAAAGTTCAAGAAAGATAGTTGTTTGATCTAATCATCTTCAACAGCAAGTTCAGAGAGCTCTTCTCCATGAGTTAGAAGTTACAGCTCAAGCTAACCCTAGCTAAAGTATCTTCACAGTCTAAGCAAAACTACTCCTGAAGATATACTACTGGAGCTGTTAAGAAAGGAGGACTGAGTCACCTCAGTTTAGGAAGAAAAAGACACATAGTTTAATTCTCTGGTGTCTTACATCAACATCAATTTTTCTCATTCTATAGGATCTTAACAGATCTGAGTTTTAAGCATAAATCATTAAGGCTGAGTGGTAGGGCATGCGTTTTTGAGGTAGGATCTTAGTGTGGATCTGATCTGTAGGGCCTTAGTTCCTGAGTTGTAGGATTCAGTAGTGAATCTGAGTGATACGGCATTTGGCCTGAGGTAGGGTCTGGTTTAGATTTGAGGTAGGAGATCCATTCTCTCTGAGTTGTAGGACATTAAGATAAGTATGAGGTAGGTGATATTTTGAAACTAAGATGTAGGATCATTTCTTTCTCTGAGTGGTAGGGTCTTGGGCCTGAGGTAGGACTTGAAGAAGTCTGAGAGATCCTGTGGGATCTGAGTTGTATGCTCATTGAGATGAGGTTGGAAAAGTTGCCTTGTCTAACAATCTGTTAGAGAAGTGGGAGTGATAGTGGATGTACCCATAATCTAAGGAACAACTAAATATTTCCTGTGTGCTGGTTATGTGATCTTGAAAGCTAACTTAAACTAAACCATAACACAGCAAAGAACAGATAAAGTATAAAAAGTCTTAAAAACCTATTCACCCTCCCCCTCTAGGTGTTTAACTACTCTTGAAACAAAAGACTTTCAAGTGGTATCAGAGGGAGGTTACTCAAAAAGGACTTAATAGTCTAAGTTGATCTCCAAGAGTAGATTAAGTACATACTTCTGGGTTTATGAGAGAACCATAAGAAGTTGGGTTCTATGAATCTCCCAATCTGCAGAAAAGAAAACTTTGGCATCTAGCTAGAAAGAAAGGGCCAGGCTATTTATGTAAGTATCTGCCCCAGGATCTTCATAACCGTATAGGAAGGACCCTTCATCCCCATGAAGGTATCAGCTCTGGATCTTCTTGTCCTGACACCTAAGAAATATTCTGAAATGGCCAAGGATGAGGTCATTCTGGCTACCATGGACAAAAGGGCATAGAACATAATTGTTAGTGTCATTGATGATTCTGCATTCCAGAATCTTGTACAATATAAGAATTCTAAGGAAATGTGGGACACTCTAGTTGTCTATATGGAAGGTGATGGTTAAAACGACGACTCTTTATTTAATTATGAAAGGGAAGGTGATTTTATTTTATAAAAAAGAAGAGCGTTTTATTTTGTTAGAAACCGAGTTTTAACGAGAGGTAAGCAAGTGCACCTATCGCGTATAGTACAGGATATTCCGGTGTGGAAGAATATCGGGGTCGTATTGTTCTCGGGGCCGGCTTACCTATTTCTACTCTTTCCCTGAAATGCCTATTATTTTACCGATAATATTTTAGTTTGTTTAAAAAGAAGATGACCTAAAAATATAAAAAATGCATAATAATAATAAAGCATAAAAATAAAAAGCATGTAATAAATGCAGTAGGAAATAAATGCAGAAAGCCGATGAAAAACTCAGTGCGACGATATCAGAAAGAGAATTGAACTAAAATAACTTTTAATAAAAAGAGATCCTAAATTTCAAATTAATTAAGGCGGAGACTTGGCCGTGGAGGTTCCACAAACATGAGCATACCTTGGTCTAGGAATATCACTCACCTGAACGCTAAGACTATTCGACCAATCGCTAGACCGACGAAAGATTCCTCTTAACACCCGTATTACGCTTAGAACCCTGCTATTGGGTGGGGAACCCAATCTGGTAGAGTCACACGCCTCCTCTCTCGAGGGTTAGCGCGGAGCTCTCTTTACCCAAGGGTGATCGGTCCATACGCACGGCCTCTCGGCGTTGCGTATGGATAACAGAAATAGACCCCGCACATCGATATGCGGTCCTACGCATCGTTAACCCGGGGCAAACCTTAAGAAATTTAATTAAACTGAAAAACAGGACCTTCAATTATTTAAAGCTACTTTATCTGTCCCGATGCTCTTCGATATAATGGGCTAAGGGCGGTTAGCCACTCATTGAAATGGGAACACTAAAGCTAGAAAGCGGTAAAGAAAGCTGTAAAGAAAGCAGGAAAATGAAATCAGTAAATAAAGCAGAAAATTGCGAGTCCTACTCAAACAAGTAGGGCTGAAGAAAGAAGTTAATCCGAATCCCGGCTCAAATGAGTGGGCGGGGGTAAATTTATCTTATACACGCACACACTCTACAGAATTGAAAACGCACACACGCACTCTACATAAATTAAAGCACACACAAGCACACAAAGTTTCCTACTCAAGTGAGTAGGAGAAAATGAAAGCAATAAAAAGACGAGTCCCACTGAAACGAGTGGGCGGGAAATGAAAGCGGAGCGCCATTTAACTCTTAATGAGTAGGCAGAAATAAATGCATACGCACACACGCACTCTACAAAAATGAAATAAAGCTATAAAACCTAACTCATACACTCACGCACACTTGCAAAAATAAGAAAAACAAAGTTGCTGAAAAATTAAAACAACTGCATTTCTACCGCTAGAATGCGGTAGAAATGCATAAAAAGAGAAAATAAAAATTAACCGAGCGAAATTTTTTTGCAAATAAACGCAAAATGAAAGTGCTCGAAAAATTAAAATGACTATATTTTCATTCTTATATTTTCATAGAAATGCATAAAAATTGGAAATAAAGCTAAAAGAGAACGAAAACTTTTACGATCCTAAAAAAAATCTAAGTTAAAGAAAATTTAAAAACCATCTTTTAAACACTTTTATAAAACTATAAGAATGAAAACAAACCTAAAAAGAGAAATCTAAACCTAAACATGTTATGAGTTTTAAAATAAAATCGACATTACAACAGCTAAAAATGCCATAAAATTCCTAAACTAAACAGGTTATAAAAGCTTTAAAGATGAAAACATAAAAAAGCATAAAAAAGTAACGAAAAATCACTTTGGGTAGACGCATTCAAATGGAACTCCAAGCAATATGAAGAGAGAAAAACAAGCTAACATTTTATTAAAACAAAGGAAACAGATTACATCAAAGTTAAAATAAACATCCTAATACAAACTAAGAGAGAGAGAGGGAGAGGGGATAAAATTCCCTTACATAACATTTGGATTCCATTTGGGCAGCACCTCCCCGAAGCAATGTTGTCAAAAAATTTGACAAGAAAAGCTTTCTGAAAGCTTTTATTTATAGACAAAATTTCGGGTGTGACACGCCCTAAGTCACGGGCGTGACAGGGGGCGTGTCAGTCAAAGCCGTGTTTGACTTGGCGACTTTGGCCGGCTGGCTTCATTCTTGAAGGTCGGGGAGTTGACACGTGTCGGTCACGGACATGACAGGCTTCGGACACGGGCGTGACAGGCTTCGGACACGGGCGTGACAGGCTTGGGTCGACAATCTTCAAGCGGCGATCGACGATATGGAGGCCTCTTGAAGGAACACGTGGCGGTCACGGGCGTGACAGGAATTGTCATGGGCATATAGGGGGGGCGTGACTTGGACAGCTGACAATCTTGATGTCGGCAACGTTGAGTGTTGAAAAGGCGTTGAGTGTCGACATCGACACGGGCGTGACGGGTCTTGGACACGGGCGTGATGGGTCTTGGACACAGGCGTGACTGGGGCGTGTTTGGACGGCGTTGAGTGTTGAATAGTGAAATCGTCGAGTGTCGACTAGCGGAAGGCATTGAGTGCCTGACACGGGCGTGTCGGGCATGGTCACGGGCGTGACAGGGAAAAAAATATTTTTTCTGTAAAATTTCAGAAAAACAAAAATAAACTAAGTTAGAAAATATTTACAAAAAAGAAGCAATTTAATTAAAGAAAACAACTAAAAAAGACAAAAATAAAGAAAAAATGACTTAAATAAAATACAAAAATATAGGTATATTTACAACTCATCAAATACCCATATACTTAAGCTTTTGCTATTCCAGAGCAAAAGTTGGAGATGAGCCTATAAGGAATAAAAAAAAATCCTAAATTTAACTAACGCTTAAGTTAATTGTAAGAAAGATCGAAATGAATTTCCGGGGTTTCAGAATTAAATCTTAACTTATGAAAATGTTATAAATAGAGGAACTGTTTTAAAAAATACTTCTAAATGGAAAAAAAGAAAGCGAAAATTATTTTTGTTAGTTTAACAAAATTGGATTGAAATTATAGAAAAAACTTTAGCTAAAAAGAAATTAATAGGAAATAATTCAATTTAAAAAATATGCTCTCAAAAAGATTTAGATAAATTCTAGAATCATGAAAATTGGCTAAGTGGTTTGGCGGTTATGAAGAGAGCTTTGATTTTTTAGGCGAGACAATTTTTTCTCGAACCTCCACATATATTTTTTAAAAAATTAGGAAAATGAAATCTTATTTTCCTAACATTTTTTTTTCTTTTCTTCATAAATAAAAATAAACTCAATGTATATGTATAGGAGTAATGAATTTTATCCTCTTACTCCGTAACAAATAATCTTTTAAATTATTGGGTGCCTATGTTTACGGGATGAAATCTTATCCCCATTGACATAAGATCTTTTAAGGGTGAGTGGGGAATAATACCAAGTAAGGCATGAAAAAAAGGTGGAAGGGATTTTTTTCTAAAAGAAAATTATAGTTTAATAAAAAAATTTGAGAGCAACCTCTTTAATTTGAACGTTCCTATGTTTCTAAAAGCATAAGTAGAAATAATATAAAATTCATAAATGTTATTTTCTAACATTAAAAAGTGCTTTTATTTCAAAAAATAAGAAGTGAAATGAGAAACATAAGTTCCCTATAATAAGAAAAAGACATAAAAATTCTTTAAAATCTTAACCCCAGAAATCTAAGTCTATTGAGCTACTATTAATAAACGAATAGTAAATAAAGAATTAATTAAAATTCGCTTATAAATAAACTCGAAACGATTATTTTGGAGAGCAAAGAGGTTAAGAAATGAGGTATTCGAATTATTTAATTCAAGATAATTTTTTTTTTGATTTTTATGAGTTTTTCTAATTTTTTCATATTTTAGGGTTATTTTTATTTTTTTGGAAATTTTTTTTTAAAGGTTATGCAAATTTTTTTGTGAGTTATAATTTTTTTTTTGATTTTTTGATTTTTGGAAATATTTACGAGAAGAGAGAGAATTTTTACAAGATAGGAAAGAGAAGGGGAAAGAGACAAGAATATTTACAAAAAATATTTACAAAGTAAAAAAAAAGGATCGCCCGCGAACAGACTCTTATTTGTGTTTGGTTCGATGAGTCGAACGTCGCAGAGCGATGTTTCATTTTTTTGAAATTTTTTTTTAATTATTATTAAAGCATGAAAATATTTTTTTTTATGTTTTTAATTATTGCAATTTTTTTTGGGTTTTTTATTTGGTGCAGAAAATAAAAGAGTAGAAAATAGGAAACACCCCATACTTAAGTCAAACATTGTCCCCAATGTTGCCCTTAGTATGAGGAACGATATATGTATGCAAAAATCTAAGCAGTTATGTACAAAAAAATAAAAACAGAAGTTTAGAAATCATCCCTCAAAACGTGTTCGGGGAAGCCCGTTAAATTAAGACCTGCAAAAGTTAGAAGAAAATAACAAAAAAATATAATATAAAAAACGAAAAAGATAAATTCGGCGAGAATGTGCGGGTGGTAGGGGGCGTGAGTGAGTGTGACTCGTAAGCTAACGTCTTAGCTATATGAGCGTGACCAATATGCATTCCCCTAGCGCTCACAATAGTGAAGCGCGCCGAAACGACAAAATAAATATATAATTGAATTTTTTTTTTGTTTTTTATATTTTTTGTTAGTTTTTTAAACTTTTTAGATTTTTAAGTTTATGTTTATAGTTTTTTTGTTTTTTTTTGTTTTGATTTTTTTTTATTGAAAATAGAAAATAAGAAAATAAAATGATAATAAGTTAAAGGCAAAAAATAAAATAAAAAGAAAAATGAAAGATATATATATATTTTTTGAATTTTTAATTTTTGATGAAAAATAAGATAGAATTTTTTTTCATCCGTTTTTTTTATTTTAAGTTTTTATAAAAAAATTTTCTTTTAGTTTTTTTAGTTTTTTTAAAATTTTTTAGTTTTTAAGTTTTTGATTTTTTTAAGTTTTTAGTTTTCTGATTTTTTTTAAATTTTAAGTTTTCTAATTTTTTTTTAAAGTTTTTTAATTTTTGATTTTTTTTAACTTTTATTTTAAGTATTTTTTATTGTTATTATTATTATTATGATATATATATATATATATATATATATTTTGGTGGCCATTTTGTTTATAAATAGAAATAAAAGGTAAAATTAATAGTTTTTTGGAATTCAAAATAGTAAGTCGAAATTCTCCCCGGCAACGGCGCCAAAAACTTGATGGTCATAACGACGGTCTTATTTAATTATGAAAGGGAAGGTGATTTTATTTTATAAAAAAGAAGAGAGTTTTATTTTATTAGAAACCGAGTTTTAACGAGAGGTAGGCAAGTGCACCTATCGCGTGTTGTACAAGATATTCCCGTGTTGAGGAATATCGGGGTCATATTGTTCTCGGGGCCGGCTTACCTATTTCGACTCTTTCCATGAAATACCTATTATTTTACCGATAATATTTAAGTTTGGTTTTAAAAATGAAAATGACAAAGAAAAACATAAAAAATGAATAATAATAATAAAGCATAATAATAAAAGCAGGAAATAAAGTGCAGGAAATATAAATAAAGCAGAAAGCCGATGAAAAATTCAGCGCGACGATATCAAAAAGAGAATTGAACTAAAATAACTTTTAATAAAAAGAGATCCTAAATTTCAAATTAATTAAGGCGAAGACTTGGCCGTGGAGGTTCCACAAACAAGAGCTCACCTTGGTCTAGGAATATCGCTCACCTGAACGCTAAGACTATTCGACCAATCGCTAGACCGACGAAAGATTCCTCTTAACGCCCGTATTACGCTAAGAACCCCGCTATTGGGTGGGGAACCCAATCCGGTAGAGTCACTCGCCTCCTCTCTCGAGGGTTAGCGCGGAGCTCTCTTTACCCAAGGGTGATCGGTTCATACGCACGGCCTCTCGGCGTTGCGTATGGATAATAGAAATAGACCTCGCACATCGATATGCGGTCCTACGCGTCGTTAACCCGGGGCAAACCTTAAGAAATTTTATTAAACTGAAAAATAGGACCTTCAATTATTTAAATCTACTTTATCTGTCCCGATGCTCTTCGATATTGAGGGCTAAGGGAGGTTAGCCACTCATCAGAATGGGGACACTAAAGCTTGAAAGCGGTAAAGAAAGCTGTAAAGAAAGCAGGAAAATGAAATCAGTAAATAAAGCAGAAAATTGCGAGTCGTACTCAAACGAGTAGGGCTGAAGAAAGAAGTAAATGCGAATCCTGGCTCAAATGAGTGGGCGGGGGTAAATTTATCTCATACACGCACACACGTTACAGAAATGAAAATGCACACAC
Organism: Platanthera zijinensis; assembly: GCA_039513925.1. NCBI lineage: Eukaryota > Viridiplantae > Streptophyta > Magnoliopsida > Asparagales > Orchidaceae > Platanthera > Platanthera zijinensis. The sequence continues at coordinate 169,645,267 of CM077080.1, read as the reverse complement.
GCACTCTACATAAATTGAAACACACACACGAACACAAAGTTTCCTACTCAAGTGAGTAGGATAAAATGAAAGCAATAAAAAGACGAGTCCCATTGAAACGAGTGCGCGGGAAATGAAAGCGGAGCGCCATTTAACACTTAACGAGTAGGCGAAAATAAATGCATATGCACACACGCACTCTACAGAAATGAAATAAAGCTATAAAATCTAACTCATACACGCACGCACACTTGCAAAAACAAGAAAAACAAAGTTGCTGAAAAATTAAAACAACTGCATTTCTACCGCTAGAATGCGGTAGAAATGCATAAAAAGAGAAAATAAAAATTAACCGAGCGAAAAGTTTTTGCAAATAAACGAAAGCTGAAAGTGCTCGAAAAATTAAAACGACTATATTTTCATTCTTATATTTTCATAGAAATGCATAAAAGTGGAAATAATGCTAAAAGAGAACGAAAAGTTTTACAATCCTAAAAAAAACTAAGTTAAAGAAAATTTAAAAACCATCTTTTAAGCACTTTTATAAAACTATAAGAATGAAAACAAACCTAAAAGAGAAATCTAAACCTAAACATGTGCGGAGTACGAAAACAAAATGGGCGGCGTAACGGCTAGAAATGCGGAGAAAATTCTAAACTAAGCTAAGTTAAAAAACTATAAATGAAGAAAACATAAAAAGCACAAAAAGGGGAATGAAAAATCACTTAAAGTTATGGCGCTTCCAAATGAACATTTCATACTATGCAAAGAGAAGAAAATTGCAAATTTTATTAAAATATAAAGAGATTACAACAAAGCTAATACAAACACTTAGGAGGTGGGGGGGGGGGAATTCTCCTTACATTAGCATTAGAATCCATTTGGGCAGCACCTCCCCTAAGCAAAGTGGTCAAAAAAGTGGACAAGAAAAGCTTTCTGAAAGCTTTTATTTATAGACAAAATTTCGGGTATGACACGCCCTAGGTCACGGGCATGACAGGGGGCGTGTCAGTCAATGCCGTGTTTGACTTGGCGACTTTGGCTGGCTTGCTTCATTCTGGAAGGTCGGGGAGTTGACACGTGTCGGTCACGAGCGTGACAGGCTTCGGACACGGGCGTGACAGGCTTGGGTCGACGATCTTCGAGCGGCGATCGACGATTTAGAGGCTTCTAGAAGGAACACGTGTCGGACACGGGCGTGACAGGCTTGGTCACGGGCATGTCGGGGGGGGGGGGCGTGACTTTGATAGTTGGCAGTCCTGATGTCGGCAGCGTCGAGTGTTGAAAAGGCGTTGAGTGTCGACATCGACACGGGCGTGACGGGTCTTGGACACGGGCGTGACTGGGGCGTGTCTAGACGGCGTTGAGTGTTGAACAGTTAAATCGTCGAGTGTACACTGGCGGAAGGCGTTGAGTGCCTGACACGGGCGTGTCGGGCATGGTCACGGGCGTGATAGGGCAAAAAAATATTTTTTTCTGTAAAATTTCAGAAAAACAAAAATAAACTAGTTAGAAAATATTTACAAAAAAGAAGCAATTTTATTAAAGAAAACAACTAAAAAAGATAAAAATAAACAAAAATGACTTAAATAAAATACAAAAATATAGGTATATTTACAAGTCTTCAGAAGGCACTGAAGAAGTCAGGGATGACAGGAAATCCCTACTTAATCAAGAGTATGAAGCCTTCAGGCAGACTAAGAAAGACAACATAGCTGAATGCTATGAAAAATTCTTTAGAGTGGTGAATGAGCTGAGGACCTATGGAAGAGTCTTCAACAACTATGAGTTGAATGAAAAGTTCCTCAAATCTCCAACCAGAGACTGGGACACCATGATCCGTGCCATAAAAGAGGTGGCTAAGCTAGCTGAAACTCCTCCACATACTTTGTTTGGGATGATGCTCTCTTATGAGATGTAGGTATTTGTCAGAAAGGAGGAATAGACTACCAGCATATATCAAGCCAAGGAGAAGACAGTGGACTTTAAGGCTGGCTTCTCTAAGAAGAGCAAGGAGAGGATTGCCTCTCCCCCAAGAAAGATTGCTAATTAAAATAGTTTTGAGTCAAGTTCATTTGACATCAACATGTCAAAAAGGGAGTTTGCTGCATTCTCAAGGCAGTTCTAGAAGATGATGAAGAGGAAGCAGTGGAGGAATAGGCCTTCCTCCTCTCATCACAATAAGGACCACAATAAGGCTGAGAGGAAGTTCTCTATGGGAGACAGGTATGGCCCTAAACCCAGTAAATAGTTTTCTTCAAATGTTGTTTGTTTCTGCTATAGCAAGACTGGGCATGTCATTGCTGATTACTTAGTCAAGAGGAAAGAACAGAAGAAATTTGAGGAGAAGTAGCACTACCACCAACACAAGGGCAAGAAGGAAAGGTCCTTCATAGCCAAAAATGAGAAGAGCTGGAGTCAGAGTGACTCAGCCTCTTCAGATTCTGAAGAAAAAGAAGAAGCCTATATAGGTCTATTTACTGCTATTGTTGATAAAGATGAAAACTATCCTACTGCTAGGACAGGTATCATGGCCCCTCTATCACACTCAAAAAGTAATGCTGAGGTGGATGAAGATGACAGTGGCTGGTATGGTCTCATGTCCATGACAGATGAAGAATCCAGCCAGGATCTGCCTGGTCCAAATAAGGATAGTCAAAGTACCTATGCTCCCATATGATACTTGGACAGTGGATGTTCCAGGTACGTGACTGGAATAAGATATCACTTGAAGGACTACACACCTGTGAAGAATGAACCTAAAGTTATCTTTGGAGATTCAAACAGGGGAGTCACTAAGGGATATGGTATGATCACCAATGGCATAATATAAATATCTAAAGTGGCTTATATGGAAGGGTTGCAACATAACCTGATTAGCATAAGACAACTGTGTGATCTTAGCTAGGTCATTGTGTTCCATAAGGATGAGTGTCAAATAAAGAGGTCAAGTGACCAAGAGGTCATCTTGACATGCACTAGGAGTGAAAATGTTTATTGTTTAAACTTTATATGTTTAAGTAAAACTTCTCTATATGTCTAGTTTCTAATGAGAAATTCTTATATTATGTGCAATGGTACAAGAGACTAGCACACTTGAATTATAAGACTATAAATAAGCTCTTCAGTGAAGAGCTAGTCAGGAATGGTCTCAAATTGAAATAAACCAAGGAGGGAATTTGCTCTGCATACCAAAAGGGCTAGCAGACCAAAGATTCCTTTAAGAGCATTGGGGCCAAGGACTCTGTGAGGTATTTGTACCTCCTGTATATGGACATATTTGTTCCTATGCCAGTTCATAGTCTAGGTAGGAAAGTCTACACACTGGTAATAGTTGATGACTTCTCTAGGTTTGCTTGGGTCTTCGTCTTGAAGAAAAGTCTGAAACCCTTGACATCTTCAGGACCTTTGTCAATCAAATTCAGAGATCGAAGAGGACCATCAAGCCACCAGCTCGTTATAATGAAGGAAACATGGTGAGCTTTGTCTTATGTTTCTTCACAGGCACCTTGGATGAGCGGGAGCCTTCAAAGTTTGAAGACGCCACTAGAATCAAGGAGTGTGATGATGCTATGGATGAGGAGATGGCATCCCTCAGAAGGAACGATACTTAGGACCTTGTGCCTAAGGTCGTTGGCATTACTCCTGTGACGTGTAAGTGGGTGTACAAACTGAAGAAGAAGGTTGATGGAAGTATCAAAAGATATAAAGCTCGTCTGGTTGCTCAGGGGTTCTCCTAACAGTACATCGAAGACTATAAAGAGACGTTTAGTCCAGTTGCCAAGATGACTTCAGTACGGGTGGTGATCGCATTGGGTCCTTGCCAAGGGTGGAAGATGTGGCAACTTGATGTAAAAAATGCTATTCTTTACGGGGAGATAGATAAAGACATCTTCATGGTTCAACCACCAGCTTACATATCTGAAGATCATCCAGACTATGTCTGTAAGATTCAAAGGCTTTTTATGGGTTGAAACAAGCTCCACGGGCATGGTATGGGAAGATCGCAGAATACCTCTAGTTCTGCGGATACTTTACCTCTGATTCAGATTCAAGCTTGTTCATAAATAAGTAGGGGAGGCTTAATGTCATGGTTCTGTTATACGTGGATGACATGATCGTCACAGGGAACTCTGAGGAGGAGGTAGCTAGGCTCAGGGCTGAGCTAGCTATTCTATTCAAGATGAAGGATTTAGGTGAGCTCTACCACTTTATTGGAATCGAGGTTGAGAGGAAGAAGAGCAGGATACTCATCTCTCAAAGGGGTTATGCTGAGCGGATCGTTCATTGATTCGTCTTGAGGGAGGGAAAGAGTAGCTCTACACCTCTAGATTATGGCTTGAAGCTTCGACGAGATGAGGGGAGGATTCTTCCTGATCCCTTTGTGTTACGAGCCCTGGTTGGGAGCTTGATTTACCTGACGATTACTAGGCCAGACATTGCATATGTTGTAGGCCGAGTTTGTCATTACATGGCGGAACTAAGGAAACCTCATCTTGTAGCAGCGAGGAATATTTTGAAGTATGTGAAGACTACTTCTGAAATGGGACTCTTGTATAGGAGGTACACGGGCTTTTCTATGTATGGCTACACTGATGTTGATTATGGGGGAGACTCAGACGATCGAAAGTTGGCGTCTGTTTATGTTTTCACATGCGGATAAACGGGTATTTCTTGGTGTAGTAAAAAGCAGGACTCGGTATCCATCTCTACTACGAAAGCGGAGTACAAGGCATCGGCCTTGGCAGCTCAGGAAGCCATCTGGCTGAGGAGGCTAGTAGAGGACGTCCATGAAGAAGTGCGAGGTCCAACTCGGCTTTGCGGTGACAATGAGAGTGCCCTAAAACTGGTTAATAATCCAGTTTATCACGCGCATGCCAAGCATATAGATATTGAGCACCACTTTATTCGGGAGGTGTTGGAGGGGTCTCTTGTGGTAAAGCATATGCGGAGCAAGGACAAAATCACAGATATCTTCACTAAGCCACTGTCGAAGGGGCAATTTGAACGGTTATGGGGACTGCTGGGTTTGTTCACCACTTCTCACTTCAAGGGGGAGTGTTTAAATTTTTGAAGTGAAAGTGGGGGTTGATTGGGCAGACTGCGTGGCGTGGATGGACAGTCTTGCGGACTAGTAGTGTGGCGTGAGCGGTCTAATGTTGTGGCCTGGTGGTGTGTGGTAGCCGCGCTGATAGGTTGCATATCCACAGTTTGGGATATAAGTCCCTCTTTTGTTTTTGCTATGCTACCGGGTCTTATGCCCAAAACTACCGTTTTGTGGTGACACCGACACTCGGGAGAGTCTCCACAAAAAATTCCAATTATGGCGGCATTGACGATCATCAAGAAGTAGAAGTACAACAAATCAGACAATTGAGTCTAGTCCATAAAATCACAACATATATATGAAATAGAAATCACAGTAAGTCCACATGATAATACAAGTACTGAAACAGATAAGTAAGGTAGGAATATAAACAGGCTTATGCCCGGTATAACAAATCCTCACTACAACCCTCTTGTGGAAGCTAAGTAAAGCTAATACTCACGGAGCCAGAGACTGATGCTCCCATACTAGACTAGCCCACCTCAATGTGCACCATGCTCCGCTGGTGCTACATCTCTTGCTGCTGCTCCCTGTCTCCCATTCGGAGTCCCTGAAATGTTTGTTCCATCGACCGTTAGTCAAAATACTAAGCCTGGTTTCCCCCACCCCTCCCCCAGTGGATCCTAAGCACTGTACGAGCGGAATGATAGGAAAGCTATGATGGTGGAGAGTAGGAATAATGAAGGTGACGGTGGAGCTATCTAGCAGGTATATTGTAACATTTGTAGTGCTATGAAAGGAAATGCAAGCTATCAGTTCTATAATAAGGAAGCAGTGATGTAATCAAGTAATGTAGAGCAGTAAGAGCTTTTAAGGTAAACTATGGAATAAGTAACCTTAACTTATATGAGTGCCCATACAAACTTATAAGTTAAGGGGTCTTTTGCAAGGCTCCCATCGTATAAGCTATCCCATACTAGTTTATATGATGGGGTGTTAGTTTTGATGCAGGTATGAGTATTGTGATATGTTATGCCATGATTCATGCAAGTGCAACACACACACACGACTCTATGTGCACAGACCTTTAGTTCCCCCATTTTGAAAGCTAGCTTCACTCCCAGGATCCTCCGTAGTGGCCAACGGAGATAGTGGGTCGGGCTGAATACCAAAGCTCTCTTTCACAAGGTACTTAATATTAGTAGTAACTACCCTTATTCACACCCTCTTGGCATTACTCTTGAACTAACCCTAAGTATATTTAGACATCTTCCAGGGAAAGACGATTTATCGTCGATCCTGAGCACAACTCTGCCCTTGCACAACCGAGCTCACACAACCTTCCTTCTTTTGGTGCCATATACCTTCCAACTAGACCAAGTGCACCAACTATCTCACCCTCCCCATACAAAGTCCAACATGTTACCTTATTTCTACCATTTTATTGTGTGCATACCTAACGAGCTACAAGATGTGCATGAAAGATGATACTCCAAATAATGATCCAAATAGCCTAAGATTATTATTGGGGGTCTAACATGATACTTTATGAATAAATCCAGAAGATTGTATTTTTCATACTTTATTTGGTATTTATTATATTTTCTGCAAAATCTGGCCACCTATGCTTTTGAAGACCAAGTACAACTTTCTGACATGATATTGTCTTAACAAAATTATGACAGATTAATATCATCAATATAACAGTAAATACAAAGAATCCCCATTTTTTAAGATGAATTAGACCATCAATAGTTTATTGAATAAACAGCTGCAATATTAGGATATTAGGGGAAAAATAGAATTATCCATCCAAAAATTATAGGAAAATTACCAAATGACAAATATAAGCAGAGAGACTATTGACTAAGGATTATTACTTTCAAAGTTATTTGGTCATATAATTAAATCATTTAAAACAAATCAATATTAAGCACCTTGTGAAGCAACCCATACAGACAGTCCTTCAATAATTCTATAAAAATTCATAGAGCTCACGCATAACTTTAAATGTCCTCTGACCAAATCGTATAAGTTTTTGATATATCTTAATAAATTCCTTAATAATTTGCGCAACTACAAAGGTTGTGAATGAAGTATCTCAAATACTGATTTAAAATTCACACTAAAATTTCCAAAGCTTAATAACAATATTATATGACCACTGCCTAAATTTTTAGATCATCCAAAGTCCTATGATACAATAATAAAATCAAGTGTAAAAGTGCCCTAAACGGTCCTAAGTTATTACAAGAGGGATGTAAGCTCTACAAGGTCCTAGAATTACTTCCTAGGGTTAAATTACACCTTAGTCACACTTCTATCAAGTTACAAGGCATTCCAAGGGAATGTATTCCCATGTCCTTCATTTGGTTCAAACCCCATCCATAGGGCTTACACTAGGGTCCTAGGGTATCTCCACCCCAAACCACCCCTAGATCCCTTGTGGGGGGTTATTAGATGGATTTGAGGCTCTAACCAAGGTACCATCCCATTTGGGTGAGGATTGACCACTCAATCCATCAAATACACATTAGCCCTAATTTACCCTTTTGGGACCAAATTTTGGTAACACCAATACCTACTCAAATCAACCCCAAATGGGCTGAAATTTTTACCAGGGTTATATCATGAATCTGTTGGACAACCACAAAAATTTTGGTTGGTTTTGAGGTCATTAGACCCCTTAATTAATTCATACCTATTTTATTAAATTTTTACAAAAACTTTAGAAAACTATTTTTTCAAAATTCCCATTTTTGGATATGATGAGTGTGACTATATAACTAGCCTATGGTCCAAATTTCAAGGCATTTGCATTGCTGGTTTACTAGGAGCACTCATATTAGTCTCTGTTCACATTTAGTGATGTGGTTAGACCACTGGCCCAAATGAGTTAAAATCAATTTTAAAATACACTAGATTCCTGGGCTACCACATTCATGTTGGACATTTTTACTCTAGGGGGCTCTAAGTATTTTTAATAATTAAATCTAATCAATGCATAAACCTTGGCAGTTAATGAATTAAAAATAGTTATTATTAAATTCAGCAGCACAAATCCTAAAGCACAAATGGACGACATCTGGTCATCTTCTACATGGAGACAATGACCAGGATTGGCTCGACCTGGGAAGTGTTTGTTTGTGATTTCCCAGCCACCCGCGCCTCATAACGGCTGGCCACCGCCACCACCACCTTTGTTCAGGTGGTGGCTGGCGATTCACGGTTGTTGGCCGGCCGGAGGTGGCCGGAACAGTGAGATGTGATTGGAATTTAAAGCTTGAACTTCAAGCTTTCGACCTACCCGATCCAGATCCATTTGGCCTCAAATCGATCCGCCGATAGATTGATATTTGTCCACTAAAAAGGAAAGGAGGATAGGACCTTTTGGGAGGGCTGGAGTCAGGCCGGCCGCCGTGTCGTCATTGCCAGAAATGAAGCTTTTGGGTGCTTTGCAACTGCACTATAGAAGGGCTCGAATTCTTCAGGGGAGGAGTGGAAACGGCTGCTAGGGATCCAAGAAAGCTTTTAAGATGATCAAATGGGGAAGAGGGAGGGTCATGGCTTCAATGCCATTAATGACCATAAATGGTGGTTCTTGGCCAAGTGTGGTTCAATGCACCCAGCAACAAAAAGGGCCTGAAAAGCCCCTTGATCTTCTCAGCACTAATGGGGGAGATGAATCAAGCCATAGGGATGAAGAGAGATGGCCCTTAGCCTTCCAATCCATGAATGGCCTCGTTCTCCTCACTTTCTCTCTCCTCCATTAAAGGAAAAATTGAGCTTTCTCTCTCCTAGTCACTATTTCCAGAAAATGAGTGGCATTTTGGATAATTCTAAACCTAATGAGGCTAGTGGACCACCTCAATTGGGATTAGCTCAAATTGATTGGGCTAGGTTAGGCCAACTTGAGTTAGTTTAACCTAAACCTAAGTTGAGTTGACTCTGGTCAAATTGACCTTTTGGGTTGACTCCAATGGGTCCTTAGTGACTCATTGGCCTCCCCTAAGGTCTAGGAAGGGTTGGGTATGGTTGGTTTGGAACCTTAGAGGCCACTTGACCCTTCATTATGGCACTTTGACCATTTTAGGGCTAGAGTTGACTTTTGTCAACATGACCTCTTTAGTTGACCCCAATGAGTCACTAAGGACCCATTGACCTCCTTTAGTTACCCATTGACATCCTTTATTGGTTAGGAAGGTGCAGGTGTGGTCAATTAGGCTAAGGGAAGGGTAACTGGCCGTATATAGATTAGTTTGACCCATTTAGGGTTAGGGTTGACTTTGGTCAACTTGACCTCTTTAGCTGACCCTAATGGGTCCTTGGTGTCCCATTGACCTCCTTTAAGGTTTAGGAGTGTTGTGGCGGGTCCTGGAGTCAGAAGCCCTAAGGTCAAACCCTAGAGGTGCTTAAAAGAATGAGCTAATTGCAGACCAAGGTGATCTCTATAACACCTCCCTTATAATGACCGTATAATATGGGTCTGGTCGGGGCCCCACATCATATAGATGCCACAGCTTAAGCATTATAAGATAATATAAACCACCCAACTCAAAACTCAGACAAACACAGCGGAAACCGAAAATAAGACTAGAAGTTATCCACAAACACATTAGTATCAACACGACCTTAAGGCCTTACAAAAATTAAGTGTCCAAAACTAAAATAATAACAACAAACGTCAACGTGCATAAGCACTCCTAGACTACCTCGGCATGCAATCCGGAAACATAGTGCATTAAGCATAAAATTCCACAAAACAGAGTTATTACACAACTTGAAACACTTCATGAGGCTTAGGCCTTTTTGGTCGGCGAGCTAGCTCCTGCTTGCGATCCTTGCCCTGTAAAAATTGGTTGTAACGTGGGTCAGCGAAGGCTGACCTCAACTGTGTAACCAACACATATCCTCTCGATCGTCCCTAGCGGACTCCAGGGTACACCATCACCCTGTAGGTTAGCACTTCGTATGCAATTTACATAACATGTAAAGCTATAAAACAGGTTATGATGTCTCATTCAACAAATATATTTCTAAGTTGAGCATAAAGAAAAGGGGGCCTATAATGCAACATGTATGCAATCCTGTGTTTCACCCAAGGCACCCTACAACGTATGAATCTAACACATCATCACACAATCATCAATCGGGTACTTTAAATTTCCCCTTCGGCGTTCGAGCCGCAAACCCATATGTACTTCCAATTTCCCCAGACGATATACAAGCCGCTACGCGGAATTCTTGCCAAGGCTCCACCCGATCGTGGGTCTTAAAACCAGGGCATGCCTGCAGACTCTGACTTCTCTCGTCAGGATTCCATCTCAAACAAACAAACTGATACTAAGAACCCTCGCAGGACCCCACCCGCTCGTAGGCTTCATTGCCCGACTTGTCTCGCTGGGACACTCTCCCCACATGCCTTGCACATCGCAGGATAGCCAGTCGACCATGGAGACAAATACACGCCTTAGCACATCACGAACAACATCTTGCCGCAAAGGATTTATACTAAAATCCTTAAGTTTGTTATGCAACATCACCGAGTCGGACTAACGGTCGCGACTACGGCTTCATCCACAATGCCTAATCCACTAGTGGAGAGGATCTCTAATTCAATATCATGCCAGGGACGGACACAATCGACTCGATGGTTCCTCTTGAACCAAGGAGACCCGAATCCCTCTCACTTGAGAGATCTGATACCTAAATGCTCGAAAGAAAATAAAAACAACTTGGATGCCATGCACGCATCCTAAAGACCGAGAGGAGAAGTGTCGTTACCATTCGACTTCTTTTCCTAGCCATGAAATATTTGTCTTACACAGATGAAAACGAGAGCCTCCAAGTCCTCTCCATGGATCTGGACTCGGATCAACGATCGGGGCTCCGAAGCTCTGATAATGGCGGAAGAAATCTCTCTTCTTCCTCCTCCCACTCTCTCTTCCAAACCCTAACTAACTCCAAAAGAGAATAAAATAAGGGATAAATCCCCTTCAACCCTATATACGCACTCTGGAGGGAGAGTCTTGGGCCTTAGGATTAAAACCTAAGTGAAATCGGATGGCTAAAAAGCCAAACGATGGAACTGCTTCTGTCTGCTACCACCAGGCAGTAACTACCTACCGCCGAGCGATAGTTTCCCGAGCGCTTTGCTCGAAAATAATGCCACACTAATGCCGACGGTAAGTCTAATGCGGCGCAGTAGATCCTTTATCGAGAACTCAATGCTCTCGATGAACAAAACGCTCTCGATGAACTAAACGCTCTCGACGCCACCCCTGGGGTTACCGCTGTGCGTTAACAACTACCGCCGAGCGATTGACCTCTCAACGCTCGACGATCGACTTTTATCTAATAGATTTCATCGACCGGGTTACCGCCACGCGGTAACTAACTATCGCCGGGCGATAGACCTCTTGACACTCACCGAACGGCTATCGTCGAGATGCACCCAACAAAACAAGGATACTGCCGAGCGATAGCTACTTTCGCCGTGCGGTAGCTTCCGGATAAATGTCTGGAAAACCGTGGTGTTACAATCTCACCTTCATTCCTAGGTTCACTTGGTCTTCTTGGGCTCCTAGGATTTTGTCATGACCTAGTAATGACAAAACCACTCTCAGGGGTATAGTAGTTTGAGGGATGTTACATGGGCATACTGGGTTGGAGTCTGTGGAGTTTGCTCTATGCGGACTGTTCTTGGAGCTCGGGAGATCGACATTGGCCTGTTCCCTTATTCTCCTGTTTTGGTGGGGTGGTTAGGAGGTAACTGCGGAGTTTGCGATTAGGCGGAATGCTTTGGAGCTGGAGGATTGTGTTTATGTCAGCAGAGCTCGCGCAATTAGTTCATTGGACTTGGTCACAAGCAATGACAAGTTTAGTTTGATCAAATAGTCCGCAATGTCCGCTAGTTGATAGGGCAGTCTGTGCCCTTGGTCGTGGAAATTGTCATTACGAGCTGGTGTGGTGTCCGCTGGGATGCAGACTGGCTTCTATCCGCCCTCCTTGATATCAGGCAGATGGATGGTGTCTTGCCTTTTCCATGTGGACTTGGCAGACTGTTCTGTGCTAGCTGCGAGCTAGGGTGGTGTTTTTATCTACTAGGGCGGTGACCACACTCCTCTCCATGCCTATAAATAGGACCCCCCTGTGAAATCATAATTAACTGATTGAACAGTTATGCGTCTAGCACTATGAAGAGAGGATTTTGGTGCTGATTGCATAAGGTCGCAGGCCAGACGGTCTTCTCTCCTTCAGCTTTCCCAGTTCAATAACTTGTCCTCCGGTCACGGCGGTCTGTTCTTCAGTTTAGCAGCAGCTTATTCGCTGACTCTGGAAGCCAGGCGACATCTGCGGTCAGGCGGCTTGTAGAGAGCGGGAAAAGGTGTTCAACAGAATAACAGGTTGTCTGCGGTCTAAGCGGGCTCCGTAGTTCAGTTCGGTGAATCAGAAGCTTGGCGATCTCGGCGGTCTCGGCGATCTCAGTGATCTTGGCGGTCTTTGAGGCAGTCCGCCCGAATTGTTAATCTTTCTTTATTTGTATGCTCTTCCTTTGTACATCGGCGAATCATGTCTCTCCATGTATGTCCTGCCTTGTAAAGAAGATTGTTGATAATACAAGACTTGTTGTTGCCTTCTATTGTTTCTGATTATTGAGCTTTGTTTATGGTTGAGTGTTCCTGTGCCTTGTTCCCGTATTCCGCTTGATCAAGGAATTATCTTGATAGCTTTGAAAGTTTTACTTGGTATCATATCTATCTCCCTGATCATCTTGAGAAATTTTAACATTAACCGTGCACTAAGGAAGTCGCATGATCTGTTTGTTTGTCCTGGTTTTTCAGTGATTCGTCGCTAACCATGTGTTTTGTTCTCGCTTCGGATATTTTGCTCGTGCGTGATCAAAATCACAGTATCCTGCTATACTAAGTTGGGCGATTTCCGCATTGTAATTATTGTACGATTCACGCAGAGTCATGCATGCCTATTTTTATGACATGTTTTTTATTTAAGATGCCGGTTTTGCCCTATTTGAGAGATCATCTTCATTTTGTGATTCCCATTCTCCACAAACCAAGGGGAGAGCTATGGCTCCCCCTTCCATGAGGGCTTTTCCCTAGGCCACTTCACATCATCCAAGTGCTTTAAGAAAAGGATTCTACACTCATGTTCATCGCCAAGCAAAAAGTTCTTCGCATCAGACATGGTCGGATTGTAGTTTACCATAGAAGGCGGGTCCATTGGGAGGAAGTGACATTCCTCCTCTACCACGGATGATAGTTGGGACCAAGCTAAGATGTGGATTGATGACCTGACGATTCCTACCATGAATTTACAGCAAGCTTCCAGATTTGGTTGTATCTCTTGCATTTTTCTCCTTCTTGGATTGTAGTTGTTGATTGTATTGTTCTTTATTTTCATAATGTATGCCAACTAAACTATTATTTGTAATGTTATTTTCATGTTTATGAAAATGATTATTAGTTTAGTTTGCTCTTGAAGTGTGTCGATTCCACCACCACCCTCCACTCCATTATGCGAGCCTACTCGTCCATTCCGCAAGCCTACTCTTTCACCACGCGAGCCTACTCTTCCATCTTGTGAGCCTACTCATCAATTTGGTGTGCCTACTCTTCTACCCTCTAAGCAAAGCAGTGTATAGTGGCCTGCATAATAACATTTCACCTTGAGAAGCAGTGCCAACAACCCACGTTTTTAATTAGGTTTCTTTTATTTTGTTATTTGCAAATCAAACCAAGCCATCCACATTCCTTCTAACCATTTGGACTTCAATCTCAAGTCCTTCCTCGAAAGATAACTCCACTTTATTATGTTCCATGTGAGGTCAATACTTGGGAAACATTCACCCATTTTATATTACTTGTGTGACTGAAACATTTGTCGTTAAGCGCATCAAGTTTTTTGTCTTATTGCCGGGGAACACAGTTGTGTGAGTTATTGGAGAGGGAGATAAGAGATATAAGTCCTTTTCCCTTAGTTTATAACATTTTCTGCATTTTTATTATTATGTAGCATCTTTTAATTTCTTGGTTCCTAATCTTTGTTTTTAATTTTTCTAAAGCAAATATTCAATTTTATATTGCTTATGTGTTTTTAATTCTTGTTGAGAATTGTTCTGTTTGGTGAAATCTTCCTCGCAACACCATGTTTTTGTATATATGTACTCGATGTCAGTGGTTTGGGGCTTATGATCATAAAACTAATGAATGTTCAATGGGAGATCGTAGTCATAATTCATATGGACCACCTTATGGAGCATCGACAAGTTACGGTACTTCATACGGTGCACCAACTTATTATAACTATGCACCACCACAACAGACATTGTCTCCACATTTCAGCCCAGCCCCTCAAAGGACGAGAGGAAATGGGAAACGATGTTTGAGTTATCGTAGTACGACAACGCATTGAAAGATTGTGTTGAATTAAAACACTAGATGGAGAGTGATGATGAACCAGATATTCTTATCATCCCATCTCCTTCTCACTTTAGTTTGCCTGCTGATTTTGATTATATATTTGCAGTACCACCTTGTCTATAAGTGACTATTGCGGATATTCTCATCTATTTCTCTGTTGATCAGTGTGATGACATAGTGTAGTTGCCTCTCCCTACGCTTCTCCCAACACATTTGTTACCTCTTTTGGATTCACCCACAAAGGAACATGCACACACATTCTCTGATGTTTCAAGCACCGCGAGTCCTCCGCCTTCTATGTAAGAACTCTCTATACCTATTTTTGGTGATCTAGTTTATGATGTTAGACAAGATATTGGTTCGGAGCCTGAGGTTAGTCTAAAGTGGGATGAGGATGTTATTCTCTCAGATTGGGAGTGCGAATCCTAGAAACACCATGACACACCGAGGTGGGATGAGGAGGATCCCCTTTCTAATGAGGAGATGTGCACTTCCTCATCAGAAGAGGAGGCCAAACTCATTATTGAGGACCTTAAGCTTTTGGATTCCCCTTACTATGAATCATATGATACTGATAGGGATCTATGCTTGGATCCTGCTGGGAGTGAGATCGGGACCACTCCCTTGATTTTTGATTATTTATGTCATTCTTCACTTTTATTTCCTAACCCCACTCCTTGTATGAGCATATGCAGGTATAGTGTTCATATGTAGTCTAGGATGACTTGGAGATATTTTCTCAAGTCAGTAATGAGTGGATCTTCGTAAGCAAGGAGGTTGATCCCCTTTGTGGAGGAAGCTCCATCAATGGCCTCCTCCTCCTACCACCTTCCTGAAGACAACACCTTGTTGGGTAAGGATATTTTTGGTGAGATGAGTGAGGATTCCTCCTCCTCCTCCTACATTCTCTTCCCTCTATCTGTAAGGAGTAGGCATTATTATTCAGGAACAGGGGTAACTATTCTATCATCTTATTAGTACCCGCTACCAACATGGATATTAGGCCAGTTATATGTCCACTTCTCCTTCCATTCTCCCTTCAGCTAGAACTCTTTAAGTTCTGAATAAGTCATGCTGGGAGAATAATAACTCAGTAGTTATCTTACTTTTTCTTGCATTTTTATTTTGCCTAGTTTGGTTTAATTAGTTGTATTTAACTTTATTTTGGCTATTTTCTTTTGTTTTGGTAGAGCACACCCCTGCATTTACCTTTTCTGTATGGCTAATGATGCGTCTTTGTCTTAGTTTATATGCGTCTTCTTGTTTGCTCATTTGCTAAGCATTGGGTAACTCGTCTTCCCTAGCTTCATTTCAATTTTATTTCTATATCATTTGTTAGTATTGCATAGCTTAAGTCTAGGGGAGAGCCATTATTCATTACCCACTGTACATACACATTTCATAGCATTCCAGAAGCTTTTTATTTCAATTGATTTAGAATTGTTCATATTCACCACACACCACAACACCCATATGAGTGTGTGCTTAGTCGTTAGTGCATCGTGAGTTGAATTCATTTCATTTGTGTGTGTTGGGTCCATTGATCCCAGTGCCCTAGATTTGAAGAAGGCCTAGAATATAATGTATACACATGCGGTGATCTGACTTATGCTCATGTTTAGTGATTACAGGTTGTCCTATAACATTGATGGGACAGATAGCCTAAGTGGCTAAGTCAGGTAAACTCTTACCTGAGGTATGGATAGACATATATCTGTCTAAGTCCACAGGCATTGAGTGAAGGCTACTCACTCAATGGCATATGAATTATAGCGCTTAGTGGAGCCTATATAGTCAAAGCCAAAGTAATGGCAGGCTGGAAAAGTGGCTAAGTCCACAGGCATTGAGTGAACTTAACTCACTCAACGCCATACAACAAAAGGTTGTGAGAAAGGCTGATGCAGTAATAGCCTAAGTATAAATGAGCATAAATGTGCCTAAGTCTGCAGGCGTTGAGTATAGCTCACTCACTCAACGCCATAGCTTCATAATCATTGAGTATAGCTCAGTCAGTCAACGCTAAAGGAAAACGGTGAATATTTACCAAATCCATAGGCATTGAGTGAGGCAAGCTCACTCACCGCCATATGATAATGCGTTGACTAATTCTCAAAGGGAGTGTTCTTTTTTAGACACATAAATTTGGCTAAGTCCAAATGCATTGAATGTAGCTTACTCACTCAACACTAGATAACAGAAGAAAGTTTGTTAAGTAATTTGGCATTAAGTAGAGCTTACTCACTCAACGCCAAGTAGAAGAAAGTATGGCTAAGGAAAAAAGCATTGAGTGAGGCGTGCACACACAATGCTCTCAACGACATACATGTAGAAGAGGCTGAAAAATAAGCTAAGGAAAAAAGCGTTGAGTGAGGCTTGCTCACTCAACGCTGTCAACGCCTATTGGCAGAATGTTTGCTCAAGTGTTTTTTCGTTGAGTGAGGTTTGATCACTCAATGCTGTCAACGCCTAAAGGTAGAAAAGTTGCCTAAGTGTTTTGGCATTGAGTGTAGTTTACTCACTCAACACATAGATAGACAGAATTCTATCAAAGTGTTTTGGCGCTGAGTGAGGCTTGCTCTCTAAATACATATGCTGTTGATGCTTGATTTTTGGCTATGTCTACAGATGGTGACATCAGCAAGTCAACAAGTCAACCTTATTCAAATTGTTAGCGGCAAAGCTATAGTACATGACCAAAGGCGCCGCAGAGCTACTATACGACAGTTGGTGTTAAAGCAAGGTTGTATCTTACATTAAAAGTGTGGTGCCCATTGCTCAAAGAGCCGTTGGGACATAATTGATAAAAGGAAAAGCTTTTATAGAGGAAGACAGTTTTTTGAGAGAAGCTATTAGTGTGCTTCTTCTTCACCACCATTGTTACTATGACTGAAGAACAGGAAGCTCAAGTCAGCAAGACTAAGAGCAAAACAAGTTAGCTATTTGTCTTCATCATCGACTACAGCAAGATAAGAGCAGATCTCTAAAGAGAAAAAAGAAAGTTAGCTGGTATCATTTTATATCTGCACCAGAAAGGTCTTCATAGATCCAGCTTCTACTCTGAAGATCTTTTACTGGAGGCTGTGAAGAGGAAGTCAGGGCTGAATCTCCTCAGCCTAAGAAAGAAAGTGGAACCAGAACTGTTGTCTGCAAGTTGCTTCCAGCACAAGTCTCATCATCCTTTATTACTGTGAAGAAGTTGAGCTGAGAATCCTTCAGCTCAGTTAGCAGTAATTTTTGCTAAAATCACTTCTCAGTTCCAGCAGGAAATCTCTGTTGTAGAGAAGAAGAAGTTAAGACTAAGTATATCTCAGTTAAGGTAAAGGTAAACTCAGGAGATGTTTTTGGTTGTCTACCTAAATCACCTAGAACTCGGACCAACGTCACTACAACTCGATCCAAAAAAAACGGATCTACACTCAGAGACAAAATCTCCTACACGAATAAAATGAATTACAAATAAATATACAACTTGTCTTCACAGATCTTGTAGAATCTCGGCTTCATCCTTCTTGAAAAATTGAAAAGCCCTTTCAGAAAAGTCGAGGAAGAAATCTGAGAATGCTTGGATCTAAGAACTTAGAATCACCACAATCAAGAAAGAGATTTGCAGCGATCGAAATTTCTCATCTGTTGATTCTTCTTGTCCGAATCTTTGGGATCGAGAAGATCATAAGCGATGAAGATGATGAGCAGCGACGCGGTTCTTCTTGATTTAGAATGAATAAAAATGATTCAGAATACTTATTTCTCTGTCATGGTTAGTCGAATAAGATTAGACCTTTTATAGGAGTAGACTAACAGTCATAATCATAAATGACATTACACGTGGACCAATAGTCATAGAGATTTATTTGAAAACGTGTCCTGTCAAACTTAATGAAATTTCAGAAAAATCGAACTTCAGTTCTCGAGTGAAGATAAGACTACTCGAGAATAATGTCTGGTTCTCAAGAAAGCAACTATAAGGTTCTTGAGAAGAAGTACTTAGGGAAATTTTAGGTCTGGCTTGTTGAGACATAAAGTACTTTACTCAAGAAGTAGCTTATATTACTCGAGAACTAGTAGATAATTTCTCGAGAACAGATAGGACTAGTCGAGTGAAGATTGCTAGAAGGCGTTGAGTCAAGTCTCTCTCTCGATGCTTTTTTGACTTGGAATTTACTCGAGTGAAGATTGCGAGAAGGCGGTGAGTCAAGTCTCTCTCTCAACGATTTTTTACTTAGACTTTACTCGAGAACTAAATAACTTCCTCTCGAGTACAGTAAGTCTTTCTCAAGAACTTAACTTAGTTTTCCAGGGGGATATTTCTGCTACTCGAGACAAAGCGCTCTCAACGCTTTAAGCCTTAGACTTCTTGAGTACTAGCCTTAGCTTCTCGAGTATTGAACTTAACTTCTCGAGAATTTTACTTAGTAGAATTTTGAGCTGGACTAAACTGATTACTCGAGAGCAAGTAGATATGTACTCGAGTACTAAGCAGCTTCTCGAGAACTAACTTCATAACTTCTTGAGAAATACTTCAGTTATTTGAGTGCTTGACTCAGCTTACTCGAGAACTGATTATAACTCTACTCGAGTACTAAGGTTATTACTCGAGTAAAACACTTAGAAAGATTCTCCTTTCTGAAAATATTCTTTCTTCAATGAAATAAGTAACCAGTCTTTCTCCTACAAGTTTAGTACTTGAAAATGAAGTGTATCCCAATTGAGAGTGTACACATGAGTCAACACTATGGATCACACAATGAGGGATTACATTGTATGGTCCTGTGTTTGGTTACTCATTGTAGACTAACATTGGTCTATACTTGGCAATTAAATCCTGCAAACACATAACTCAAACAATACATCAAATACAACTTAATTCATCTTAGTTTAAGGGTGACTTCATACAAATCTAGGTTTTTGTGGATACAATACCCAAAAATCTCCCCCTATTTGTAGAAGTCATAACCCTCTACACTAAGGTGAATTACATCAAGATAAACAAATAAAATGACTAGATTGCACAGTGATAATGAGAATAAAATGCTAAGCATTAAGAGACAATTAGATCATAGAAATTAAAGATTTATATTTATGTAGAATAGTCCATGAAATCCATTTCTACACAATCTCAAAACACAGTCTAGATCATTTTTCATTCCTTGCTCTATTTTTGTTACTATTGTCTTTCTTTCTTCTCTTGTTGTCTTCTTTGATAGCCGAAGGGTTTAGGATAATACTTTGGTGGTCTTGGAGGAGCATTTGGATTGTTCCTTCCATACTCTCCATCATAAATTCTTCTCTTAGTAATAAATTTCTCATACAAGTCCCACTCATGGGAGCTGTATGATCATGTCTATTCTCATTATATTCCATAATTAATTTGAGAGTATCAAGGATTAAAGCTTTTGAAGTAGGGCTCCAAATCTCAGCAAATTCTTGTGTCCTCCTTTCAGCTCTTGGATTAGGGATGGACTTACATGCAGAAGATCATCACCATACTTTCTTTTCTTGTGCCCTGGGATTTCTGGAGGAGGAGCTTGAGGCATCTAAGAGTCTGACCATGCTTGATCATAACTATCTAGAGGTGGTTCATGATATTCAGGTCTGGGAGAGAAAGTTGGTTGTTGATCTGGAGGATGCTGAGCAAGAGGGTTTAGATGATGGGGAATCACATTTGGATCAGCTTGAAAATCAGGGAAAATTTGATTTTGCATCCACATAGCTGTTTCATAAGTGTGAAACTTTACACCATCTATTTGAGTTTGGACATCTGAATGAATTTCCTTTAACTTTTCTTCCCAGAGAGTATTCATGTTTGCATCTGATTTTTCCAAGTATTCTTTTACTAAACTCTCCCCCTTTCTGACTTCTACAGATAGGGTTTCTATAGCAGCCTATTTGAAAGTACTAACTTCTTCACAAGTTTTAAAGTTATGTTCTTGGGCTTTCTTTTCTAACTGGATTTGATTATTTGCAATAGTTACTGACTGATCCATCACCTGAGCAATGCTTATTATGGTGTGGTCCAGAGCTTTCCCACCTATTTGGAAAAGGTATTTCAGCTCATCAATATTATGCTAGATTTCTGCAAATCCTCTGCTTATCTCTTTTTCTAGAGCAGTAACTTTTTCAGTGACAGCCTTGAGAGAATCATCAAAGTACTTTCTCTATTATGAGAGCATCAATTCTATCTTACCTAATATATCAGCAACACCAGAAGAAGGAGATGGAGTTTCAGTCTGAAGAGCTGGAGGAGGAGGAGCAGTCCATGGAACAATTTCTTCAATTATACCCGAGCTCTTGTGGTTTGAATCAGAATATCACCTTCCTCACCAAGAAAGTGGGAAGAGAAAAATCCAACCTCTTGAGAGGAGCTTAAGCTAGTTATGGGGATTCTCCTTTCTCATCAGAGATAAAACTTGTTCTTCTTCTTCTTATATTTTAGCAGCAGGTGACTTGTGAATAGGGGATTCTGGTTCAGAGTGATGATGAGAGGGTGATGGTTTTGGAGACAGAGATTTCTCTTGTTTGAAGGGAGGAAGAGGCTCTTTTTAAGACAATTCTTCTATCATCTGATTTATGTCTTCCTCTATAAGTAAAATGTTCTCTTGTACCTCGACATCTGAGAGTGTCTCTATAGGGGTGGCAGGATGAAGAGCAACATCAGGAGGAGGGGTAGAGACTCTTTCCTCTTGAATTGAAGGAGCAGGCTCCCCCTCAGCAGCTGCACTAGATGTGCCAGCTACTTGAGTTAGAGGAGGAGATGGAGTCCTGTCCTCAACTTCTGGAAGATCATGAGCCTTGGCAGCTTGAGCAAGATTCTTTAGTTTAAGTTCCCATCTTTGAATGGAAGAACAGAGACTTTCTTCATGTGATGAAGGGTTGTACCCTTGGATAGGTCAAAGACCTCTGGCTTGAACTCATGCAGGAGTAGAGAAATAATCCTTAATAGTTAGGTGCTTTGATGCTTTCTATTATCTTATCAAGAATCATCATTCCAAACTGAAATTTCTTCCTGCATATAATTGGTGATCGCTTTTCGCTTAAGAAAAGAGAGCCGAACTAGCAATCCAATTAGGCAACTATACCTATCGAACTGTAGCTAGGGGACACAAGTGTCGTATTGAAATCTGGGAACTGTTGAGTACACTTACTCACACGAATACTATTATTTTATCGACGAAAAATCATTAGGGATAAAGAGAAAATTAAATGCACTTAATGAAAGGAAAATAACACTAATGAGAACTAAATGCAGCTAAGTAGAGAGCATAAAAGAAGCGACTACAATGAAGGATTATTACGATGAGATTGAAATGCACTAGATCGAGAATCACCTCGACTAAAGTCGATTAAAAACACGATAAATAAACCTAAGCTTAATAGGGGAAAGGTCCTTGACCGTGGAGGTTCCTAAAGCTTGAACACGCTTCTCTCGAAATTGTGCCAAACTGAGTTTAGGAAGGTCCGACCGACTCTCGTCTAAATCGGAGGCCTAAAGCTCGCTTTACGCGGTGAACCCCACTATTGGATTTTACTCCAATCCGGGATATTTGGATGTCTGCATCTCTCGAGGGGTGCGTACAACTCTCTTTACTCTTGAATGCTCACATCAAACTATCGGCTCGGCTAGACAAGAATGAAAGCTAAATTGGAAATTATATATCGACAATATAATTCCAAACGAGATAAATCAAGAGTTATTCGAAGGCCTAAACCCTAAAAAGAAAAGGTAAATTCAAAGCATCATAACTTAATCACTCGAACATCAGATCATAAAGATCGAGTACAAGGAGGATTAGTTACTCATAGTGAAGTGGAAGAGGGGGGATGAGTAGTAACAATTAAGACACAAGGATAAAAAGAGCACTTTTATTAATATTAAAGAGAGCTACAACAACTTGAAATGGAAATTACAATTGCATGAAATAAAAATCCTATTCTAGCCCTACATTAACAACTAAAGCAAGAGCAAAGATTACAACAAAAGCTATTACAAAAGCTAAAACTAAACAAGGGTTAAGAAAAACCAAAAATGAGAAAGAGAGAGAGATAGGGAGAAAGCATAAAAAGGACTAGTAAACAAAAGGGCAGTACCTCCCCTCTCAACCCAAACTTTTTTGAAATGGAAGGGGGGGTCTGAATTTATAGGAAAAATTCTCGGGTTGGTCACGCCCTAGGTCATACCCGAGGAGGGCATGCTAGGGGTGTGACACGTACAGGGTTGACCTCGGGTTCTGGATTCTAGTGGGAAGGATAATTGCTTCTCTATGATGGCTGACACGCCCTTGGTCACGCCTATTTAGGGGGAGGGGGGAGTGATACGTACGTCAAGTCTCAATCATTGGTCGGAAATCCGTCAGTCTTGGAAAAGGGGGCGAACACGCCCTGGGCATGCCCGTGATGGGGGCGTGACAGTACTGTTTGCGTGCTGAGGCGAAACAATATTTAATGTGGTTGAAGACTTCGGGCAGAGGGCGACATGCCCTATGTCACGCCCTGGGAAACGCCCGGGGAGGGCGTGTCAGGGGAACATGACAGCCATTTTTCCTGTTATTTTGTCTCTGTCAGCAAGCTTCCTTGGGATCGGCTGGCGCGCCCTATGACATGCCCAGGGAGGGCTTGACAGGGGGGCGTGTCATGTCATTTTTGGCAAAAATTTTGGAAACCTTCAAAAACATAGGAAAATGTTAGTGGCAATAATATTTACATAAGAAAGATAAAAATTAAGCAAATAAGGTAAGATTACCGCTGAAAGTTCACCTAGTGTCAACTACCTTCACCTATGGGGGGGGATAGGTGTCTTTGCAGCGTATTTGCGGAATTAAGATTTACCTGCACAAGAAAACAAAACAACCAAGCACAGAAAATACACAGGCAATTTATAGTGGTTCCCCGATTTGGGTACGTCCACTTTCCCCTTCGACCTATCTCCCAACAAGGGTCGACTCGGTCACTTCACCAACAGGATTGAAATCCAATCCTTGTACTAACGGAAGGAACCCTTCCACACGTAGGAGTCCACACTCCCACAACCCGGTTGCACCCAACCCTTACAACTAAAGACCAATCGGTCCGTTACAAAGAAATTGAAAATGCTTGTAAGAAATACAAACGACGTTTGGAGAGTAAGGTGTCCCTCTTCGTTCGACGATGTGTTCTTGAAGTCAACGAAGAGTCCACAACCCTAGATCTCTCTTGGAAAGAATCTTCCCGAAACCGGCGGCGGCTTAAAGCGACGGCAAGGTTCTCGGAATCGGCGGCGGCGGCGGAGAGCAGCAGCAGTGCCAACTTGATTCAAACTTCGTAGCGAAGGAAGCAAGGTCTTCCAACGGTCACACTAGGATCGATCGTCTCGATCGATTCGGAAGGGGAAGGATTTTCCCGATCAACGAATCAAGAGACAAGGGATCTCTGGTTAGACGCGTGAGACGCTATGCTAGCCTAAGCTTCGGTCACCGGAGATCTGGAAGAACCTGAGATCAGCAGCGGCGACAAGTGCACGAGCGGCAGAGAGATCGGCGGAGCAAGATCGGAGCGTTAGGGCTTGTCGGCGGCTCGTGCTTTTTGAAATCTCCTATCTTCACTCTTTACTGTTCATACATCCGGAGTATATATACATTAGGTCAAGTATATGACCGTTGTGGGTCCCACCGATAAGAAGACTTGAGCCCGGTTCGAAACAGTTTAGATAATTTGAACCGGTCCAGAGAACAACAGGAAATCGCCTAAGTCAAATTCGGCGAGAATCGTAGGTGATTCTCGCCGAATCGGCGAGAATCACTTACGATTCTCGCCGACTTCTACATAGCCGAATTCTGGCTGTGCAGATACAGAAGCCGGGGAGAATCGGTGGGAATCACCTTGGATTCTCGCCGACTCGTCGAGAATGCAAAGTCATTCTCGACGAATCGGCGAGAATCACTTGGTGATTCTCGACGATTCTGCCTTAGACGATTTTTCTGACTGCGTCGCGACAGCCGGCCCAACCCGGCAAGAATCAACTAGTGATTCTCGTCGACTCGTCGAGAATCACAAGTGATTCTCGACGAATCGGCGAGAATCACTAAGTGATTCTCGACGAATTATACTTAGATGAATTTTCGTCTTTCCACCCGTGAGCAGGTCTTTGGCCCATCCTTGCTCCTTGTCTGCTCTTGCTTTATCATAGCCCTGTACTTGAAATTAAGTACACCCCAATAGAGAGAGTACACGTAGGCCAACACACTGATCTGCTCAACGAGGGATTACGTTGCACAGACCCGTGTATATTGACCCACTGCACCCTAACATTGGTGTGTACTTAGCATGGAATATCTGCATGTACAACTAGAAATATTTCATCAAATACATTGTCTATTTACCTTGGCTTGCACAGGGGCTTCTTCAAATCAGGTACATTGTGGATGCAATACCCAACAATCTCCCCTTATTTGAAGAAGCCTAAACCCTACAAGCTAAGGTGAATAGAGCATATAGGAATGAAAAACCGAAACTTAACAGTGAGGTGATAAGGATATGCATTACCAGTTACTTGAGAGCAGACTAGAACATTGAGCTACCTTAGCCTTAGCCGAGAGGGTAATCTCCCCCTTTTCGGCTTCTGCAAATCTGGGTCTGGTGCACCTGACACCATGCTCCCCCTCAGTTCGTGCACTTATGTTTTCACTTGAGTTTCTGGCAGATGCTCCCCCTAGATGCACGAGCCAGGAGCGTCTGGAGTCTTCATTCCTCATAGTTGAGCATCCCCAATTCAGTTTTGAAGAGACTGAACTTGGCCTCGTCTAGGGGCTTTGTGAAAATATCTGCAATCTGCTTGTCCGTGGGGACATAGCAGAGAGAGATGTCCTTGTTCTCCACGTGCTCCCGAATGAAGTGGTAGCGCACTTCAATATGTTTCGTTCTGCTATGCGATACTGGATTGTTTGCGATAGCAATTGCACTTGAGGAGTCGCAGTACATTGGTACTTCCTTGAACTGGAGATCATAGTCTGCTAACTGGTTCCGTATCCATAGGAGTTGTGCGCAACAGCTTCCTGCCGAGATGTACTCAGACTCTGCTGTGGAGGTTGCGACACAATTTTGCTTCTTGCTGTTCCAGGAGATAAGCCTTCTTCCGAGGAATTGGCATGTCCCGGAGGTGCTTTTCCTGTCATCCCTACTCCCTGCAAAATCAGCATCTGAAAAACCTATTAGCTCGACATCATTGTTTCTCGGGTACCACAAGCCAAGATTGGGAGTACCTTTAAGGTATCTAAGAATTCGCTTTACAGCGACATAATGAGATTCCTTAGTGTTCACCTGATATCTGGCACAAACACATGTGGAGAACATGATATCCGGTCTACTGGCAGTAAGGTAGAGCAGGGATCCAATGATGCTTCTGTATTTGGTTTCATCGAAAGGTTTACCTTTCTCATCCTTATCCAGAGACATAGTGGATCCCATTGGAGTCCTCATAGAGGTTGCATTGTCCATTCCGAATTTCTTGAGGAGTTCATTTGTGAACTTCGTCTGAGAAATGAAGATTCCTTCCTCAGACTGTTTCACTTGAAGTCCCAAGAAATACTTCAGCTCTCCCATACTGCTCATTTCAAACTTTCCTTGCATAAGTTTGGAAAACTTTTTGCAAAGATTGTTGTCCGTTGAGCCAAATATAATGTCATCAACATAGATTTGCACCAGCAAAATCTTGCCTTTGACTTCCCTGAGAAACAATGTCTTATCTATTTTTCCTCTAGAGAACTTGTTCTCAAGAAGAAAACTAGACAATGTCTCATACCAAGCTCGAGGAGCTTGCTTTAGGCCATATAGCGCTTTATTAAGAAAATATACATGATTAGGATGAGTAGGATTGACAAAACCTGGAGGTTGAGCAACGTATACTTCCTCTTTCAAATCTCCATTCAAGAAAGCCGATTTCACGTCCATCTGATAGACTGTGAATCCTTTGTGAGAGGCATAGGCTAGGAATAGCCGGATTGCCTCGAGCCGAGCAACTGGTGCAAACGTCTGGTCAAAGTCAATCCCCTCCTCCTGTCTGTATCCTTGAGCCACCAGTCTGGCTTTATTCTTGATGATGACTCCATGTTCATCCAACTTGTTTCTGAAGATCCACTTGGTGCCAATCACATTTTGCGTCTTTGGTCTGGGAACCAGCGTCCAGACTTCGCATCTTTCGAATTGATGCAGCTCCTCTTGCATGGCCAAAATCCACGATGCGTCTTTGTTCGCTTCGTCGAACTTCTTTGGCTCCACCTGCGACAGAAAGCTAAGATGCAAGATCTCGTTAAGAGTACCTCGGCGAGTTCTGACACCGTCTCGGGGATCTCCAATGATTTGATTTCTGGGATGATCCCTCACGTGTCTGAACTCTAGAACTCTTGCATCAGGAACTTCAACAATTTCTTGGGCATCTCCTTCTTCTAAAGGATTTGCCTCATTTTGAGCTTCAACTTCTCCGATCGGCATAGATGTGGAGACTTTGACATACTTTGGAGTTGCATCTTTCTCGGAATCATCCAGTTGAAGCTTTTCGAGTCTGGCACCTGCAGCTTCAGGAAGACAACTAGAAGTCTTGCAGTTAAGCAAGCTTCCTTCATCAAATATAACATTTATTGATTCCTCTACCACTAGAGTTTTCTTGTTGAAAACTCTGTAAGCCCGGCTGTGGCTACTATAGCCCATGAATATGCCTTCGAAGCATTTTTCACCAAACTTAGTACGCGGGTACTTCCCATTATTCAGTACATAACATTTGCAGCCAAAAATCCTCAGATAGGACATGGTTGGTTTCTTGCCTTTCAGTAGCTCATAAGGAGTCATACGATGGCTCTTGTTGATCAATGCCCGGTTTTGTACATGACAGGCCGTGTTGACAGCCTCGGCCCAGAAGTATTCTGGGAGAGAAGCGTCATTCAACATTGTCGTGCATGCTTCAATGAGTGTTCTATTCCTCCTCTCTGCCACTCCATTCTGTTGAGGAGTGCGAGGGGAGGAGAACTCATGAAAGATACCAAGCTCTTCACAGAACTCTGTCATAGCCCCAGACTCAAACTCTGTTCCGTGGTCACTTCTGATTTTGACCACTGAGCAGTTAAGTTCGTTCTGTATCTGCTTGACAAAACGGGTGAAGATGTCAAACGTATCAGACTTGCGTTTTAAAAAGAACACCCACGTAAACCGAGAGTGATCATCTACAATCACTAGCGTATACGACTTTCCCCCTAAGCTATGAACTTGCATTGGACCAAACAAGTCCATGTGCAGAAGATATAGACATCTGGAGGAATCTTTGTCTGGGATGCCCTTAAAGGTAGCCCGAGTCTGCTTGCCCATTTGACAGGCAGGACATGGACTATCTTTGATGCACTTAATAAGGGGAGCATCCCTTACTAAGTCTTTGGAAAACAGCATATTAATCGTCTTGTAATTAATGTGTGCCAATCTCTTGTGCCATTGTTCACAAAGAGATGCACTGCCTTTAGCAACGAGGCATACTGGGGTAGAAGAATCTAAACTAAGAAAGTCTAAATAGAAAATATTTCTGCTCCTAATGCCTGTTAATACGGTCTCCGAAGAGTCACATGATATTATCAGGCATTTATCCTTGCAGAACTTAACGTCATACCCTTTATCACATAACTGGCTTACGCTGATCAGGTTGTGATTTAACCCTTCAACATAAGCTACGTTAGTGATAGAGAGTATACCGTTGGAAATCGCACCGTAACCTCTGGTGACTCCCCGATCAGATCCCCCAAATATGACTTTGGGTCCATCCTCGACTGGAGAGTACTCCCTCAGCAGGCTTCTTGTCCCGGTCATGTGACGGGAGCATCCACTGTCCAAATACCAAATAGGAGTTTTGTTGGCCTTTGGACATCCCTGCAAAACAGAATTAATTTGCCTTAGGAACCCAATCAAACTTGGGTCCTAGATTCCTTGTTAGCATACTCCCCCTCGATTGGTTAACTCTACGAGTGGTCGGCCTCGCATTGCTAACATAAGGAGTCTCGTTATACCTTGGATTAAACCAACAATTCACGGCAAAGTGACCAATTTTGCCACAGCACCAGCAGTCAAACCTGTTATACTTCCTCTTGGGCGCCTGCTTTACCCTTGAAACGTGAGGTTCAGCTGGGGCCGAAGACCTGGAGGTGGAGGCAACATGATGACCACAGTCACATGACTTCTTCACCTCTTGGCTTTTCAGTGTAACATGCTTGGCCTTAGGTGTCAGCTTCCTATTATGGCCGCTAGAGAATTGACCATAATTTCCTAAATGGATTTCCTCATAAGGTGCCTTGAAGACACTCTCACTGAAGTTACGGGGAAAGGTCCACCCATCATATCGGCTCTTTGGCTTTGCAACCGAGGGCCTGAAGTGATGCCCATATGTTGACTCAAAGTCATGTTGGTTACAGGGAAAGCTAGGCTTTCTGAACTCAACAGGACTGAGTGGGGCCTTTCCTTTCTCATCAGCAGAGGCTTTCTTGGCAGCCTTATTCTTTCTTCTGTTCCTGTTTCTCCTGGACGAGGAGCTAGATACTCCTACGTGCCCCAAGCCAGCCCCTTTGGCTTGAGCAGAGAAGGTATCAACTAATGGAAGAACAGTTTTTGGCATAGAGAAGCTCTTGACGATCTTCCTTTCTGCCGCAAGTAGTTCTTCCAACTTGTCGACTTCCTCCTGCTTAAGATCAAGGAGCTTAAGAGAGTCTGAATGCTTTGAAGTCAGGTCCAAGTGTTCCTGTCGGAGGGAGATCAAACTGGTGATCTCTTCCCTCAGGGATACACTCTCACCTTTAAGGAATTTAACTTCCTTTTTCTCCGCCTTCAGTTTCTTTCGACATTTCAGGAATGTATTGAGCAAAAGCTCATACTTATCTAGGAGTTCAGCTTCAAGGGCAGAGGGGCTATCCTCAGCATCATCATCCTGAGACTCAGGATCAGAGTCAGAGTCGGAGAGAGGGGTGTGAGCTTTTACCTTCCCAGTAAATGGGGGGCATTCTCCTTCTGAGTCAGAGCGACCCATTAGCCCGAAGTAGGCTTCCTCATCATCACTGGTGTCTGACGTGTCAGATTCACTCAGCGTCTTTGGCTTCTTTGCGATGTAACTCCTCTCCTTCTTCTTGTCTTTTGAGGACCTGTGCTCCTCTCCCTTTCCCTTTTCCCTCTTGCCTTGATGGCAGTCGGCCACGACGTGTCCTGGCTTGTTGCAACCAAAACATATAATGTCAGAAGAGCGGTGTTTGTTCGGTTTGGAAACATACCTGTCAGAAGAATAGTTCTTCTTCTGATCCCTTGAGGAGGAGCCGTTTCTCTTTCTCTGATTCCTCAGCTTGAGGAACTTCTTGAATTCCCGTGTGATAAGGGATAAATCTTCCTCAGATAACTCTGATCCGGAGGAGCTCGGCTCAGAGTCTTCCTCTTCATCCCTCTTCCACGCACGGGAGGAAGCAACACCCTTACCCTTTCTGGATTGAATGGCTTTCAGAGCCACCGTCTTTTCCTTGGCCGCGGCTTTCTCTGCTTCCTCTTCAGCCTTCCTTGTGTTCAACTGAAGCTCATAGGACATGAGCTTCCCGAACAGAATCTGAGGGTCGGTTTCCGCAAGTCTGCCAAACTCGCGGATGGCGCAGATCTTTGTGTCCCATTCCTTAGTGAGTGACCTAAGGAATTTATCATTGAGTTCACCGTCAGTGAACACTCTTCCATATCCTTTGAGTGCATTGACGATCTTGAGGAAGTTTTCGAAGGTGACTCCGATCTCCTCCTTTGGCCCTTGTCTGAAGGCCTCATATTTCTGATTGAGGAGGGATCTCCGATCGTCCCTCACTTCATCTGTGCCTTCCATTAGAACAATCAGACAGCTCCAGAGATCCTTGGCTGTCCTGCAGTTGCTGAAGTTCTGCATCATAGAGTCGTCAACTGCGCTTACCAGGATGTTCTGAGCTTTCTTGTCGAGTCCGAACAGCACCATTTCGTCCTTGTCCATTTCCGAAAGTTTCTTGGGCACTTTCTTGGTAGGATCAATGGTGGAGGCCTTAGTGGGAATGTAAGGTCCCTCCTCCACTATCATGAAGAGCCGGGGGTCGACTGCTTCCATGTAGAATCTGATTCTTTCCTTCCAGATAGGAAAGTTCAGTCTGGTGCATATTGGGATTTTGCCGGAGTGCTTGAGTCCTTCCATGGAAGATCTCTGTCTGCTGCTTGACACTGGTGGCAGGATTCTACTCAAGGTGTGAACCTTTTTGATGAGTAACCTCCCTCTGATACCACTTGAAAGTTCACCTAGTGTCAACTACCTTCACCTATGGGGGGGATAGGTGTCTTTGCAGCGTATTTGCGGAATTAAGATTTACCTGCACAAGAAAACAAAACAACCAAGCACAGAAAATACACAGGCAATTTATAGTGGTTCCCCGATTTGGGTACGTCCACTTTCCCCCTTCGACCTATCTCCCAACAAGGGTCGACTCGGTCACTTCACCAACAGGATTGAAATCCAATCCTTGTACTAACGGAAGGAACCCTTCCACACGTAGGAGTCCACACTCCCACAACCCGGGTTGCACCCAACCCTTACAACTAAAGACCAATCGGTCCGTTACAAAGAAATTGAAAATGCTTGTAAGAAATACAAACGACGTTTGGAGAGTAAGGTGTCCCTCTTCGTTCGACGACGTGTTCTTGAAGTCAACGAAGAGTCCACAACCCTAGATCTCTCTTGGAAAGAATCTTCCCGAAACCGGCGGCGGCTTAAAGCGACGACAAGGTTCTCGGAATCGGCGGCGGCGGCGGAGAGCAGCAGCAGTGCCAACTTGATTCAAACTTCATAGCGAAGGAAGCAAGGTCTTCCAACGGTCACACTAGGATCGATCGTCTCGATCGATTCGGAAGGGGAAGGATTTTCCCGATCAACGAATCAAGAGACAAGGGATCTCTGGTTAGACGCGTGAGACGCTATGCTAGCCTAAGCTTCGGTCGCTAGAGATCTGGAAGAACCTGAGATCAGCAGCGGCGACAAGTGCACGAGCGGCGGAGAGATCGGCGGAGCAAGATCAGAGCGTTAGGGCTTGTCGGCGGCTCGTGCTTTTTGAAATCTCCTATCTTCACTCTTTACTGTTCATACATCCGGAGTATATATACATTAGGTCAAGTATATGACCGTTGTGGGTCCCACCAATAAGAAGACTTGAGCCCGGTTCGAAACAGTTTAGATAATTTGAACCGGTCCAGAGAACAACAGGAAATCGCCTAAGTCAAATTCGGCGAGAATCGTAGGTGATTCTCGCCGAATCGGCGAGAATCACTTACGATTCTCGCCGACTTCTACATAGCCGAATTCTGGCTGTGCAGATACAGAAGCCGGGGAGAATCGGTGGGAATCACCTTGGATTCTCGCCGACTCGTCGAGAATGCAAAGTCATTCTCGACGAATCGGCGAGAATCACTTGGTGATTCTCGACGATTCTGCCTTAGACGATTTTTCTGACTGCGTCGCGACAGCCGGCCCAACCCGGCAAGAATCAACTAGTGATTCTCGTCGACTCGTCGAGAATCACAAGTGATTCTCGACGAATCGGCGAGAATCACTAAGTGATTCTCGACGAATTATACTTAGACGAATTTTCGTCTTTCCACCCATGAGCAGGTCTTTGGCCCATCCTTGCTCCTTGTCTGCTCTTGCTTTATCATAGCCCTGTACTTGAAATTAAGTACACCCCAATAGAGAGAGTACACGTAGGCCAACACACTGATCTGCTCAACGAGGGATTACGTTGCACAGACCCGTGTATATTGACCCACTGCACCCTGACATTGGTGTGTACTTAGCATGGAATATCTGCATGTACAACTAGAAATATTTCATCAAATACATTGTCTATTTACCTTGGCTTGCACAGGGGCTTCTTCAAATCAGGTACATTGTGGATGCAATACCCAACAACCGCCTTCAAAACTAGAAAATACGATAATAGTTTAGGCTATAAAATGTATTATCAAATTCCCCAAGCTTAAGCTTTGCTTGTCCCCAAGAAAAAATATAAAACTAGATAATCATAAAATAAGCCTAATCAAAAAGTTCTAATAATGCTACCACAAGTACTATGCGAAATTCTAAGTAGGGAAAAGGTGAAACGTAAATCTAAAATAATTACATAGGTATGGTTTAACTTTTATAAACTTACTCAATGAAAATAAATCATCCCAAATTTTGACGAAATTCTTTAAATAGATTTAAGCAAAGCAACGAAAATGAAAAAAACGCATTGAGTTGTTACTAGATCAAGGCAACGCATTATAATTATATCAATTAAATAACAAAAATCTAAGTTTAAATCTAAAAATAAAACTGATCTACTTTTCTTCTTTTCTTAGTTATTAAATAAAATTTAAAAGCATGAATCAAAAAGACTTAATAGGACCAAAGCATTTGGTTTAGGATTATAATTAGGAGTGGAATTCAAAGATAAACAGGGAGGCTTAAAATCAAACTAAACCAAAACAAAGAGTTTCAAAAAATTTCATTTTATACAAAATATTTTTTTCTTTCTTTTTCTTTTCCATTTTTTTTCTTTTTTCAAAAACAAAGGCCATAAATATTTTAATTTTCATTTTGAATTGGCCAAACAAAAACAAACATTTCTTTTGAGCATACTTATTTCAAAAACTTCTCCAAGAATATCACAAAATATTCTATCATAATCACGAAAATTCTTTATAAAACTCAAAAAGGCTAGTGTGATTAGATAGGTTGGAAATTTTTGCTTTGGTGAAAATGATATGAAAAGAAGATCTATCAAATGAAATTAGAAAAAAGGCTCAAAAGTGGCTAACTAGTGGTGAAAGTTTTTAGGTTGGCAGGAAAGCTCAAACGAAAAAAAACGGCCTAAATCATATTCATGCTTTTAAATTTATTTAAAACCTAGATTTGAAAATTTTCAAAAAGCAAGTCCTAGATAATAAAAGAAGATTGATGAAATTATCTTGAAAATAGAAATAATAGGTGACTTTGATCGTTCACATCTACTACACTATTCAAAAGTTGACCTTACAAAAATTATCCAAAAACGAAAAGGAAAATAGTTGATGATGAATTTTTTAGAAAGTAAAGAAAATAAAGAATGAAAACCATAATGGAAATGCGTGTTTTAGAAAAAACATTTCACGTTAACATGCTAACGCGAATTAGAAACACAGCTGACCAATATTTTACTTGTGAAACATAATTAAAAAGGGCAATTAGAAATATTATAATTAATTAAGTTGTTTATATGAGATTTTGAGAAAAACAAAACAAAAACAAGGGGTACTATTGAAATACAAAAAGGTTTAAACTATTAAAGTAATAACAAAAAGCATATATTTTTTTTTAATTTTGAAACATTTTCTATTTCTTTGGATTTTTAAGATATTCTTTTTTTTATATTTTTGAAAAATATTCACAAAAAGAAAAATATTCACACATAGCAAAAAGAAGGAGTAAGTCCTCCTCCAAGCTTAAAATGGACATTGTCCTCAATGGAGAAAGGAGGTAAGAGAAGGAGAGAAAATGAAATTACAGAATTGAAAGTGCAGAATTGAAAAACAGGTACTTCCCCGAATTTATTCGCTGCGAATGCTGATTAATGTGGCTCCCCCATGATTGCGCTTTTTGATCTTCATAAAATGTCTTCTTTGGACTTCGTGATGGATTCATCAATGTTGGAGCAGGCGATTGCAGAAGCTTCAGATTTTCGGAGCCGTCCGAGGCAAAAATAATAAAATAAAGAAAACAGAAAAAGATAACTTGGGTTGCCTCCCAAGAGCGCCCTTTGATTAAAATGTCGTTTGAGCTCGACGCAACAAAATAATAATGTCCAAAAATATTTTGTCCAAAATAGTAATAATTAAAGTTTTTAACAAAAAATAAAATTTTGAAGTTAGAGTTCGTGCAGCAGAATTTTAATAATGTTTTGAGTGACATCATCATCACCAGACAAATATAGTTTAAGACGCTGACCATTCACTTTGAAATTACCCTTATCAAGGTGTGAAATTAAAATAACACCATAAGGAAAAACTTCTAAAATAGAAAATGGCCTAGACCATCTCGAATTTAATTTACCCGAAAATAAACGTAATCGGGAATTATACAAAAGAACTTGGTCTCCCAGCTTAAAGTTTTTTGGGGGGCCTTAAGTGTTTATCGTGAAAACGTTTCGTTCGCTCTTTATAAAATTTGTTGTTCTCGTATGCGTAAGAGCGCCACTCATCGAGTTTGTTAAGTTGAAATTTCCTAAGGTCGCCGACAGAGTGGGGATTGAAATTTAAAAACCTTAAGGAACAAAAAGCCCCTTGTTCTAATTATATGGGTAAATGGCACGATTTTCCATAAACCAATCGATACGGCGTACATCCGAGGGCGGTTTTGTATGTTGTTCGGTAGGCCCATAGAGCATCGTAGAATTTGGCTTACCAGTCTTTTCTAGATGTTGAAACAGTCTTTTCTAAATTCTTTTAATTTCTCGGTTCACTACATCGACCTGTCCGTTAGTTTGGGGGAGGTAGGCAGTTGAAAGTTTATGCGTAATGCCGTATTTAGTAAGAATTTTAGAAAGCTGCGCGTTACAGAAATGATAACCCCTGTCACTAATAATGGCGCGTGGCGTACCGAACCGAGAAATAATTTTTTTTTTAAATGTAACTATGACTCGAGCATCGTTCGTAGGAAGAGCTTGGGCTTCAGCCCAACGTGAAACATAATCCATGGCAACTAAAATGTACTTATTCCTGAAGATAGAAGGAAGAGGGCCAACAGAATCGATTTCCTAAAGATCAAAAACTTCGCACTCGAGGAAATAATTTTGTGGCATTTCATTTTTATTGGAAATATTGCCCGACCGTTGGCAACTATCATACCTGCTCACAAAAGCTTGTGCGTCTTTAAACAGGCTAGGCTAGTAAAAACCCGTGCTTAGCACTTTGTGAGCGGTGCAAGCAGCTTTATAATTCCCACCTGTCAGTCCTTCATGCAAATGTTTAATAATATCTAAACCTTCTTCATAAGAAACACATCTCCTTATCACCTGGTCCACACAGACTCTGAAAAGATGCGGGTCCTCCCAAAAGTAGTTCTTCAACTCAGAAAAGAATTTCTTCTTTTGTTGAGATGAGAACTCTTTTGTGAGCACATGAGCCACTAAATAGTTGGCGATGTGTGCAAACCAAGGAGAAGTCGATGTGTTAATTGAAAATAGCTTCTCATCAGGGAAGAAATCGTTAAAAGATTTTTCATCTAATTTTTCTATAAAAGGATTATCCAATCGGGAGAGATGGTTGGCGGCCAAGTTCTCGGCTCCTCGCTTATCACAGATCATTAAGTCAAACTCCTGGAGGAGTAAGACCCAGCGAATCAAGCGCAGCTTGGCATCCGAATTAGAAAGAAGATATTTGAGGGTCGAGTGGTCCATAAAAACAATAATTTTTGAAAGTATAATATAAGGGCAGAATTTATCAAAAGAGAATACTACAGCTAAGAGCTCCTTCTCGGTCGTGGTGTAATTTTCCTGCACAGATGTAAACATTTTACAAGCATAATAGATGGGGTGGAAGTTTTTAGATATGCGTTGACCTAATACGGCTCCCACCGTGAAACTACTCACATCACACATAATTTCAAATTGAAGGTTGCACACCGGAGCTATCATAATTGGGTCATTAATTAATTTTTCTTTTATTGAATTAAAAGCAGCTAGGCAAAGGTCATCAAAAATAAATGGGGCATCTTTTTCTAAGAGATGGGTAAGGGGCTTGGTGATCTTGGATAAGTCCTTTATGAAGCGGCGGTAGAAACCAGCGTGACCTAGGAAATTCTTATAGCTTTGACGTTTATAGGAGGCGACAGCTTCTCGATAACTTCTATCTTTGCAATATCTACCTCAATTCCTCTCGCTGAAATTTTATGACCCAAAACGAACCCTTCCCTCACCATAAAATGGCATTTTTCCTAATTTAGGGCAAGGTTAGTTTCTTCGCATCGTTCTAAGACATTTTCAAGGTTTTCTAAAAAAATATCAAAAGCGTCACAAAACACGGAGAAATCATCCATGAATACCTCCATAATGTTTTTACGTACTTGTCAATGATAACGAGCATACATCGATGGAATGTAGTTGGCACATTGCACAATCCAAACGACATTCTTCGGTAAGCGAAGGTGTCGAAGGGACAAGTAAACGTAGTTTTCTCCTGGTCCTCGGGGGAGATGGGGATTTTAAAATACCCCGAGTGGCCATCGAGAAAACAATAAAAGCTATGGCTGGATAATCATTCTAAAATTTGATCGACGAACGCCAAGGGAAAGTGATCCTTGCAGGTGGCGTCATTTAACTTACGATAATCTATACACATTCGCCACCCGGTCACCATACGTGTCGGGATTAATTCATTATTCTCATTACTAACTACAGTTATCCCTCCCTTCTTTGGCACTACCTGGACAGGGCTAACCCACTTATTATCAGATATAGGGTGAATAATTCTTACGTCTAACAATTTCATAACCTTGCCCTTAACTACTTCTTTCATGTTCGGGTTTATACGACGTTGAGGTTGTATGGAGTTACGCAAATTATCTTCCATTAAGATTTTGCAAGTGCAGAAAGATGGGCTTATGCCCTTGATATCAGAAATTTGCCAGGCAATAGCTCGGCAATGTTTACGTAAAACTAAAAGAAGTTTATCATTTTGCGCATCCGTGAGGTAGGCCGAAACTATTACTGGTAACTTGGAATCATTTTCTAAGAAGGCATACCTAAGATGTTCAGGAAGTTTTTTTAATTCTAGGGTTGGGGGTTCTTCATACGAGGTTTTAGAAATTCTTTCTTTTTAAAATACTATGTCTTCATAGACCTTTGTATATGGAGAATAAAAAGAGATGGGGCTAGCGACAATGGCGGCTTCTTGCAGCGATTCAGTTGGAAGAATATAGGAGGAACAAAAATAAAAAAATTCTTTTTCAAATTTAGAAAGGCGATAGGAGGATTCTTCACTTAGGTTCATCCACTCAGTTTGAAGAGTAGATGAGGAACAAAAATCAGAAAATTCTTTTTCAAATTTAGAGAGGCAATAGGAGGATTCTTCATTTAAGGCATCTACGAAAAAATAGGAGTCGTCATTTGCAAGGGTGTTCTTCATCGAGGGGGTGATAGAGAAAGTCACTTCATCGTCGCCTACTCGAAGGAAGAGCTTACCATTGCTTATGTCAATGATATCTCGGGAGGTGGAAAGGAAGGGTCGGCCAAGGATCATGGGAACCTCGACGTCTTTTTCGATGTCTAAAATGACAAAGTCCACCGGGATGATGAACTTGTCGACTTTAACTAAGACATCCTCCACGATTCCTAATGGGTATTTGATGGATTTGTCGACGAGCTAGATACTCATGCGTGTGGGGTTGAGGCTACCAATTACTAACTTCTTAAATAATGAGAGAGAAATCAGGTTTCTACTCGCACCTAAGTCGACCAATGCGTTCTTGACAAAAAGATCACCAAAGACACAGAATAGAAAAACTACCCGGGTCACTGATTTTCTTTGGTAAACCGTTTGTCAAAACAGCAGAGCACTCGGCGTTTAACATGACATACGAAAGTTTTTCTAACTTCTTCTTGTTAGTCAGGAGGTCCTTAAGGTACTTAGCGTACTTCAGCATCTTGGAGATCACTTCATAGAAGGTCAGATTAATGTGGATTTTCTTGAACATTTCTAAGAAGCTGGAGTACCGATCATCCAGACGTTGCTTATTAAGTTCGGAAGGGTATGGTGGAGTTGGATTATTTTTTAAAATGGGTGTTGGAGTGAGATCTTTTTCTAAAATGTGGGTGATAACCTCTTCAGTAGAGGGTGGAATTTTTAAAATGTGGGCGGAGCTTTCATTTTTAAAAAGGGGCGGAGCGTGCCTCGGGCTCTTCACTAACCCTACCGGAAACTTGCTTCCCACTCCGAAGAGTTATAGCTTTCGCTTGCTCTCTCAGGTTGGGCTCGGTATTGGAAGGAAGAGACCCTGCGGGTCGCTCAGAAATTATTTTTTCGAGCTATCCTACTTGATTTTCAAGACTTTTAACGCTTCCAGTTAAGGTTCTTATAGTAGCGTTATTTGTGGTTATATTTTTAGAAAGTAACTCCTCCAAGCTTGGAGGTTTTGGATAGTTTTGAAGAGGTGGTGGTGGTGTAGAAAAATCATTTTGTGGTGGCGGGCGCATCGCATTCGAAGGATTACTCCACGAAAAATTCGGGTGATTTATTAAAGCAGGATTATAACTATTCAGAAAAGTAAAACGGGGTGTAGGAAAATTGGCAGCAAAAAAATTATTAATAGCATTTCTCGGCATATTATTAACATAATCTACTTGTTCGGGAGCCGGAGTTGCAGATTCCCATACCTGAGGGGCGGAGGCAGCAATCATCTCCATAATTTTTTTGCTTAATATTTCAACTTGCAGAGCGAGCTCTGCGACGTTGTCCACTTCAAAGATACTTGCAGGTTTATTTGGGTGGGACCTAGGCACATTCCACTGATAAGTTTTCATGGCCATGTACTCGAAAAGATCAAGAGCTGCTTCCTGGGTCTTATGGTTTAAAGTACAGCCAGAAGCTACGTCTATCATTTGCTTTGTATTTTGATTTAGCCCGTTATAAAACGTCTGCACTTGTAACCATACAGGCAGCGCGTGATGTGCGCATCATCTTAAAAATTCTTTAAATCTTTCCCAAGTTTCATATAAGGTTTCGGAGTCTATTTGTCCAAAAGTAGAAATGTCGTTCCTAAGTTTTGCAGTTTTACCTGGCGGAAAATACTTCGCCAAAAATTTCACAGTTAATTGATCCTAAGTTGTGATGCTATTTTTAGGTAGAGTGTTCAGCCACTGCTTAGCCTTAGTTCTAAGAGAAAAAATAAATAATCTTAGCCTAATAGCATCATTTGTAACATCATTTATCTTGAAGGTGTCACAAATTTCAAGAAAGCTTGCTATATATGCGTTCAGATCTTCATCTTGAAGTCCGTCATACTACACATACTGCTACACCATTTGAATTATGTTAGGATTTAGTTCAAAGTTATTATTATCTATAGCAGGGCGAACTATACTAGATTCTGTTCCCTCTAAATTCGGCCGTGCATAATAGGACATTGGCCTATGCACGACTTCCTCTACGTGGGGTTCTTTCATTCTTAAAGTAAAAAATGTCTCAGAGTCCTCAACCGGTATTTGGAGAGTAGGGCCTTGAAATCGCGATCTTATCCAAAGAGTACGCTCAATTTCGTGGTCCAAGTCAAAAATAATCGATGGACTCCCGCGGGTCATGCACTAAAAGAAGAGAAAAGAAAAGAAAGAGAAATAAAAAAAAATAAGAAAAATGCTAGATTTTTTTTTTGAAATAGATTTTTTAATATTTTAACTCCCGAACTTCCCAAGGGCTACCCAATGAAGGGTTTGCAAGGTACTAAACAAGATAGTTGCACTTAAAGCCCTTTGCCCTTTTCGAGAGAATTAGGTGGCATAGAAAAATTGTGAAGTGGGTTTCTATTAAGAGCGATAATAAAAAAAATGGATTTTAAAATTTTTTAGAAGGAGGATGAGAAAGAGAAATGATAAAAGTAATAGGTTCATGTTTTCGATATATCAACAAAAGTTGCTCCCCGGCAATGGCGCCAAAAACTTGATGATCGCTTTTCGCTTAAGAAAAGAGAGCTGAACTAGCAATCCAATTAGGCAAGTATACCTATCGAACTGTAGCTAGGGGACACAAGTGTTGTATTGAAATCCCGGAACTGTTGAGTACACTTACTCACACGAAGACTATTATTTTATCGACATAAAATTTTTAGGGATAAAGAGAAAATTAAACACACTTAATGAAAGGAAAATAACACTAAAGAAGAACTAAAGCTTGAACACGCCTCTCTCGAATTCGTGCCCAACTGAGTTTAGGAAGGTCCGACCGACTCTCATCTAAATCGGAGGCCTAAAGCTCGCTTTACGAGGTGAACCCCACTATTTTATTTTACTCAAATTCGGGGGATTTGGACATATGCCTCTCTCGAGGGGTGCGTACAACTCTCTTTACTCTTGAATGCTCACTTCAAACTATCGGCCTCTCGGCTAGCCAATAATTAAAGCTAAATTGGAAATTATATATTGATAATATAGTTCCAAATGAGAAAATCAAGTGTAATTCGAAGGCCTAAACCCTAAAAAGAAAAGGTAAATTCAAAGAATCATAACATAATCACTCGAACCTCAGATCATCAAGAACGAGTAGAAGGAGGATTAGTTACTCATAGTGAAGTGGAAGTGGGGGAATGAGTAGTAAATCATTAAGAACACAAGGATAGAAAGAGCAATTTTATTAATATTAAAGAGAGCTACAACAACTTGAAATGGAAATTACAATTGCATGAAATAAAAATCCTATTCTAGACCTACATTAAGCAACTATAACAAGAGAAAAGATTACAACAAAAGCTATTACAAGAGATAAAACTAAACTAGGGTTAAGAAAAACCAAAATGAGAAAGAGAGAGAGAGGGAGAAAAAGCATAAAAAGGACTAGTTAACAAAAGGGCAGCACCTCCCCTCTCAACCCAAATTTTTTTGAAATAGAAGGGGGGGTCTGAATTTATAGGAAAAATTCTCGGGTTGGTCACGCCCTAGGTCACGCCCGGGGAGGGCGTGTCAGGGTGCGTGACACATATGGCGTTCACCTCGGGTTCTGGATTCTGGCGAGAAGGATGATTGCTTTTGTACGATGGCTGACACTCCCTGGGTCACGCCCGTGTAGGTGGGCATGACACGTACATCAAGTCTCAATCATTGGACGGAAATTCGTCAGTCTTGGAAAAGGGGGCGAACACTCCCTAGGCACGCTCATGACGGGGGGCGTGTTAGTACTTTAGGCATCCTGAGGCGAAACAACATTTAATGCGGCGGCAGACTTCGGGCATAGGGCGACACGGCACGTATCATGCCCTGGGACATGCCGTAGAGGGCGTGTCAGGGGGGCATGAAAACCATTTTTCCTATTATTTTGTCTCTGTTAGCAAGCTTCTTCGGGATCGGCTGACACGCCCTATGATATGCCCAGGGAGGGCGTGACATGGGGGCATGTCAGGTCATTTTTGGCGAAAATTCTAGAAACCTGCAAAAAGATAAGAAAATGTTAGTGGTAATAATATTTACATAATAAAGATAAAAATTAAGCTAATAAGGTAAGATTAGCCCCTTCAAAACTAGAAAATACGATAATAGTTTAGGCTACAAAACGTATTATCAATATATGCTATCATCATATAAAAGAAATCGGCTGTGATGAAGCTTATAGAAGTTGTCTTGCACAGAATTACTTTGCCCAGAATATCAACCAGAAGTTTGCCCTCTGCATTTAGGTCTTGTCTACGAATGTTGTTTATAACAACAAAAATTTCACAGAAGCTGTAGGCTCTGTCATAGTCCTCGACAGTTATGTTATCTTCTTCTTCAATCACAGGAAGTCAAAGAAGCTTAGAAACGACTGTCTTAGCGAGTTTAATCTTAATACCTCGTACTCTTGTCTTGAGAATATTTCCATTGTTCCTCACCTTTGCATTATGAAAGAATTCTTTGACCTCTGGAAACAGGATTTTACAGGGTTGCTCTAAAACAAAGGACAACCCGATGGTTTCCAGAAGAAGAAGAAGATTCTGAAAGTCTTCAGAAATCTCTACAATTCCTGTCGAGACAAGTTCACTTCCAATCCCTATCTTGGAAGTTGGAGCCATTGATCTAGAGAAGATGAAACTTGACTGCGGGAGGAGATTCGGCGGCAAGCTCTGCGATGACGGTGGAATACGAATAGTTTTCTTCTTTCTTGTCGAGAAAGGGCTTTGAGATCGATTAATATGGAAATTCTGTACTTTTCTATTTATATAAGTCTTAATTTGTGATTATTAAGGAATTAAATAAAGTGACATACCTGAAAATATGGCGGCATAAACATCTGGGTGCGAATATAAAGATTTGAAGTTGAAGACGAAAAGTTTCTTCAGATTTCTTGAGTGGAAAGTCATTACTCGAGTGAAAAGACTATAGTACTCGAGTAGTAATTGGAAGTTCTCGAGACGTTTCTTATTAGTCGATAAGTAGATCTCGAGAGTTAGACTTGTCTCTCAAGTGGATAAATTTAGTACTCGAGTAGTAATGGTCTTACTCGAGAAATGAAGTCCAAACTTAAGAAATTCTAAATTTTTGAAGAGTTTCTTGTTCCTTGAGCTATGTTGTGATGTTCCCTTCTTCAATCTTCTTTGTTGAGCATGCCAAGTTTTGTTTTGAAGAACGAGAACTTGGCCTCGTCCAGCTGCTTCATGAAAATGTCTGCAACCTGCCTATCAGTTGGGACATACTTGAGGTTGATGTCTCCATGCTCCATATGCTCATGGATGAAGTGATTCCTCAACTCTATGTGCTTTTTCCTTCTATGAGAGACTGGGTTGTTGGCGATTGCAATTGCACTGGAAGAGTCGCAAAACATTGGAATATTTTGGAACTTCAAGTTGTAATCTTCAAATAGGTTCTTTATCCATAGCAGCTGTGCATAAAAATTGCCTGCAGAGATATACTCTGACTCTGCTATTGGAATTGCGGCATAATTCTGCTTCTTGCTACTCCAGGAGATGAGCCTTCTTCCTAGGAATTGACAAGTCCCGTAAGTGCTCTTCCTGTCATCTTTACTTCCTGCAAAATATGCATCTGAAAAACCAATTAGTTCGCTATCATTACTTCTTGGGTACCATAAGCCAAGATTTAGTGTACCTTTAAGGTATCTCAAAATCCGCTTTGCAGCAGCATAGTGAGTTTCCTTACCGTTCACTTGAAATCTAGCACATACACATGTTGAAAACATTATGTCTGGTCTACTCGGAGTAAGATAGAGCAAGGATCTAATTATGCTTGTGTACTTGGTTTCATCAAAAGGTTTCTCTTTTTCATCCTTGTCCATAGACATAGCTGAACCAATTGGAGTCCTCATAGAGG
The DNA here is from genome assembly GCA_039513925.1 of Platanthera zijinensis. Classification (NCBI taxonomy): domain Eukaryota; kingdom Viridiplantae; phylum Streptophyta; class Magnoliopsida; order Asparagales; family Orchidaceae; genus Platanthera; species Platanthera zijinensis. The sequence goes on along the minus strand of CM077080.1, from coordinate 169,601,753 downwards.
TTGCGCTCTCCATTTCGAATTTCTTAATTAACTGCTTGGTGAACTTTGTTTGAGAGATGAAAATTCCATCTTCAGATTATTTCACCTAAAGTCCTAAGAAATACTTCAGCTCTCCCATAGTGCTCATTTAAAACTTCCCTTGCATAAATTTTGAATACTTCTTACAGAGGTTGTCGTAAGTAGAGCCAAAAATAATATTATTTACATAGATTTGCACTAGCTAAGTCTTGCCTTTTATTTCTCTAAGAAATAATGTCATATCGATCTTTCCCCTTGTGAACTTGATATCAAGAAGAAAACTAGATAGCATCTCATACCAAGCTCGAGAAGCTTGTTTCAAACCATATAAAGCTTTAGATAATAGATAAATATGATCAGGAAGGTTAGAATCAATGAAACATGGGGGTTGTTCAACATACACTTCTTCATTTATGTCACCATTAAGGAAGGACAACTTCACATCCATCCAATAGACAGTGAAGCCCTTAAGTGCAACATAAGCTAGGAACAACCTGATTGCCTCCAGTCTTGCCACTAGAGCATATGTCTTGTCGAAGTTGATTCCTTCTTCTTGTCAGTATCTTTTGGCGACGAGTATGGCCTTGTTCTTTATGATTATACCATTTTCTTCCATCTTGTTCCTGTAGACCCACTTGGTTCCGATGATGTTCTTACCTTTGGGTCTTGGAACAAGCTTCCAGACTTGGCAACGCTTGAATTTTTTCAATTCTTCTTCTATTTCCATTATCCAAGATGCGTCTGAGTTTTATTCCTCAAACTTCTTCGGTTCAACTTGCGAGAGAGAACTCAAATATAAATTTTCATTAGTTGTACCTCTACGAGTTCTGACACCATCCCGGGGATCTCTGATGATTTGATCAATTGGGTGATCCTTCAAGTGTCTGAGCTCTAAGTTCCTTGCATCTAGAGCTTCTTCTATCCCTTGAGTGGCTTCATTAACTTGGATGACGTCTTCATCATGGTGATCATCTTCTCCAATAGGGGTTTGAGTGGTGATCGTGATGAAATCTTTATCTTTTTATTTAACTTGCTCATCCAAGCTAAATTCATTCAATCGTGAACCTGCATCTTCAATAAACACACTAAAAGAACTGCTTTGTAGCAAGCTCGTCTCATCAAATACAACATGAATAGATTCTTCTATAACCAGGGTTTTCTTATTGAAAATCCTATATGCCTTACTATGGCTACTATATCCTACGCAAATACCTTCAAAGCTCTTTTCACTAAATTTAGTGGTGTGATACTTACCATTGTTAAGGAAGAAGCATTTACTACCAAAGATTCTAAAGTATGAAATGGTCGGTTTCCTTCCCTTTAGTAGTTCGTAAGGTGTCTTATTATGGTTTTTGTTTATGAGTGCTCGATTTTGCATGTGGCATACAATGTTGACGGCTTCTACCTAGAAATATTCCGGTAGTGAGGCATCACTCAACATGGTCCTGCAAGCCTCTATGAGTGTTTTATTCCTTCTCTTAGAAACTCCATTCTGTTGAGGAGTATGAGGAGAGGAAAACTCATGAAAGATACTAAGACTTTCACAGAATTCTGTCATGGCCCCAGACTTGAACTCTGTTCCATTGTTACTTCTGATTTTGATAACGGAGAAGCTGTATTCATTTTAGACATGCTTGACAAAATTTATAAAGATATCAAAGGTATCTAACTTGTGTTTTTAGAAAGAACACCCATGCAAAGCGAGGGTAATCATCAATAATAACCAATGTATAATCCTTACCTCCTAAACTTATAATTTGCAGTGGACTGAAAAAGTCCATATGAAGTAGGTGTAAACACCTATTAGAGTCTATGCTAATATTGCTTTTAAAGATAGCCCTTGTTTTCTTGACTTTTACACATGCGTGACAAGGTCTATCTTTAATGCACATGACATTTGGGGCATCACATACTAAATTAAGAGAAAATAATTTATTAATAGTTTTGAAATTTATATGTGCTAATCTCTTGTGTCATTGGTAACCAAGAGACGCACTATCGTTTGCCAAAAAGCACACTGGTGTAGAAGAGTCTATGCAAATAAAATTTAAACAAAAGATATTCCTACTTCGAGTGCCTGATAAAATCGTTTCTAAATTATCAACCGATTTTATCAAACACTTATCTGCATGAAATTCTATGATGTATCTTTTATCGCAGAGTTGGCTTATGCTTATAAGACTGTGTTCCAATCTTTCAACATAAGCCACATCGAAAAAGGATACACTACCATTGGAAATCATACCATAGCCTATTGTAATTCTCCTGTCAAAACCTCCAAAAATGACCTTTGGTCCATTCATGACTGGAGAATAATTATGGATAAGGCTTCTAGTCCCGCTCATATGCCGAGAGCATCCACTGTCCAAATACCAAATAGGAATTTTGGTGGCCTTTGGACATTCCTGCAAAAATAAGATGAAGTTGACTTAGGAACCCAAACTTGTTTGGGTCCTTGGTCTCTAGTAAGCACACTTCCCCTATGCGTGTTAACTTTGTGAGTGGTCTTCCTCACATTATTAACTCGAGGAGTTTCATAATTTCTGGGATTAAACCAACAATCTATGGCGAATTGACCAACCTTACCACAACACAAACAGTAAAATCTGTTGTATCTTTGCCTAATGATCTCCTGCTTGACCTTTTGAGATTGTGGTCTAGCAGGGATAATAGAATTGGAAGTAGAAGCTTCATGGTGATGACATTCACATGACTTCTTCTCCTTAGTAGGCTTTTATACAGCGGGTTTGGCTTTTGGATCATTCTTGATGTTGTTACCATGATTATAAGGTCCATAGCTCTGAAGAGTGATCTCCTAAAAAGGTGCCTTGAAGACACTCTCGCCAAAGTTCTAGGGACGAGTCCATCCTTGGTACCGAGACTTGGGCTCTACATGAGTAGGCCTAGCAAAGTGACCATAGGACGAGTCAAGATCAAACTCGTTTGTTGGAAAGATAACCTTCTTGAACGAAGTTTGTTCTTGAGGAGTTTTCCCTTTCTCCTTGGCTAGAGGCTTCTTGGCGGCCTTATTTCTCCTTTTGGCCTTGTTTCTCCTAGAAGATTTACTAGGGGATGCCACCAAAACTAAGCAACACCTTTGTCCTGAGCAGAGAATTCAGCAACAAGCGGAAGAGCTGTCTTGGGCTTGGAGAAACTTTCAACAAGTTTCTTTTCAGCTGCAAGTTGTTCTTCCAATTCCTTGAAGATTTTTTCCTTCAGATCTAGGTTCTTGAGAGTCTTATTATATTCTTCCATTTCATTATGGAAGTCTTTCCTGAGTGAGTCCGTCATTACAATTTCCTCCCTCAGATTGCTCTCTTCAACCTTAAGATATTTGATCTCCTTAGCCTGAGCTCTTGCAACACTATGACATTTGTCATAGACTTTAATCAACTCTTTATATTGATTCATGAGTTCAGACTCCTCATCAGAGGAACATTCCTCATGATCATGATCATAATCATAAGATTCAGAAAGAGGGGTATTAGAATTTACCTTCCCAATGAACTTGGGTTCTTCTTCTTCATATGTCTGTGCCATGAGCCCAAAGTAGGCTTCCTCCTCATCAATAGACCTAGATGAGTATGTGTCATTGAGGGTCTTGCCCTTCTTAGCTATCAAACTTCTTTCGGTCTTCTTCTTATTGTAAGAAGTTTTCTTTTCTTCTCTTCTTCCACCCTCCTTCTTCTTGTGAGGGCAGTGAGCTATGACGTGTCTTGGCTGTTACAACAATAATAAACAATGTCAGTACAAATATGTTTGTACTGTTTTGAGTAATACCTATCTTGGCTACTTGAGCCCTTCTTGTCACGATCACTATTGTGATGTGATCTTCTGAATAAGGCATCCGTGCCTTTCCATTGCTTCTTCTTGTTCATGAATTTTTTGAACTAACTTGAGAGAAGAGAAAACTCTCCTTCAGATAATTCTGAGCCTTAAGAGCTTGGCTCTGAAGATTCTTCTTTACCTTCTTCTTGTACTGGGGCAGGAGAAGCAACCTTAGACTTCCTTGAGGTGTCTGCCTTTAGAGCGACAGACTTCTCTTTGGATGAAGCCCTGTTCTTCTCTTCTTAAGCTTTTGTTGAATTTTTTGTAGCTTATATGACATAAGCTTTCCGAATAGATTTTGAGGGTCTGTCTCTACTAGCTTTCTAAATTCCCGGATAGCACAAACCTTGTTATCCCATTCCTTAGTCAGGTATCTCAGGAACTTATCATTCAGTTCCCCATTTGTGAAGACCCGGCCATAGACTCTTAGGCCATTGACAATCTTGAAGAAATTCTCCAAGGTATCTGCAATGGAGTCCTTGGGACCTTGTCGGAATGCTTCATACTTTTGATTTAGAAGGGATCTTCTATCATCCCTAACTTCTTCTGTGCCGTCCATCAAGATGATGAGAGACTGCTACATTTCCTTGGCGGATTGGCAGTGAATCAAATTCTGCAGCATAAAATCATCGGCTGCACTTGCGATGATATTTTTAGCTTTCTTCTCTAAAGAGATAAGTGCAATCTCATCCTTATCATGATCCATCAGTTTCTTAGGAACTTGTTTTGTTGAGTCAATGGTGAAGGTGGTCATAGGAACATAAGGTCCTTCTTCCGCTATTATGAAAATTCTAGGATCCACCGCTTCCATAAAGAACTTTATTCTTTCTTTCCACATAGCCAAATTGTTCTTTGTGCACAGAGAAAGCTTTGCAAAATCCTTAACTATGCCCATGCTTGAATCCTCTAAAGACAACTAAGAGGAGATTTGTTCAAGGTGTTAACATTTTTGATGAACAACCTCCCTCTGATACCAATTGATGTTTTTAGTTGTCTACCTAAATCACCTAGAAGGGGGGGGGGTGAATAGGTGAGGTCTGCGGTTTTTTGCAGAATAAAAATTTGAGCGAGCGAAGAACAAAAAACAAGAACACACCAGATATATAGTGGTTTCCCAATCATGGGTACGTCCACTCTCCACCTCACCGATCTAGCAAGATGCTAGACTCGACTACTTCACTATTTCCTCGGATTGAAAACCAATCCTACAACTCGGAGCAATGCCCCTACAACTCGATCCACAAAAACGGATATACACTCGGAAGAAAAACTTCCTACAAACTCGGAGACAAAATCTCCTACATGAATAAATGATTTACAAATAAATATACAAACTTGTCTTTATAAATCTGGCAGAATATCAGCTTCTTGCTTCTTGAAAAATTGAAAAGCCCTTTCAGAAAAGTCGAGGAAGAAATATGAGAATGCTTCGATCTGAGAACTTAGAATTACCACGATCAAGAAAGAGATTTTCAGCAGTCGAAATTGCTTGATCTTTTGATTCTTATTGTCGGAATCTTTTTGATCGAGAAGATCAAAGGCAATGAAGACGATGAGCAGCGGTGCGGTTCTTCCCGATTTAGAATGAATAAAAATTATTCAGAATACTTATTTCTCTGTCATGGTTAGTCGAATATGATTAGACATTTTATAGGAGTAGATAAATTGTCATAATCATAAATGACATTACACGTGGACCAATAGTCATGGAGATTTATTTTAAAATGTGTCCAGTCAGACTTAATGAAATTTCAGAAAAATACAACTTCAGTTCTCGAGTGAAGATAAGACTACTCGAGAACAATGTATGGTTCTAGAGAAGAAGTACTTAGGGAAATTTCAGGTCTGGCTTGTCGAGACATAAAGTACTTTACTCGAGAAGTAGCTTATATTACTCGAGAACTAGTAGATAACTTATCAAGAATAGATTGGACTACTCGAGTGAAGATTGCCAGAAGGCGTTGAGTCAAGTCTCTCTCTCGATGCTTTTTGACTTGGACTTTACTCGAGTGAAGATTTCCAGAAGGCGTTGAGTTAAGTCTCTCTCTCGACGCTTTTTGACTTAGACTTTACTCGAGAACTAAATTACTTCTTCTTGAGTACAGTAAGTCTTTTTAAAGAACTTAACTTAGTTTTCTCAAGAGATATTTCTACTACTCGAGACAAAGCGCTCTCAACGCTTTAAGCCTTAGACTTCTCGAGTACTAGCCTTAGCTTCTCAAGTACTGAACTTAACTTCTCGAGAATTTTACTTAGCATAATTTTGAGCTGGACTAAACTGATTACTCGAGAGCAAGCAGAGATGTACTCGAGTACTAAGCAGCTTATCGAGAACTAACTTCACAACTTATAAGGAAATACTTCAGTTATTCGAGTGCTTGACTCAGCTTACTCGAGAACTGATTATAACTCTACTCGAATACTAAGGTTATTACTCGAGTAAAACACTTAGAAAAATTCTACTTTCTGAAAATATTCTTTCTTCAATGAAATCAGCAACCAGTATTTCTCCTAAAAGTTTAGTGCTTGAAAATGAAGTGTATCCCAATAGAGAGGCTACACATGAGTCAACACCATGGATCACACAATGAGGGATTACATTATATGGTCCTGTGTTTGGTGACTCATTGTAGACTGATATTGGTCTATACTTGATAATTAACTCCTACAAACAGATAACTCAAACAAGATATCAAATATAACTTAATTCATCTTAGTTTAAGGGTGACTTTATATAAATATAGGTTATTATGGATACAATACCCAACATCAAGAAATATATTCTTGAAGTCAAAGTTAGGCTTAGTCTATCTTAGTCAAGGTAGATTGGTACAGAGAAATTTTTCTTGTGTCCAATCAAGACTCACCAACCTACTTCCATCTTATAGGATCCTTTTGGATCTGATTGGTTGGAGCAAATTTGCTCTAAAGAAGGATTCTATTGAGAATCTGAGGGTAGGACCTTTGGGTCTGAGTAGTAGGACTTGGATCAAGTCTAGGTAGGTGAGTCATTCTCACTGAGCAGTAGGGCACTTGTGCTTGAGGTTGGATCTAGCTGCAGATCTGAGGTAGGGCTTTTGTGCCTGAAATTTTTTGAGAGTCATTCTCTCTGAGGTAGGATCCCTAGTGGATCTGAGGTAGGGTTGTCCTCCCAGCCTGAGTATAGGGCCTTTGGCCTGAGGTAGGTGATCTGCTGATCACTGAGTTGTAGGCCCTTATGGCTGAGTTGTAAGTCTTGGAGGAGACTGAGAGATCTTGAGGGATCTGAGGTGTAAGCTCTTTGGAGTAGAGTTTTTGGAGAAGTGTCTAGTCCAAAAAGATAGTTGGATAGGCTGGAGGGAAAGTGGATGTACCCTTGTTAGGGGAACCACTATAAATCTATGTATGATTTTCTGTGTTATTTTCTTTGTGTAGGTAACATGTCTTGAAAGTAGAATTTAATCAACTAATAAAGAACCCAACACAAGGAAAATAAAAGATATTCACTGAGGGCTAAGAAAACTATTCACCCCCTCTAGGTGATTTAACTATCCTTGAAAATAAAGACTTTCAGTGTGATTAGGGAAAATCATTGTACTGGCATAGGATTGTGAGATTGAGTAAAACGTTGACTCCTATAGTGCTCCTAGTTGAGTGCTCACGTCTCATTTAGAAATTTGAGAAGAATTTATTTTTCTCTATGGTTCTAATTTTGTACTTTTCTATTTGAGTAAATATTAATTATTCTATTAAATAATTGATGAATCTGGAGTGAATCTGATAGTAGTATAGGGAAGTGTATAGATAATCATTAGCCTCATATTGCTCGAGTTGGTAAGAAGGATGATATTTCTCGGTAGCTAAGAACATGCCCAAGGCTATTCTCGAAACATGGGTATACGGTTAGTTCATTCGTGTGACTGTGATGTTGGCCATCATTTTGGCTAGGTTGAGCTTGTGTACCCATTCCTATCATCTATTCCTCACTAGCCCCCTTTGTGCCCACCCCATCCTTTTGATTTAGCTCCACTGTCATCTCATCAAAGCGAAAAATTCGATCCTAGTCGCACACCCAAATCTGAGCTTTAGATGTTTTCATATTTTCATGTTGGGGGTGTTGATGTGGTGTTCCTATATGTGGTTATGTGGATGTGTTCCATTGAAAATATGGTGGAAACTTTTTTGTTGTTGAAAAAAGGGGAAAAGAAAAAATTATGTGATGAAAATATTTGAGAAAAAGAGAGAGAAAAAATGAGATGAAAAAAAAAGTAAATTGAAAATGTTTTTGTGAAAATGTGTATTGGGAGTAGGCGGTGTACACACCCATGCTGTAAATTATAAGTCTAGGGGTGTGCTGCACCCACATATTTATTATTTAGTGCGTGGATAGTTTCATGTGTATCATCTCATTTGGGTTAGGTGTGTCGAGCCACCGATTGTATTATTGTCTACCCTACCGTAACCCAAGCCCTATCTTAAACATAAAGTCCTATTGATTTGCATGTTGAACCAAACCAGTGACATGGAGAGAGTGCGAATGGGTGATCTTATGGTTACCGACATTGATGGATTTCTTTGGAGTTTGTCCCGAGCCCCAATCTTTAGTAATTCACACCTCAAGGATCAGTCTATTTTCTTCCTATACGTGACCAGATGATTCACTAAAATTCTATTTTTGAGTAGAAATAAAATATAGATACGCTCTTAGAAAAATATAAACTATTTGGCATAATTAGGAATTTTTTTACTGTATTACTATGTGCGCGAGCATGCGAGTTTTCATGGTACTCACCCATAGAATTACTAAGCTAGATATTCATTTTTCTCGTCCACATGAGGGATGGTTTGCTCGGGATGAGCAAATTGTTAAGTCTGGGGTTGTGATGAGTCTAATATTTATAGGGGATTTTGAACTAATCTGGGCTAGTTTTCACTCTCTTTCACTTCACTTTTTAGATTGTTATTGCTTCTATTTCACTAAGTTCACACTCTTACACAAAGTGCACATTTTAGGCATGTTGTAGTGTGCATTTGTGTACTATGTTGATTGGGGTAAGCAATTGGTGCTCCCCATATCTTTTTGAGCTATTTTTCTCTATTTATGTGTGATAGAGGTGTGCTCAAGGTTAGGTTGTTTGCTTTATAGGTGGGCAGATCTCCTATGTTCCCCAGTTCTTTCCTATAAACATAACACGGTCATGCGTTTTCTTCATGCTTGATCGATATGATCGTGTGATGCCTACTGAACCCAAAATTGGTGATCTGCCCCAGGTCATGCAACTTGTTCTCACACAGTCTATTTTTCCCTATGCGTGATCAAAATCACATGACCTCGTCTTTTTGTCTAAATAATTTATGAAATTATTACTCATGCGATTTCTTCATCGATGGTTGGATTCAACCGTGCGCGAAGGAAATCGCATGATCTGTCAATTTGCCTATGTTTTCATGTGATCTGACTTGAACCGTGTATTTTGTTCTTGTACGGATTGTTTTCCCGTGCATGATAAAAATCACACAGTTTGTTATTGTACTAGGTAGGGTGATTTATATATGTTAAATATCATGTGATGCACGCACAGTCGTGCGTTTGACCGTATGTGCCCATTTTCTAACGCGTTTTTTATGTAAGCCACAGGTTTTGCTCTATTCAGGGATTATATTTATTCCATAATTTCCTTCCACTATAACCCTAGGGGAGAGCTCCAGCTCCTCTTTCCTCTTCCATTTATAAGAGCTTTGTCCCTAGGACGCCTTCATTATCCAAGGGCTTCCAAGGAGAGGATTCTAGCCCTACTTTCATCATCAAGGAAGGAGAGATCTACTCCGAAGAAGATCATGTCGTAAGACGATGGAGACGGGTCAACTTGGAGGAAGTGACCACCCTCTTCTACCCCGGACTTAGTTACAGACTGAGCTAGGATGCAGATTGACAACCCATCAGATCTTACATTGAATCGCAATGAGTCTTCGGATATGGTGTATTCTTTAGTTTTCTCCTCTTATTTTGATGTTTGTAGTTATATACTTATGTTATTGATGATGTGTACAATATACCCTTGTTTATAATTTCTATTTCATTTTATATGAATACATTTGTTTTATATGTGTATGGGGTCTGCCACCATTCCGCCACATCACCCTCGCTCTATTACGCAAGCATACCCTTCCACTCCACTGAACTTCTCCTCCATCCTTCTTATATTAGTGAGTATTCCCTTGTTGAAGAGTATTTTTTGATTTATCTCATAAGCAAGCTATTTATTTTATATTGGTGAGTATTCCTGCTTGTCACGCGGGTGACCCGAGTTTGATCCCTAGCAATAGCGCCATAAACTTAATGCGCTTGACGACAAGTGTGTTGGCCACACAAGTAATATAAATTTGTGAATGTTTCTAAGTATCAATCTCACAAGGAATACAGTAAGGTGGAGTTTACCTTCGAGGAAGTACTTGACTTTAAAGTCCTTAGGGCGGATGAAATGCAGGAGGTTTTATGAAAACAAAATAAAAGGAAACCTAAATTAACAATGTGGGTCGACGACACTACTTTGTAATGAATAGGGATTATCCAGGATGATATGCACTGCTTCTCTCGACGAATGGATGAGTAGGCATACCGAATGGACAAGAAGGCTTGGTGAATGGAAAAGTAGGTTTATGTGGTGGAAGAATAGGCTTGTGTAGCGGACGAGTAGGCTTGTGATAACTCTTATTTTATCTTGTTTTTACTATAGTATTTATTTAATAATCTATCAATTTTTTTATATTTTCCAATTTGAGTCCCTAATTGATGTCTTTCTGAAATTCAGGTAATTCTTAGCAGCTAATATAAATTTAGAGCTCACTGGTGTAAACATGGCAAAGTTTTGAAGCATTTCTGAATAATAAAGTATTACATGCCCAGGTCACGGGCGTGACCTTAGTCACAGACTGTATACCACCTCCCGCTGCAAGAAATTTGTGTCCAAATAAGTTTAGAGTTGCACGCCCCTATCACGGGCATGATAGGGAGGGTGTGACATCGAGATCTTAGGCGTGCTTCAGAGTTATGAAAGTCAGTTTACGTCGTTGACCATTTCAGTAGTCACGCCTTGGTCACGGGCGTGACCCTAAGGCGTGACTAAAGGGCGTGACCTATAATGAATTAACTTTTGGCGGTTTCGTTTCCTATCATTTACTGGGCTTTCAAGTTGTCGGTTTCTTACCTTCTCTCCCTGGTCATGACTATGAATAGGGGCGTGACTCCCATGCAAAATTTCTTATAAATACCATTCTTCTAGTTCAGCTCAGGAGGGAGATTTTGGTGGAGAAATTCTGTAATTTTGGATTATCTTTCTTATTTTTTTCATTTCAAGTTCATAGTTTAGCTTAGTTAATTTCCTTTCCTAGTTGTAGTTTGACTTTGTATTTTCATAATTCAAGCTATCTTATATTTAGTAAACATGTCTTTCTCTACCACTTTATATAATTTCTTTGTCAGGATGAGTAGCTAAATATCCATTAGCACTTGATCATGATGAACTTTGGAATGAAATAAACTTTATTTTTTTTTTATAATTCGACAAGCTCTCTATTCTAATTTGTTTCAATTTATCTTTTGATTTATATTTGATTTGAATTCTTATGTTACAAGTTAGATCTAAGATCTTTATACAAGATTTTGCCGAGAGGTTGTGGATATGAAGAGATCATTTGAGCATTAACATATCGCTAACATAGTTTTTGATCTCAGATTCGTATCCTAGATTTTATCGAGAGGTTGTGGATACGAGAGATAACTCGGGTATTAAAGAAATTGCATGCTATTCTTGAGAGAGGGCATCATAATTCTTCCAGATTGGGGTTAACCCCAATAGTGGGGTTCACTGCATAAAGAAAGCTTCGGGCGTATCGAATGATCGATCATCCTAAGTTAGTGGTAGCATATTCTCAAGAGAGGCGATACATAATTTGGGAACATCCGCAGTCAAAGTTAATTAGTTTAGAGTTTTCGATTTAATCTTTCAAAAAAAGTTTATTTTATCCAAAGGGACACTAAATCAAGTACTAGCATTTATCTCGTTATTTCTCTCTCAAATATTTTCATAGCACTTTTTTGTTTTTAAAATCAACCGCTCTTTTGCTAAGATAAAATAATAGCTCTTCCATGAGTACAAGTACTCGACAGACCCGGAAAAATACGACACTTGATTCTATACTCTGTAATAATATGTGTACTTGCCTATCTAAAGCATAATTAATCACATCTACAGCTATACACACATCAAGTTTTTCATGTCGTTGCCAGGGACTATTTTTGTCGATATTTTGATTGGGAGGTTCTATTATTTTTATCATTTTTTTCTCAATCCCATTTCTTTTTTTTTTTTTATTTTTTAGTTCAATTCTATTAAGCAATAGTTGTTTTATTTTTTTTTTCAAAAAATATTATCTCAATTAATCGTTAAAGTTACCGAGCTTCAAAAAAATTTAATCTTTGGGAAGTCGCAAAGAAGCGTAAAATTATTTGTAATTTTTGTGGTGCCCCTCATCGAAGTGAGGAATGCTATTCAAATTTTTATCATCAAAATTGTTCTTATGAAAATAATTTTTATAATGATTATGAAAAAATATTTTCTTACTTTAATGATAATAATTTTTCAAATTTTCATGGAAATAAATTTTTTATTTTAATAATTTTTCCAATTTTCATGAAAATAATTTTTCGAGCTTGAAAGTAAATAAATTTTTTGATTTTCGTAATTTTTCTTCTAACTCGGATGTTGATTATTCTTTGTGGCAAGATCACTTGGAAAGATTTCCGAGGTATGAGAATAATTATTTAGATCAGAATTTTTGTTCTTCTTTTGCACCGCAAGCTTCTTCTTCTAATTTTGAGGAATCTTCACAATTTCAACTTGATTCTTCGCCCCAACATTTAGATGAGAATTTTATTTATTCTAGTGATTTTTCCAAGTATTCGAATATTTTTCATATGGAGGAACATAAATCTTCATATACCCCCTTAGTTTTTTATACCAAAGATGAAGGAAAATTATTATTTCAAGAATTTCTTAATTATATGGACGCGCTGCATGAAATAGAAGAAGGGCACGTTTCTTCTCCTACTATTCTCGATTTTTCTCGTCTTCTTCCTGAATTTTCAAGAACAACACATAAATATTTAGAAATTAAAATTCATGAAAATATTGTGTCCCATGATTTAATTTTAAATGAATTTTTGGATAACAATTTTATTTTAGAAAATGCATAGCCAGAACTTGATCATATAGTTTCACAAGAATCTCCTCCTTGCAAATTTTTTTAATACATTTATTTTTAATTTTTCTTGTACTGATGATTTTCATGTCGAAGATGAGTCATTACAATCAAATTCGTTAACTATTCATTTGCTGCTCATCTATAAAAATTTAATCACGTCAGGTATATATAGGTGATCAGGATTTACATCTTCAAGTTAATGGGCACAAGAAGAATCCAGACTTAAATGGAGTACTCGGGAGAACGACTTCGCCTAAGCATGATTTAAGGGAGTTATCTGTGCACCTTTATTTTTATTTTCCTTTTCATTACAATAACCGTCTATCTTAAAGATAAGAAAAAGAAAGCGCTCTTGGGTGGAACTGTACCCCTTGCTTATCATTTATTTTCTCACAATTTAATCTTTATGAACTTTTCTTTTCTTTTCCCCCTCCTACTTGACTTAAAAAAAATAGTTGTTTTCTTTTATTTAAAAATTTAGTCTTATTATCCTCTTTATTCCAACATAAAATCAAGAAAGTTATAAAACCCTTTTAAAATCCCAAAAAAAAATATCAAATTTTAAGATTCAAAAAAATACTAGATAAACATAAGATAAAAATCCAAAAATTTAATAAACTCCTACTTAGTTTATTTGTTATTTTCAAAAAATTTGATTGTGTTTATTTATAAGAATTTTTATTATTTTTGATTGGCTAATCTTTTATTTCATCATAGTTAGTTATATTTAATTTTTAGGTGATTTAATTTTAAGAATTATCTTATGAATTCAATTGTTTAGAGTAATTTCATTAGCACTTTTTTCTTTTTATTCTAATTAGTTTCAATTATGTGGTACTTTGCTTAACAATCTTTAGATTTCAATTATATTCACTTTATGCTTTAAGATTCTTAGAAAAATTTAATCTACTATAGTTGTTCTCTAAGCTCACTATATGCTTTAAGATTCTTAATACTTTATGCTTTTATATTCACGATATTCACTTGTTTTTTTATTTTCTTGTTAGATCATATGTCATGGGGATAAGGGGATAAAATTCATCATCCCTTGGTAAACATATGCATTTTTCTTTTTTTTGTTAAATCATATGTCAAGGGAATCAAGCATTCCTTGTTAAACATATGCAACCCCTAAGAATAAAAGATGGAGTAAGTGGATATAATTCATTACTCTCAAACACTTTTGTTTTTATGTGAAGAGAAGAAAATATATACATTTGTTCATATATCATGGAAAATGAGAGGATAAAATTCATCATTTTCTTGGTAAATATATACAAATATCAAAAAAAAATGTGGTGTGAGAGAATAAAATTCATCACCTCCAATCAAAAACCTCTTCATATTCCTTATTCCTCCAACCCTATTAGCCAATAAAATGGCTTTAAACTTGGATTAAAATACTAAGAGAGCATAAGTGGTAGTTTGAATTTTTTTCTTTTAAGTCTCTTTTTGGTTAAAGGTGTTAATAATTCTAATCTAATTTTGTTTGCTAATTACTCAATTTTGAATACTAGTTAATTTACTTGAGAAATCTTTCCTAAATATTTCTCTCTTCTCATTATAGTTTTATAATTTAGGATTTAATCCTTGAATCCCTAAATTTTATTTTTAGCTTTCTTTTGATTTAATAAATTTTTAGTTTAATTGAAAATAATATTAATATCTTATAAATATTTCTCATATTTTTTCTCTAGAATAGCAAAAGCTCAAGTATGGGGGTATTTGATAACTCTTATTTTACCTTATTTTTAAAATAGGTTTTATTTAATAATTTATCGAATATTATTTAAATTTTTTCAATTTGAGTCCCTAATTGACTTCTTTATGAAATTCAGGTAATTCTAGGCTGCTAATATAAATTTGGAGCTCACTAGTGTAAACAAGGCAAGGTTTTGAAGCTTTTTTGAAAAATAAATTATTATACACCCTGGTCACAGGCGTGACTAAGGGGTATGACCTCTATCACGGACCATGGACCATCTCCCGCTGCTAGAAAGTTATTTCCACTCCAGTTTAAAGTTACACGCACCTATCTGATAGTGAGGCCGTGACATCTAAATCCCAGGCGTGCTTTAGAGTTATTAAAATCAATTTTTGTCATCGATCGTTTTAGCTATCACGCCCTGGTCACGGGCATGACCCTGGGGCGTGACCTCTTTAGCAACTGGCACAATTACTTCAGATCGAGTCATTTTCCTACCTCTTTTTGATCTGGTGGATAGACGCCCTGGTCATGTATGTGACCAGGGGGCATTACCCATAATGGAATGACTTTTTGCAGTTTGGTTTCCCAGCGTTTCCTGGGCTTTCAAGTCCCTAGTTCTGTACTTTGCACGCCCTGGTCATGGGTGTGACCAGGGAGGGTGACTCCCATGAAAAATTTCCTATAAATACCAGTATTCTCCTTCAGCTCAGGAGGGAGATTTTGTTGGATAAATTCTGTAATTTTGGTTTGTCTTCCTTATTTTTTTTCATTTCAAGTTCATAGTTTAGATTAGTTAATTTCCTTTCCTAGTTGTAGTTTAACTTTATATTTTGGTAATTCAAGCTTTCTTATATTTTGTAATCATGTCTCTCTCTACCATTTTATGTAATTTCCCCATCAAGATGAGTAGGTAAATTTTCATTAGCACTTGATCATGATGAACTTTGGAATGAAATAAACTTTATTCTTTTAAAAATTTTGCAAGCTCTCCATTCTAATTTTTTTATTTGTCTTTTGATTTATATTTGATTTGGATTCATATATTGTGAGTTAGATCTAAGATCCGTATCCAAGATTTTACCGAGAGGTTGTGTATATGAGGAGATCATTCGAGCATTAATATATCGTTAACATAGTTTTTGATCTAAGATTCATATCCTAGATTTTACCGAGAGATTGTGGATACGAGAGATCACTCAAGGATTAAAGGAGTTGCATGTTATTCTCGAGAGAGGGCATCATAAATCTTTCAGATGTGGTTTAAACCCAATAATAAGGTTCACCGATAAAGCAAGCTTTGGGCGTACCGACTGATCAATCATCATATGGTTAGTTGTAATGTATTCTTGAGAGAGGTGCTACATAATTTGGGAAGCTCCATGGTCAAAGTTAATTAGTTCAGAGTTTGTGATTTAATCATTCAATAAAAGTTTATTTTGTCCAAAGTGACTCTAAATCAAGTACTAGCCTTTATCTCATTATTTATTTCTCAAATATTTTCATCGCACTCTTTTGTTTTTAAAATCAACCACTCTTTTGTTAAGATAAAATATTAACTCTTCCTTGTGAGTACAAGTACTTGACACACCCATAAAAATACGACACTGGATTCTATGCTCTATAATGATAGGTGCACTTGCCTTTCCAATATGTAATTAATCATAGCTACAGCTATACACGCATCAGCTTGCAAAGTTGAAAAGTAATTAAGCAGAATGGAGGAGAAGTTAAGCAGAGTGGAAGGGTAGGCTTGCATAATGGAGCAAGGGTGATGGTTGTGGAATGGCGACGCACCTCATACACACGTATAAAACAAATGCATTCATATAAAATGAAATAGAAATTACAAGCAAGGGTCTATGGTGTACATCCTCAATAACATAAGAATATAGTTACAAACATCAAAACAAGAGGAGAGTGTTGGATCAGGTGGCCAACCTTAGAGGGAGATGAATTAGGTTTTCAATTAAATTCAGAATTAAAAAGAATTTTAGCAGGGCAGTCTATTCTGGAAGCTACCGCGGGGTAGTAAAGCTACTATCACGTTATGGTAACCTGTAGAAAACAATTTCTCTGGAGAATATTGTTTTCAGATTTCTCACACAACCTTTAATTCACCAGCGGCATGAAACCACGAATTCAAGATGAAATAATAGAAATTTGATTTTATTCAAAACTTAAAAGTGGTTTACAATAACAAAACTAGATCTCCGTAATGCTAGAGATCGGAGGTGATGAAAATAACTCTGTTTTTGTTTTTATACTGACCCTCACCTAGGACCGGTTGGCTCTCTCTCCCTTTCATCCCCAGAAAGGTCTTTGAGCTGGCTCCTCACCTTCCTCCCTGAAAGGGTCTTAGAGCCCACTAGATCTCCCTGATCTAGATTTCCTCCCAGGATGATTTGCTCCTCACCTTCCTCCCCGAAAAGGGTCTTAGAACCCACTAGATCTCCCCGATCTGGATGCCCTCCTAGGAATATTGACCACGAAACCCTTCCCAGATTCCGATGACCTCCCCGATCAATTTTCCTCACACACAAAAAGTTAGAGAAGAAAAAATACAGATAGAGAAATAGAAGTTAGAAACTATTGTTCCCTCAAAAAGAGTTTCCTCCGTAGAGTGGCGAGCGATCAATGCTTATGAATATCATTCTTCTTGCACACGATCAACTGTAGATGCTTGTTGTAGACTTGGCTCTTTGGAGATCTTCAATAACGAATAAGAGGGAGATAGTTATATTTTCCTTGCTTAGATACGGTGGTTCACTACAATAGAGGCGATAGTGGAACCCTAATCTTGTGTGTCTCGTCTACTTGTCTCCTTAGGAAAAGAACTGCATGCTTCTATAATCATTTTAAAATAAGCTACTGTCGATGCAAGGGTAACCGCACTGCGGTAGGTCTTTTCACAAGTTGTTGCCAACTATCCATCATCAAATTAGGAAAAGATTCTAATATATTCTCTTGCCGCTTTTTGATAGCGCAATGTGGTTGCTAGTGCGGCGTGGTAGTCTGGTCAATCCATCTCTTCTCAGTGCTACCTGCTCTTTTTGATGCTATTAACTCGACGATCGTCGGCAAGCTAATGATGTGTGGTAGTCTTAGTACCTGATGGTAGGTCACATATAAAATCTGTCATCTCATGCTTGTAAGTCAACATAACTTGTGTAGGTTGTAGGGCTAGCGCCTAGCAGCAGGTCATAGATAGTGGATTTCTAGAGTCTTCATACCTATGGACCTGCACATTATACCCAACACAAGTATGATCAAATACAACTTGGGATTTTATATTATCAAACCAAAGAGATGCAGAACACAAGTTCCAACAAACTCCTTATTTTGAAAATATCAAATCTCATTCATGAGATATAAATTATTAATAGCATGATATAGTGTAATCCAACAATAATCATAAAACATGAATAGGTTTATGTATCAAGATAGTATGGTATGAATATAGTACGAGAATGTAGTATGACTCCCCTTACATGTAACATCCTGGTTTTTCCAGAGCTAGCTGTCGAGTTGAGATGGTGAAAGAAGGCCGCTCATGACATTTCGTCGAGCTCGGGCCATTTTGTCGAGCTCATGACTTTTCGTCGAGCTCGGGCCATTTCCTCGAGCTCATGACTTTTTGTCGAGCTCAGGCCATTTCGTCAAGCTCACGAATTTTCGTCGAGCTCGGGCCATTTCCTCGAGCTCATGACATTTTATCGAGCTTAGGCCATTTCATCAAGCTCACGACATTTCATCGAGCTCAGGCCATTTCGTCGAGCTCACGACTTTTCGTCAAGCTCGGGTCTTTTTTGTCGAGCTTGGCTGGTTGTCGAGCTCTTGGCTGTTCATTGAGCTCTCGTTTGTTCATCGAGCACAGGATGATCGATGAAGCCTGAACCGTTCGACTAATTGCTGAAATGCAGTTCGTAGATTGAAATTTAAACCGATTGTTTTTTACTTCAAGGTTGATCCTGGACCCCAGGATCTTCTGCCCAATGGGTTTTAGTAGGGCTGAGTGGTTCTCTCCCTCACTTGTGCTCATTATGGAGTTGACTTAGGGTTTGAGAGAGAGAGAGAGAGAGTTCAGAGGAAGAAGAAAGCTTTCTTCGGCCTTTTTCGAAGCTTCGGAGCTCTAATAGTCGCTCCGAGGCCAGATCCGTGGAGAGGACGTGGAGGCGCATCTCTTCATCCATGAAAATCAGGTTTCCATAGCAAGGAAGACTGGATGGCATCTTTTCCTTTTCTAGATTTTATTTCAAGCATTTATGCACCAGATCTCTCACATGATAGGGGTTTGGGTTGCCATGGTTCAAGAGGAACCACCGGGTCGATTTTGTCCGTCCCTGACATGATATTGCATTAGTGATCCGCTCTGCAAGTGGATTAGGAATTATGGATGAAGCCGTGGTCGCGACCGTTTGTCCGACTCGGTGATGTTGCATGACGAACTTAAGGATTTTAGCAGAAATCCAGTACACCAAGATGTTGTTTGTGATGTGATAAGGCATGGCCTTATCTCCGTGGTCGGCTGGCTATCCCATGATGTGAAATTCATGTGGGGAAAGTGTCCCAATGAGACTAGTCCCCTTCTGTGAAACTAACGAGAACGCTAAGCTTAGGACAAGCCCGGGTGATGTAGCCCACTAGCGGGAGGGGTCCAGCAAGGGTTCTTAGAATCGGTTTGTGTGTGAGATGGAATCCTGTTGTGAGAAGTCAGAGCTTGTAAGTAAGCCCGGGTTTGATACCCACGAGCGGGTGGGGCCTTGTCATGAGTTCGGTATGGTGGCTTGTATACCGTTAAGGGAAATCGAAGTACCCCTTTTTGTGTGCGGCTTGAACGCCGATGGGAAAATTGGAAGTACCCAGATACTGTGTTATGATGATGTGTTAGAATCATGCGCTATAGGGTGTCTTGGGTGAAACTTAGGATTACATACATGTTGCATTGTAGGCCCTTTTCTATTACATGTTCAACATAGAAAGCGTGTATGTTATATGAGACATCCAAACCTATTTATTGCTTTACATGTTTATGAATATTGCTTACAAAGTGCTGACGTGTAGGGTGGTGGTGTACCTCGGGGTCTGCTAGGATGGCCGGGAGGAGATGTGTTGGTTACATAGTTGAGGTCAGCCTTTGCTGACCAACATTACCTCAAATTCCTATAGGGCAAGGATCGCAAGCAGGAGAAAGCTCTCCGACCAAAAAGGCCTAAGCCCCATGAAGTGAACTCTATTATCTTATGTTTTGATGATATGTTATGATCCAGGAGATATATATATATTTATGGCTTGCATGCCGAGGTAGCCTAGGAGTGATTATACACGTTGATGTTTGATATGGTTGTCGTTCAATCTTGGACTTATATTATGTAAGGCCTTAAGGTAGTTTTGATACTCTTAGTCTGGTGGATAACTTCTAATTTTTGTTGTATGTTTCGTTGTTTTATTCTGAGTATTGAGTTGGGTAGTTTTATATCATCTTTTAATGCTTAAGCTATGACGTCTATATATTGTGGGGCCCTGGCATGATTCATATTATACGGTCATTACAGGGGAGGTGTTACATTTTATGTGTGCTCCCTCTATCGATGTGAATGATAGCCACATAACTCCCCCTACATGTGATCTCCCTTAAGTGACTAGCAAAAGACTAGTTCATGAACATTATTATCTCCCCTTTTGATATTATCAAAAGGACTAGGCATGATCATAAATTGTTTGAGTTTACAAAGTGATATGCAGTTTTTAATACGCATAAAAAACAATGCATGAGATACATATGAGCATGAAAGCTATAGGAAAGACCAAAAACATATCAGAGAATTTAAAACTCATATTAAAAGTTTGAGTAGGTCAAAAAGACTATAGAACTTAGACGGTATAGGAAATTCATTTGATTTATATACTTATAGAGAAAATGAATTTGGGAAAAAGCATACAAAACTAAATACACTAGATTTGTCGGACAATGTCACGTGATTTATAGAGTTAGACAGTGGAACATTGTAAGCATCATGAACTATTATCGTGTACTAGTACATGTGTACAATAAATAGGGAATGATGTTTAAGTCCAATTCTGATTCAGGGAAATTTGTGAGAAATTTATGATAGCGTTTATTAAGTAAATTTATGAGAAATTTAATATACCACTTGTTGTTTATAAATTTTCCATGATCAAGCTTGAAAAAGTAAAGCATGCACCTCCTATATGATCACTCTCCCTACATAGATGCTTCTTTTGAGATTTTTAATATACTCCCCCTCAGTTTGTAGTTTAATGCAATATGTTCTCCCCCTTTGTGGCAAAATAAAAGGAGGGTAGAGATGAGTGTATGTAATAAGAATTAATAAAAAACTATATAGAGAGGAAAATAGGATGCAATGTGCATGCTCATAGATACCACTTCACCATTTGTCGACAACATGTATGCATGATTGAATATGATAGAATAATGATAAATTATAAAAATACCACTTGTAAAGCAAATAATACCACTTGATGAATATACTTTACCCTTTGTTGAGAAATTAGATAATCATGTTTAATTACAAGTAGTAAGCATAAAAATACGGTAACAGTCATAAAGTAAACAACATTTTGGAAATAAGAGCATTTAAAATATAATGAGTATTAAGACCAATAAGAAGATGTTTTCAATTTTAGTCTAAGAGATGTTATTTCATTGAACCTTTGCAAGCATGATTTCAAAATATCAAAGAGAGATAAGAACAATAATGTAAGCTAATTTGCATTTCAAGAAAAAATAAACATTGTAGCAATCATGTTTTACTATCTAGTGCATTTACTTGAGATTGTAGAGAATTATATAGGTATGCATTAGTATCCAATTATCATGAGTAAAAGTTTTTTGAGAAATAATGATGTGTACCAATAGTGTTTTGATAAAGTATATAAGTGGATTAATATAAATACATGACATATATAATGACCCTCGCCGATCTAATGTTACAATGTCATGGATCCACTATAGGCGATATTATCGGGCTGCAGACCAAACACCCCAACCCCTCTCTAGCCCACATGCGGTATGTTGGAGGCCACAACCTCCTTTTGATGAGCGAACTCGATAGTTAAGTTCAGTCGTGTAGCTCAATTGGTGATGAGAAGTGAAGGAACTCCTTAGTTAAGCGTTCTTAGGCAAGAGTAATACTGGGATGGGTGACCTCGAGAGTAGTACTGGGTCGTGTAGA
The DNA here is from genome assembly GCA_039513925.1 of Platanthera zijinensis. NCBI lineage: Eukaryota > Viridiplantae > Streptophyta > Magnoliopsida > Asparagales > Orchidaceae > Platanthera > Platanthera zijinensis. Next base: position 169,579,742 of record CM077080.1, on the reverse strand, counting down.
TCAATTGGTGTAATGAGCCTAGCCGATCCAACATGACAATGTCACGGCTCCACTCTAGGAGATGTTACCGGGCTGCATCCCAAGCACCCCAACACCTCTCCAGCCCACAGACAGGTTGTTAGTGGTCACAACCTCCCTTTGATGAGGTAAACTCGATAGTCAAGCGCGCACTACAGGGACTTCCCAAGAGGTCTCCCATCTTAGTACTACTCCAGCTCGAGCACGCTTAATTATGGAGTTTTCCAACTTCTCATCACCAATTGAGGTCCGCATCTTGTGACCACCTATCACCATTACTTAGACAACCTGTCTAACCTTGTTCCAAAGAACATCCTACACATGATGAGCATAACCAACATAAAATACAACAATGCTCTTAGTGTTGATGGTGATGCCTCTTCAAATCATGTTTAGGGAACATTTAAGGCAATATTCCAAACAATCTCCCCATATTTGAAGAAGGCGGGGCACACAACAATACTAAGAAGCATAAACATAAAAAGCATATTAATTAAATGCAGTTGTAAGCAATATCTGCTACATCTGCTAGCTTATGCTACTTGAATTTCCAGCATATCAATTCAATGTACTCCATTTAGCTGCATTGACTCAATATTTCAAGTCAATGCATTCTCATACCACTTGCACAATTACTCAAGTAATATGCACTCTTCTTATACCACTTAATAATTAAATGGAGCACCACTAGAAGCACGTACCTCATAATATGCATTGACTCAACATGGCTCAATATGTAGTAATTACATTCCACATACTACTTGAATCTTTCCAAGCAATATGAACTGACTCAACATGACTTAGTCATGTCATGTATTGCTTCTACATTTCCAATATCCCCCATTCCAAGTATTGCCACACATCTCCCCCTTTCTGGCTTCTTCTATAGGCATATATCTATTGAGGGAGGTAATAGGATCATGGGAGAATTTATCTCTTGATCCTAGCCCACTTCTACTACACTAGTAATCAAACTAGTTGACTGAAGAACAAACCTCTTGTGTTGATACCACTGATACAACACATCACTGTAGCCACTTGAGCTAGCTGCTATCATTGATCCACATGAGCTAATGCCACTCCTCCACCTATATCACTTCTGCAGAAGCAGCTATAGTCAGGGAGGAGCTGGTTGTTCCTCTTCTCCTGTAGTAGCATTGTCATTTCAGCAGCAGTGACTTCACAGCAGCAACAATGATGATCTTTGATCCACAATAGCAGCTACTGGATTTGCTCCCCCTCAATAGGAGCATCTGATGTCATTCTTTTTACTAGACACTTGAGTCCATCTTAGTCTTGATACCACTTGATATCACTTGAGAGTCTTAATATCAAATGTCAAACTTGACAATCTTGATACCATTTTGGATACTTGTTTACCTGTAAGAGAGGTGAGTTTTGCAACAGAAAATTTACATGGAGCAATGATGCGTCGGCAAGTGCACCGGTCGCTGTCAAGTAATAATTTTTGTAATAGCTTCCCCGAATATCGATCTCGAGGGAATGCAGGTTGGGTATTGTGATAGCGTCATAGAAAGAACATTACTAAGAGTGAAACGAAACAACAGAGGTTTGTTTTTGATTCCTCATGCCTAAAAAACAAAAAGAAAACTAATGCGGGTCGTAAGCACCGCTTCGCTTGGTGGATGGAACTAGTGCAGGACACTATGCCGTGCTTCAAGAGGTGAATTGACGGAGAGCAAGCGGATGGAATGACCACAAGTGCGGAGAGTAAGGGTCGTAATCACCTCTTCAACCACCAACACTAGCCTTTGCTAGAGTGGTTCTAGTGCGCAATTGGAGTGGATGTGAATGGAGGTGAGTGCATCACAGCTAAAAAAAGAGGATGTAACTAACCCAAGCAAACTTCATTCATGGACAAATAAAAGGAAGTTTAGGTTCATTACAAGCTTTAGAGTATAATCTACTATGGAGAAGAGGTAGAATAAACCGAAAGGGGGAAAGCATAGCCGTGGTTCTTGGCTAGAATGGTGGGTTGTCAGTCCACTTCTCGACTCAGACCATGGTTGCGTCCGGAGGTAAATGGGTTGTCAATCCACTTGTCTTCCTTCGTCTTCTTCTCTTTCTTTCAATCTTTTCTCCCTTTTGCCCAAATAGTAGTACAAAAAGATCTCTGTTGCACACTGCTGGTGGCCGGAAAATCTCCGAAGGGTTGAAGATGACTTCGGATCGCCGTAAAAGGCTTCACGAAGGGTGGAGATGAGTGGAGGACCTGTGGGGGAGGGAAACGGCGCTTCGCGCGCCACAGCGGGCCGGAAAAAAAAGAAATTGTGTGCACTAATTCACGGGAGCACATGCTTAAATACGGTCAGCAGACAATCAGAGTGCACGATCAGTGGCGCGCGATAAGTGTTCATGCATACTGACGGTTGATGATCGTGTGCTCTGCTCCAGAGAAACCTATAGTTGGACAGAAAAAATTAATATATATATATATATATATATATATATATGCATGATTAGTGGCACACAACCAGAGGTCGTGCGCACTGGATCCTATAATCGTGTGATTAGCAATTGCAGAACTCCAGAAAAATGGGATAAATGCGCACGAGCAGTGGCGCATGACCAGAGGTCGTGCGCACTATGTCCAATGGTCGTGCGATTTCCCCGGGCAGAACTTTAAAAATGGAGAATAGTGTGCACGATCAGTGGCTCATAACCAGTGGTCGTGCTCTATAGATCCAATGATCGTGCACAGTGTTCATATATTATTTCAGGTTCGATGAATTGACCGTGCACGACCAGCGGTCGTATGCTAAGGAGTCCACAGATCGTGCGCGTTTAAAAACACATGATAAGTGCCCCCTAGGCGAAAAAAAATTTACCAAACAATCCTGAAACACTCTCACGACCTTTGTACCTGCAGTAAAAATAGAAGAGCCAACAAAATGGGCATTCCACATTCTCCAGACAATGAAAAACACCAAGTATAGGGCAAAAGTACAATAACTACGAAATCACACTAAAAACGGGCCTAAAGTGTACTTAACATGGAATGGACATAGTAACAAATATAAACAATTATGGCTCTCAAGTGTAGTGCATCATCGAGAAAACTGGCCCAGATGAGTCCAAAAATATGTATATAACTTGGACTCATCACACCCCCAGACTTAAATATTTTCTCGTCCCGAGCAAATCATCACTCCGTGGACTAAATAATAGTTAGTTGGCTTAGTAATTTCCAAATAAAGTATTGAGAGAAATCAAATATATCATGGGCATAGAAAATATAATACACAAACTTTTTAATTATACAACAGAATTTATACTTTTCGACAAGCGTAAATAAATATTTTATCTACTCAAAATTTGGAATTCTGGAGAATCATTCGGTCATACATAGGAAGAAAGTAGGCAGGCCACTCATGTGACCATTGCCAAAGACCGGGGCTCAGGATCACCTCCAAAGAAATACATCAATGTCGAGGACCATACGCTTGCCCGTTCACACTCTCTCCATGGTACTAGTTCGACTCAAGAGTGAATCTATAGGACTTTTGGATAATAATGGGGCTTGGGTGTATACATAGGTAAGGATGCACAAGGATAGAAAATGATGGCTAAGTACAACCCAAATGAGCTTGTACAAGAATTATCCTCAAACTAACAAAAATTGCAGGTGCACCACACCACTAGACTTGAACTTAACTATAGGTGTGTGTGCAACGCCTACCACTATAGCAATAACACAAATGGAATTTCTTTTTCACTATCTTATTTCTCAACAAACAACATTTTTTCTTTTTTTTTACTTTTATAACCACATTCATCACATATTATCATGAAAACTCCAACTCACAATCACATAACAACACCATAGTAACAACACCAAATGCAAGAAGTGACATACTAATAGCATCAGATAGGGGCGTGCTACTGGGAAAGGCTTTTATGTTTTGGTGATCACAAAGTAGGGCTGAATCAACAGGAGGATAGGCACAACATTGGCTAACAAGGATTAACATTTAGGATGGGGTACAAAGCTCAACCGGGCCAAAATGATGACCTACATCATGCTCATACTTGACTAACTGTGCCCCAATGCTTCGAGAGTAGCTTGGGGCAAGTTCTTAGCCACCGAGAAAGATGATCCTTCCTCCGGACTCGGCAAAATGAGTCTAGTGACAGTTACACACATCCCTACACTACCATTTGATTTCACCAAATTCAACATTTTTGAGTAGTACAAACATTATTTACATCTGCAAAAAAAGTATAAATCTACGAGCATAAAGAAAAATTAATTCTATACTATTTCTATACTGACCATGAGTACTTGATTAGGAGCACTGCATGAGTTTCACACTACTCTATCCTAAAGTCCTAAGACTGCACCACTATTTTAAAGTTTACACACAAGCAATGCATTTGACTCGAGCCGTGCGCATGGATAAAATCGCGCTCAAGTGGGTGATTCAGTGTGTGCTATAGTGATTTTGAAATAAATAAATAACAAACTGGTATGCTATAAAATGTGTGCTCGTGTAATAACCACAGACATGCTCTCCCTCTAGATTTGAATATGACAACTTGTAAAACTAAAAGTTCCAAATAATATAAAGAGCTAGGGGTAAGAAGTGCCTATTCTCAAAACTAAGCATACAAGTCGTGTTGTGAGGTTCTCCTGCTAGCGGCCGGTTTGCCACGCTTCAAAAATTTCCAGCACCTGCGAATTAGAGATCCTACACAAAACATGAAAATAGAAATACACATATAAAAAGAAACACAACACACAAAACAGGACCAAGTGGTCCTACTTGGGTTGTCTCCCAAGAGCCCTTTTATTTACCGTACTTAAGGTGGACTGAATACCTGTATTAAGCATGATATAAAGTTTTATGTCCATAACAAACTAAATAAAAAAAGCTACGCAAGTCCACCAAGCAGTTACTAGCATAAACAATCCAACAAACTATCAACTAAATGCCGATTTATGATATAGCTCCCAACAAGAGTGAGAAAGGATAGGGTTTGAAGCTTTAGGGTTCAAGTTGGTTTTACCCAACCGGCCCTAAGCCCCTTTCTTCTCTCCCTAGCAAGCAACAAAACGAGGGGATAGTAAAAAACATTCATTTTTCTTTTTCCCCAATGTGGGGGAACGCCACCTAGCGTAATCAACTGACTCTCCATCCAAGGTTTTAGGTTTCATCTTCTCCGACGCCATAGTGGCAACCGGATCCGCCCACGAAACCTTATGATTAAACTGTTTATCCATAAATTTAGCATGAGGAGGTGGAGAATCATGCTCCCATATATATCTAAACTCTGGAATTTCATCAGTAGCCTCCTCATTAACCAACAACTCCTTCTTCTCTTCCTCATAACCACGCTCTTATTCAGAGGTACTTATTCTCTCCTTCTGCTTCCACGTCTCTGATTTATCTCTGTGATCCACATTACTAAATAATTTATCAGTGATAAAAATTGGACGGGGTATAGAGGTTCAGTCACGGTGCCAGGAAAGCATGCCGGTTTCACCACATTTGGTACAACCACCTGCCCGGAAAAGTCCAAGGTGGGTCTGCTTTCCTTAGAAAATAGGACTCCCAAGATTGGGATCGAAGTATTTTCGATAGGCCCCAATACTTGGAAATCTGCTACAACCTTGGTTCCATCCACCGTAACTTCAACCTCTTTCACCTCTCCTTCAGTCTCCGCCAGAACTCTATTAGCTAAAACAAGAGAGGTACGATCATTCAAATTTAATTTTAATTTAAACTTCTCGACGTCTTGCAAAGCGAGAACATTTCTAGAAGATCCGAAATCACAAAGGGCGGAGGTCTCGATGTTGTTTATCGTACAAGCGATCACTAGATCCCTACACACCCCTCTTTCTTCTCAGCAAGACTCCTCCCCTGATCTACGGGGTTCTTTTTTGTGTTGCTTGGAATAGTCCCTTGGGGATGCTCAGCTAGCACCTGGGCCAATTGTCCCAGTTGCACTTCCAAATTTCGCATAGATGGAGTCTGATTAGCCATATTCGATTGAGCGACCTCAACGAACTTATCCATCATTTCTTCCAAGTTAATCTTCCTTGGTGCCAAAGGGGTCTGATTATAACCCGGATTAGGTGGCCTCGGTTAGCTACCAGAGGCTGAAGCATCGAATTGATGCTTACCTGGTTGCCATCGTTGGCCACCGGCATTTTGGTTCCACGAAAAGTTGGGGTGATTTCTCACCCCTGGCTTATATGAATTCCCATACGGCTGATACGTAAAAATCGTATCACGGACTACAATCCGAATAGGCAAGTGTACCTATCGTTTTATAGTATAGTGATAAAAATAAATCAAGGTCGTATAAAAACTCGGGGAAGGCAAGTACTATTACTCACAACGATTCTATTATCCTACCAAACGATTGATGGGTTTTGAAAATGAAATAAAATAAACTTAGTTAAAAGAGAAATAAACTATTGCGAAAGAGTGCTCGATCGACGATTCACTTTGAAATAAAATAATGGAATAAATTAGTTTAACATTTGTAATTCTATTAAGACTGTGACGGATCCGATATTAGGAAGTAATCTCGCTAGAGCATTAAATCCCCTAACTTATAGACGTTTTGACTGAAATCTCTTTACAAGTCAAAATGGCCTAAAGTCGCATTACCGAAGTGACCCACACTATTGGATTTGACTCCAATCCAGAGGATTTACATCAACCTATCTCTAGGGTTGCGTTCAACTCCTTCCTTCCTTGAGTGATCTTTCATATTCACGAACCTCTCGGCTACTCAAATATGAGATCGGAATCTACTACCGTATACTAGCAATACATAGTCGATAAGAAATAAATAAAGGAAGGATCAAAAATAAAAATACAAATGCAACATAAAATGAAAGATACGTTATTTCATCGTAAAGTTCATCGCGATCGGGCACAAAATAAAATTAGCTAAGCATAATAGAAAGGGAAACCATGAAAGTAAAAGAAAAAGATTTCTTTTGCATTGCTTAATAAAAGAGGAAAGGTACAAAAAATAAGAACAAGATAAAAGTATTCTACTAGAGGAAAAATTACAATAAAAGGAACTACAACAAGGAAAGAAATACTCTTGAACTAGCACTCTACTTCTACTACAAAAACTTCACTAAAAAAACTACTTGCTAAAACAAGAGGCAAGGGGTCCTTTTATAAGAGAGGAGGAAGGATCTAGAATGAGGGGAGACAAAGGGGTGGCCGACCATATAGGGGGAGAAATGCATGTAGAAATAATGAGGGAGAGAGAGGAGGCAAAATGCATGAATGGGTTTTAATGAGATGGAGAGAGAAAGAGTTACATGCATGCATTTTATTTAAAAGAAATTAAAAACTAAAATAGAAAATAGAAATATAAAAGAGGGGAGATTGATGAGATTTAAATGAGAATGAAAGAGGGGAAAAGAGGGATGAATGAGAAATAAAGAAGAGAAAAGAAAACAATAAAGGGGGAGAGAGAGAGGTGGTTCATTGTATGCAATTTTTAAGGAAATAAAATAGAAAATATAAAATGGAGAGGGGGAGATGAATGAGGAAGGCCGGCCATGCATGAATGTAGAGGTTCATGCATGGAGAAATTAATGAGGAGGGAGAGAGAGGTGGTCGGCCATATGGTAGGCTTTTATGTGGGCTTTGTAGTGGGCTCGGGTAGGCTTGGAGTGGATGTAGGGGCTATTCCAAGGGCTTTGTGGGCTCGGGTTGGACATGGTGGGCTACACTTGGACTTGAACCTATAAGAAAACAAAGCAAAAATATGTTAGATATTAGAACATAATATTAATAATTATAACATAAAGATAGCATAACATAACAAACATAACATAACAATAATTATTAAAGATTAAAATAAACATAACAAAATAACATAACATAAAATAAAACATAAAGAAAACTAGAGATTATTATAACATAAAAGACTTTTAAATAAGAAATAAAACATAACAAGTATAAAAATACTTAAAACATATAATTAAACTAAGAATTAACTTATTATAAAAAGACATTAAAACATGAAATAACAAGCATAAAATATAAATAAACTTAGGCATTTAGGCTACTAAATTACCCCAAAAACGATGACTAAAAGTAGTCATCAAACTCCACCATACTTAGGCTTTTGCTATTCCAGAGCAAAAGTATGAGAAATATTTATAAGACATTATAAACTTTTCAATTAAACTAAAAAAATTATTTACATCAAAATCTAGCCAAAAAAAAATTTAGGGATTTACGAATTAAGTCCTAAATTATGAAATTAAAGTGTAAAGTGAGAAATATTTAGCCAAAAATTCTCTAATAAATTAACTAGCACTCAAAATTGAGTAAAGTGCAAACAAGGTTAGATTGAGATTATAAAAACCATAACTTAAAAGAAACTTAAGGAAAAAATGCAACCTACTACTTGTGCGAATAGAACCAAAACAGTCCGAAAACTGGAGTAATGAAAATTTTAATATCCAAAAAACTATCTATTACAAAGGTATAGCCTCCCTTATATAGAATGGAGGAGATTAGATAGAGTAGAAATACCCAATGTGGGACTAAATACAGAAATACAGCATATACAAAGCTAACCACCTAACCGCCTAACCGCGCGGTTAGTAAGAACACTAACCGCTCGGTTACCACCAGGTGACGAGCCGCCGACCATCGATATCCTAGAGAGTAACCGGCTAACCGCCCGGTTACCAAACCGCCAGGCCAACCCGCTATCGTTGCTCAGATATCAGACCGCCGGAGACAACCCGCCAACCCGCGCGGTTACCAAACCTCCCGGTCTTTAACCGCCTGTCCGCCAGGCCTATACAACAACACTTCCCCTCAAGCTGGAGCATATATGTCGATCATGCCCAGCTTGCTGCAAATGTGGAAAAAGGAAGCGGATACAGGCTTTGTGAAGATATCTGCTAACTCTTTCTCTGACGTAACAAACGGAGTGCAAATCTGGTTCTTCAACACTTCTTCCCGAATGAAGTGACAGTCAACCTCTATGTGTTTTGTCCGCTCATGAAAGACCGGGTTCTTGGAAATGTAGATGGCCGCCTTGTTGTCGCAAAACATGGGAAGCGGATAGTTGTAGACCTCTCCTAAATCCAGCATGAGAGTCCGCAACCATTTCAACTCGCACGTGGTTGACGCCATACTTCGATACTCTGCTTCCGCACTAGATCTGGAGATAATGGATTGCTTCTTGCTCTTCCAGCTAACCAGATTTCCTCCAACAAACGTGCAAAAGCCAGATGTCAACTTGCGATCCCCTTTATCGTCCGCATAGCTAGCATCGGAGTACGCTTCCACTCTCAAATGGCCATTCTTCTGAAAGAGGAGACCTTTCCCAGGAGATGACTTTACATACTCCAGAATTCTTAGAGCGGATTGAAGATGGCATTCCCTAGGAGACTGCATAAACTGGCTGACCTTTCCTACTGCATAAGAGATGTCTGGTCTGGTCACCGTGAGGTAAATGAGTTTGCCAACAAGACGCCGATACCTCGTAGTCTCCGATAGAGGAGGTGATTCGTCAGTCCATGTTTTGTCTTTTCCAGGAGCCATGGGACACCGAGCAGGTTTAGCGCCCATCAATCCTGTCTCTTTCAATAAGTCAAGAGCATACTTGCATTGGGAGAGAACCAAGGAGCACGGTTTCCGAGAGATTTCAATTCCCAAGAAGTATTTTGGAGAACCCATATCCTTCGTGACAAGGTGTTGGCGGAGATGGACCTTCATCAAGGCTACACCAGCTTGGTCGTCGCCAGTAAGAAGTATGTCATCCACATAAACGGCTAGCACAACCAGACCCGAGGATGTCTTGCGAATGAACAAGGAGTGATCCGCCGAACTCCTTGTGAAACTGATTTCCCCAACTATGCCACTGAACTTGTCAAACCATGCCCGAGGACTCTGCTTTAGACCATAGATGGCCTTTTTCAACCGGCATACTCGAGTCTCCCCCTGAGCAACATACCCAGGAGGTTGCTCCATGTAGACATCCTCATGAAGATCACCATAGAGGAAGGCATTCTTGACATCCAACTGGGAAATAGGCCAATCCTTGTTGGCCGCCACCGATAGAAGAACTCGAATAGTGCTGAGACGAGCAACCGGAGAGAACGTGTCGAAGTAATCAACACCGTAAGTCTGGGTAAATCCCTTGGCCACAAGACGGGCCTTGTACCAGTCCACACTGCGATCCAGACGGAACTTGACGACAAAGACCCAGCGATATCCAACCACATCCGTGCCAAAAGGAGGAGGCACAAGAGTCCAAGTGCCCCGCTCAGAGAGAGTACCAATTTCTTCATCCATGGCCGCCTTCCAGTGAGGAACATCAAGGGCTTCCTGGTAGTTGCGAGGAGTGGAAGTAGCCGAGATGGCTAGGGTGAAGTCCCTGCGAGAAGGTGTTAGCCGATCATTAGAAACAACAGCGGCCAGCGAGTGCTGGGTTCACGTCCGAACCCCTTTGCGAAGAGCAATGGGCAGTTCCAGGTCATCTAGTTCCTCAGTCGCCGGTGCATCCGTGGCAGAGAAGGCTGGCCCGGGAGAGGAGAGAGACGGCCAAGGAGAGGAGGAAGATGGCAGGGGATCAACAGACGGAGTGTGCGGTGGAGCTGGTGATGGAGGAATCTCAAGAGGAGTGGATGGGACGGAGGGAATGGTTGGAGAGGGCAAGTCAGCTGGAGAAAGAGTAAGGTCAGAGGAGAAGTATGAGGCATTTTCAAAGAACGTCACATCCGCCGAAACGAACTGTTTGGGATGAACAGGGTCAAAGCAACAGTAACCTTTTTGAGTAGTAGAATAACCCAAAAAGATACACTTGGTGGAATGTGGGGATAACATGTCGCGAGTTGCGGAAGGGTTGTGAACAAAGGCGGTGCAGCCAAAAATGCGTAGAGGTAAGGGAAAGGCATTCTTGGCCGGATAGAGAATGGAAAAAGGTGTTTTGCCTTTAAGAACTGTCGAGGGAAGACGATTGATGAGGAAGCAGGAGATGAGAACTGCATAGCCCTAGTAGCTATGAGGAACCTGCATCTATGCCATGAGAGTGCGAGCGACATCGAGGAGGTGATGGTTTTTACGTTCAGCCACCCCATTTTGCTGGGAGGTATATACGCAGCTAGTTTGATGAATGATGCCGTGTTGCATACAGAAAGAAGAAAATTCATTACTCAGGTATTCTTTAGCATTATCTGAACGAAAAACTTTCACAGAAGCACCAAACTGAGTTTTAATCATAAAATAGAAGGATTGCCATACAGAAAATAGTTCAGAGCGTTCTTTTAAAAGATACACCCATGTACATCGAGAGAAATCATCAATAAAGGTTACAAAATAGGAACTACCCCGCCCTACGGTAAGGGTGGGGGCAGGACTCCATACATCAGAGTGAACAAGGTCGAACGGCTTAGAAGAGCCACGACCCTGCTTAGGAGGAAAGGGGGAGCAGTGATGCTTGCCTAGCTGACATGCATCACAGTTGATAGGAGAAGCATGCTGAGGTAGGTGGGGTAACAGTTGGTGGATGAGACGTGATGGAGGATGCCCAAGACGAAGGTGCCACTGAAGAAGATCTGTAAAAGCGGATGAGAATGCTGAAAGAGCGGATACATCATCAAGGAAGTAAAGGCCGCCTCTCTCAGTCCCAGTAGCAGTCGTCCACTTGGAGTCCGGGTCCTGAAAAGAACAAGAAACAGGAGTAAACGTGACTGAGCACTGAAGTTTCTTGCAAAGGGAAGTAACCGACAATAAATTGCACGGGAACTTGGGCACATAGAGAGTATCCGCTAGGCGAAGGGACGGAGTAACTTGAACCATGCCAGTCCCATGCACCGGAGAGGGAGAGCCATCCGCAACGAGAACCGGGGGCAATCGATCATGTGTTTCTAGGAGAGAAAAACACTGAGGATTGCCCGTCATATGATTAGTGGCGCCAGAGTCGATTAGCCATTTACCTTGAGTCACCACATGGGCGCTACCTGAAGTCGTGGCCACCAAGACAGATGAGTTGGATGAGTGGGGGGAATCACCAGAGGGACGAAGGTGCGGATGCTTTGTCCAGCATCGGTCAATCAAGTGGCCTGTGCGGTCACAGTGAGAACAGAGATAGTGAGAAGGGCCGCGCCCGCCGGACTGGTGACCACGTCCACCCGAGCCACCACGATGTGCTTGGTGGGCATAGGCATCCGGAGCAGGAGGAGCGGCAAGCAAAGGACGATTGAGCAGAGAGGTAACAGCGGCAATGCGGGCAGCAGTAGCATCCAGGGTGGGAGATTCAGCTTCTCCAAGAATTTGCTGCCGGATCATGTTATAGGAATCCGGGAGCCTCAGATGGTAACAAACAACCAGGAGTTCCTGGAAGTGCTTCAGTTGGGTGGCCACGTCCGCAGAGAGGGGACGATGTTGAAGAATCTCCGCTCCAAGGGCTTGGACCTGTTGGTAAGACGTAGCAGGAGACATGAATTGGCGAGCAAAGAGATCCGCATACAGAGTATAGATGCGAGATGTTTGACCCCCTTTGGAGTAGAGGGCGGCTAAGTGAAGCCAAGCTTGCTTGACCGTCTCATCGTGACGGATGACCGGAAGACATTTATCGGACAAGCTGTTTGCCAGCCACGTACGAAAAAGAGCGTCATTCGCATCCCAGTCATTAAACTGTTCAGAGTCCGCAGGAGGAGGGTCATCAGTAAGATGATGACGCTTGCGCTGAGAGCGGAGAAGAAAGGTAAACGAGACACTCCAGTCGGGATAATTGGGGCCGACAAGCTTAGAAACTGTTCCAAGGTTCCCGGACGCAGCAAGAGGAGGAGGAGGGTGGGTAACGAAAGTAGTAGAGGTGGAGACATCAGAAGTAGTCATTCTGGAAGAGAGGTCGTGCGGTTAAGAAAGTAAACCGGGCGAGCAGGCCAGCAGCAGAAGGAGAAGATCGCAGCGGTCAAAGGAGAGAGGAGCGGCTAGAAAAAGCCACGACCAACTGCGGACAACCAGGTCGTACGACAAGACAGGTTGCACGAGACAAGCAGATCGCACGAACAGATTGTTCGGGCGAGAAGAAGAGGAGATCGCGAGAGAAGCTGAGGGGAAGGCAAACGAGAGAGATCGCGAGAGACCACGCAACAAGCAGATCGTACGAGCAGAAGGCAAACGCAAACAGGGGGACTAGATCGCTGCCTCTGATACCATGTGCGAATAGAAACAAAACAGTCCGGAAACTGGAGTAATGGAAATTTTATTATCCAAACAACTATCTATTACAAAGGTATAGCCTCCCTTATATAGAATGGAGGAGATGAGATAGAGTAGAAATACCCAATGTGGGACTAAATACAGAAATACAACATATACAAAGCTAACCGCCTAACCGCCTAACCGCGCGGTTAGTAAGAACACTACCGCTCGGTTACCACCAGGAGACGAGCCGCCGACCATCGATATCCCAGAGAGTAACCGGCTAACCGCCCGGTTACCAAACCGCCAGGCCAACCCGCTATCGTTTCTCAGATATCAGACCGCCGGAGACAACCCGCCAACCCGCGCGGTTACCAAACCGCCCGGTCTTTAACCGTCTGTCCGCCCAGGCCTATACAACAACACTACTTATGCTCTCCCAATATTTTAATTTAAAAACTAAGACAATGATATTGGCTAAGGGGTGTAGGGAGGAAATCATCATGAAGAGGTCTTTGATTGGAGGTGATCATCATTATATTTTTTTTCTTCACACCTCACCAAATTTGTTTTTTATATATATATATATATATATATATATATATATATATATATATGTAATACCTAAAAATGATAGACTAACATCCTATCACTTCCCCCGATATATATGAACTTTTAACTCCTCTCTTCATTTTTCGGTTGCATATGTGTACCAGAGAATAAGGAACTAACATCTCCTTATTCCCATGACATATGATCTAATAATAAAAGAAAGAAAAAGAGAATTGGGTAAGGATTAGTGGTTAAACAAGATTTTAGAAAATAAACTAAAATACTAGAGAGCAACTACTAGAAGAGTGAGATTTCCTAAGAATCTAAAAGTATGAGGTAATAATCATTAGAATCCAAAATTGTTAAGCAAAATTACTACAAAATTGAAACTATTTAAAATAAAAGAGAAAAAGTGCTAAATAAATTACTATAAGCAAATTAAAACCATAAGATTATCCTCAAAACTAAATCACTAAATATTAAATTTAACTAAATATGATGAAATAAAAGATTAGAAAACAAAAAAAATGCTTATAAACAAACTCAAACTAAATTTCTGAAAATAACAAAAAGCTAAGCATGAGGTTTATTATATTTTTTTGATTTTTCTAAGATTTTTCTATTTTTTGGGGGTTTTGAAATATGATCTTTTTTTTGGAATTTTTGATTTTTTCTAATTTTTTTGGGTTTTTTGATAAGGCTAAAAAAACAGTACTAAAAAAACTTAATAAAACTATACTAATCTTTTTTTTTGTTTTTTTGTAGAAATTTAAAACACTTTTAGAAAAGAAAGAAAAAAGAAATAAAATAACTAAACCCTCCCCAATGCTTGAATTTTTCATTGTCCTCAATGAAAAATAAAAACAAGAAAGAAAAAAGAAGAAGAAAGGGGAGGGGGTGCAATAAAGTAAATAAAAAAGGAAAACGACTTCCCCGGATTCGTAAGGCCGAATGCAGATGTCTCTCCCCCATGCTTGAGCTGGACACCAGCTCAGGCCTAAGGAAGAGAGGAAAGGATTGAGCCAAACGAACCGCCGGGGATTTTATTCCTGCAAAACAAAACAAGCAAACAAAAAAGAAAAAGAAAAAAAGGATAAGCAAGGGGTGCCTCCCAAGAGCGCTCTTTGTTTAACGTCGTCTGAGCCCGACGTTATTTGTTAGCTAAATGGAAAATAAAAACTGAAATAAAGAGGTAACTCCCTAAGTATGCGCTTAGGGGAGTTAATCAAAAAAAAATCTAAGAATCGCACCAACATGCGGTGGAATCTTAAAGGGAATGACGCCCAAAAGTGAACGGACGGAGTTATAGAAGAACTCCTCCGTATGTAAAATGGGAAAGAAGGGGTCGTCAAAAGAAGAAGAAAAAAAAGAAGAAGAAATAGAAAGAGAAATAAAAGAAGTAGAAGAAGAAATTTCATCAACGGAAATTTCACAAGGAGAAGGAGAGACTTATGGAATTTCGGGAGAAGAAGGGGTAGAATGAACTAAAGCAGAGTCATCTAAAACAAAAGAAGAAGAAGAAAAAGATTCGCTAAAAATAGAAAAATTTGGAACAGTTGAAATTTGAAGCGAAATGGAATCACAAACGTCTTCGAAAAAAGAATTAAGGGACGTCTCGTCATCCTCAACGGGCAAGAAGCACACCGAAATATCCATAGAGGTGTATTCCAAAGGTGGAAAGAAAAAATCCGGAATATCCGAATAGTTATCCTCCTCGAGAGGAACAAGACAAGCTGGGATATCCGGTGACTCATTACATGAAGAAATTGGAGGAGACGGAGAAGAAGACGAAGAAAATGAAGCGGCCTCACGAGAAAAATAATCAATAATGGTTTTGAAATGCGAACTAATATTATCAAGAGAAGTTTGCAATTCAAAATACCCATTATCGATTAAATTAAAATTCTGAAGCGCAACGCTTTGCGGGGCAAAATCATAAGAAAAATAAGACGGGTTCCCCATCTCCCAAGTAGGATAAAAATTTGAGTAAGGGTCAAATTGGCCATTTTGACCTTCTCCAGAAAAATTGAAATCAAAAGAAGGAGGGGTTCCCGAAAGACATGCAAAATTAAAATGGTCGAGCGACCCGCAAAAAGCGCAAAAATATGATGATTTCATAAAAAAACTGTTACCAAAGATTAAAAATAATTTTTTTTTGGAAAGCAGAAAAATTAAAATAAATATTTTGTTTTTTAAAAAAAAATTAGTAGAAGTAATAAACTCGATGCTTTCGTAATATTGCCAAAAAAATCCCCGGCAACGGAGCCAAAAACTTTATGCGTAAAAATCGTCTCACGGACTACAATCCAAATAGGCAAGTGTACCTATCGTTTTATAGTATAATGATAAAAATAAATCAAGGTTGTATAAAAACTCGGGGCAGGCAAGTACTATTACTCAAAACGATTCTATTATCCTACCAAACGATTGATGGGTTTTGAAAATAAAATAAAATAAACTTAGTTAAAAGAGAAATAAACTATTGCGAAAGAGTGCTCGATCGACAATTCACTTTGAAATAAAATAACGGAATAAATTAGTTTAACATTTGTAATTCTATTAAGACCGTGACGGATCCGATATTAGGAAGTAATCTCGCTAGAGCATTAAATCCCCTAACTTATAGACGTTTTGACCGAAATCTCTTTACAAGTAAAAATGTCCTAAAGTCGCATTACCGAAGTGACCCGCACTATTGGATTTGACTCCAATCCGGAGGATTTACGTCATCCTATCTCTAGGTTTGCGTTCAACTCCTTCCTTCCTTGAGTGATCTTTCATATTCACGAACCTCTCGGCTACTCAAATATGAGATCAGAATCTACTACCGTATACTTGTAATATGGAGTCGATACGAAATAAATCAAGGAAGGATCAAAAATAAAAATACAAATGCAACATAAAATGAAAGATACGTTATTTCATCGCAAAGTTCATCGTGATTGGGCACAAAATAAAATTAGCTAAGCATAATAGAAAGGGAAACTATGAAAGTAAAAGAAAAAGATTTCATTTGCATTGCTTAATAAAAGAGGAAAGGTACAAAAAATAAGAACAAGACAAAAGTATTCTACTAGAGGAAAAATTACAATAAAAGGAACTAAAATAAGGAAAGAAACACTCTTGAACTAGCACTCTACTTCTACTACAAAAACTTCACTAAAAAAACTACTTGCTAAAACAAGAGGCAAGGGGTCCTTTTATAAGAGAGGAGGAAGGATCTAGAATAAGGGAATACAAGGGGGTGGTCGGCCATGTAGGGGGAGAAATGCATGTGGAAATAATGAGGGTGAGAGAGGAGGCTAAATGCATGAATGGGTTTTAATGAGATGGAGAGAGAAAGAGTTACATGCATGCATTTTATTTAAAAGAAATTAAAAACAAAAATAGAAAATAAAAATATAAAAGAGGGGAGATGGATGAGATTTAAATGAGAATGAAAGAGGGGAAAAGTGGGATGAATGAGAAATAAAGAAGAGAAAAGAAAACAATAAACGGGGAGAGGGAGATGTGGTTCATTGTATGCAATTTTTAAGGAAATAAAATAGAAAATATAAAATGAAGAGGGGGAGATGAATGAGGAGGGCCGGCCATGCATGAATGTGGAGGTGCATGCATGGAGAAATTAATGAGGAGGGAGAGAGAGGTGGTCGGCCGCACGGTAGGCTTTTATGTGGGCTTTGTAGTGGACTCGGGTAGGCTTGTAGTGGATGTAGGGGCTGCTCCAAGGGCTTTGTGGGCTCGGGTTGGACATGGTGGGCTGCACTTGGACTTGAACCTACAAGAAAACAAAGCAAAAACATGTTAGATATTAGAACATAATATTAATAATTATAACATAAATATAACATAACATAACAAACATAACATAACAATAATTATTAAAGATTAAACTAAACATAATAAAATAACATAACATAAAATAAAACATAAAGAAAACTAGAGATTATTATAACATAAAAGACTTTTAAATAAGAAATAAAACATAACAAGTATAAAAATACTTAAAACATATAATTAAACTAAGAATTAATATATTATAAAAAGACATTAAAACATGAAATAACAAGCATAAAATATAAATAAACTTAGGCATTTAGGCTACTAAATTACCCCAAAAATGATGACTTAAAGTAGTCATCAACGGCACACCCCTATTTTGGTTAGCAATTAAATTTACAGATTCGTTCATATTTAGATTATACAGCTCACTAGATAGTTCGTATCCCGGGAATTCATATGTATGATGGTCATCCCCGTTGCATCCTTGGCAAGAGATTGCCATGACAGCTGTTGCAGTGGGTACAACTGATCCAAGAGCGAATATTCCATGGGTGTTCCTTTGGGTATTTCTCCCAACAGTGCAATATATGTTATGTGAAGCTGTATCTTGCAGAAGCCTCAAGGCTACCTTAGGTGTAAGGTTCATCAATGAACCTTGTAACGCCCCGTTTTTTTCAGCGATTATTTTTATTCTCGTTTGGCGTTACGATGACGCGTTTCCGTGGCTTGTGCCATGTGTGGAGTACGGTTTAGCTCCTTAGAACTGAGTGCCCTGTTTGGTAGCCTGTTGGCAAGATCTCCCTAGCAAACCGAGTCGTTTTGGTGACCCGGTGTGGCCTCTCGGGGGGATGTTTGTGTTTGGCTTTGTTTGGGTGTAACTCGAGTTCTGTTCGTCGAAAGTTAATTTCGACTTCGCCGTTGCGTTCGTAGCGTGGGTATTTAGCTACGGTGCGAATTTCGTCGAATTCCGAGGTAGTTCGGTTTTCGCGTCGATTTGGTGCTTTATGTAATTTTGTAATTAATAATATAATTATATAATATATATATATATATAGTATTAGAAAAGCCATCATCTTCTTCCCCGTAAGAAACCGCCGGCCCCTTGTACGAGAGAAACGGAGTAACCGCCTACCTTCCCTTCGGACGCCGATTCCCGGAGCGTTTGTGTACGGAATTCGATTCCGAGAGTGGATTCGGATTGCTCTCGTCGAGACCTTCATTCCTGCGGTAAGAAATTCGATTTTCGTGGAGTTTTGGAAGGATTGGAATTTTCGGTTTTGGAAGTTTTCCGCCATTAATGGCCGAGTCTTTGTTCTAGGTGTTGCGGCCGTTTTGATCCGTGCGAAGAGGAGGAAAGCAGTCCAAAGCTTCGTTGTGAATTAAGGCAAGTGGTATTCTTGCCCTTGCCAAGTGTTTTCTTTGATTTTATTTGCTGAAATTGAAATCCCGGTTAGCCCAGGTTAGAGGCCTTGTTGTTCTCATTTTCTTGCTAACTATAGGGCTTAGTTCTTCCTACTGAAACCCCCCCTATGTTGTGATGTTTGGAATCCAAATTGTCGGCGTGGAGCCGTTGTTTTCCTTTATTTTTGAATGTTGCTCTGGTTCGGGTGTAGCCGAGAGGGAGAGTTAGGAGGGGGGGGGTGTGGTTGCCAATTTCCTTCGTTAAGATATTATTCGAATGGTTAGGCATAGTTTGAATGGTAGTAGCGTGCGACGTGATAGTTGTCTACTGCTACTGCAGTGGCGTGAGTCGCGTGCGCGTTCCGGTGTCGTTCGGGAAATTCCAAACGGTGTAGGTTGACCGCGCACGGTCATCAACCTTTAGGGCGCACGACCAGTTGTCGTGTGCCTCTGTTCGTGCGCGTATAAATTTCAGTTTCCAAAGTTCTGTCTCGGGCAATCACACGAGCGCTGGCAACAGTGCGCACGACCACTGATCGTGCGACACTGATCGTGCGCAGTTGCTAGGTTTTCTGTCAGGTTTTCCAGGTTCGTTTCGCACGATCATCAGCCGATGAGTGCGCACGACCACTGATCGTGCGTCACTGATCGTGCGCTTTGTATATTTTCTTTTGATAGGCGAATTTAGATGGTTTCGAGTGCGGGAGTTTAGATACTCAAGTGGCAGGCAACTACTCGAGTTCTGGATCTTCTGCCTTGGTCGTTCGACTGTCGTCGAGCTCCGTATTCTTTAGTGGGTTTGGGGGTAGTAACATTATTTTGGCGGCGAGTGAGGCTAGCTCACTCAACGCCAAAGTTTAGGTAGGCACTGAGTGGGTTTCACTCAATGCCTAGTCGTGTTGATTTGTTTCAACACTCTTCCTTTACCTTGTATTTCATTTCCGAGTGGATTTCCAGTTGTATTTCTGGGTTTTCCTTGTCGGCCGTTTTCTTTATTTTCCTAAAGGCCGAATCGTGGGTCGTGGTTAGTAGTGGTGGTTGTAGCTCTTTATGGGGGTGGAGTTGTGTGATATAGCCAAGGCCACCCATGGATTTCTTGCTCCAAGTACGGGCTGGGCATGTCGGGTGGAAGGTCTCTTGTGTTTTCACGTGTTGACCCTCGAGCTTTTGACTTGGCCATGGTGGATTGGGGGACTGCGTTTGCCTTCGATCCGGTTCCTCGTTGTTGTTTTTGCTACTATCACTTCCCGCAGTTTAGGGTGTTAGAAGTTTCTTCTTTGGTAGTTTGCAGCATTCTGGCTCTTGGTAGCCTAGTAGGCCCTGCAGGATGTGGTTCCTGGGCTGGGTCGTTGCTGTTTCTTTGCACGTTGTGCATTTCTTGTGGTCCTGTTGTGGACAGTTGTGACTCTTTCTACTGCATGTTTCCTGTTATTTTTGTCCTTTTGGTTGACTCTTTCATGCAGTTTTACCTTGATTTTTGCTTGCTGAGGTATTCTGTTTTCTTTTGGAATACCCCAGGTTCTGAGCTGTAGCCAGTCTGGTGGCTAGTTGGAGGTGGTGTTGTTGGTGGACTTCCGGACCTTTGGAGTTCTGTTTACCTTGTTTGTGAGGTTGTTTTCAGTACTTTCTTACAGACATATATGTGTGCTGGTGGGTTCGTGTCAGGTTGTTGGCGCCCACTAGTAGTTTTTACCTTGTACTAGATATATACTATTGCTGCTACCATTTATTTTTTTTTCTAGAGATAGTCTACTTGCTTTGAGAAGGTTTTATGCTAGGTTGCTAGTTATTTTTAAACTATAATTATTATTATAAATGAAGCTCATGATCAGCATGTTTTGTAAACTTAATCACTATTTTCCAAATCACGTACGAAAACCGTTTTCTTATATATATTATATAAACTAAGTGTAGTGTCTTGCATAGCATGAGTGGTTCTCTTGGGACCCTTATGCGCTCTTTAGGGTGTAAAATCTAATTAAAGTATTTTTCCGCAGCGTTTAAATATAGTTTTCTTTTGTGGACTAGATGATCCACTGAGCTGAGGGATACGGACTCTAAACATAACTGATTTTCTATTCATTAAGCACACGATTTTCTTGCATAAAGATTGTAGTTGGATTTGCCTGAGCGTCAGCAGTTATCCCCTGCTTGACGTGGCATCATGACGCGTGTTTTCTCTTACTCTGATAATTCTTAATTCGGAGA
This sequence comes from Platanthera zijinensis, assembly GCA_039513925.1. Taxonomy (NCBI): domain Eukaryota; kingdom Viridiplantae; phylum Streptophyta; class Magnoliopsida; order Asparagales; family Orchidaceae; genus Platanthera; species Platanthera zijinensis. Next base: position 169,558,611 of record CM077080.1, on the reverse strand, counting down.
AAATGCGGGTTGTGACAGTTGGTATCAGAGGGAGGTTGCTTGACAAGTTAGTTGGGCAACCTTCCTTGGATGCTTTTAGTAGTTCAGCATCATGTCATTCACACACCGATATGTCATCAGCACGTCTTGGCAAAAGCACGAACACTACACTCATAACATAACATGAAGTATACGGGGCATATTATGTAGTATGGGATGCATAATATGTGTTCGTATATGGATCCACCATAGGGGCTACATGTGAGGGTTATGTGGTATGGGATGCATAACCTCACCACATGACTGCGACTAGCACGTTTCTTTTTCGTTGCATGGAAATGTTATGTAGTATGGGATGCATAACATTTTCATGTGTACGCCGCTCATATCATGCATTAGGGCCTTTTTTTTAGAATGCATAGCACAATCATGCATATCATAACATTGCATAAGCACAACGCACCGAGCTAAAGATTTGCAGGATGACATATGTACACACATAAGTTTTCAAACTAACATAAGTTCATGCATCCGATCTAGGCACAAGAGTTAGTGAGGTGGTGGTTAACCATCCTAGGTTAGGGCATATCATCTAATTATTGTGAAGAAGATAAACTCTCAGAGCAAGTTTAGCAGCTTTAAGTCTATATCTACATATGTATTGTCTGTACTGGTAGTCGGTTCTAGTTGTGGGATTTGGATCTGATTTGCGTTGTATTGATTTTTAGGATGGCTAGGCGTCCTGCGACTCGATCGACTCCCCTGTCTGAGGGTGAATCTTCTGGAGCTCAGAACGATGCGGTGATCGAGGGTCTGCGTCAGAGTAGCGAAGCTATGGGTAGGCAGTTGGAGGAGGTGCAAGCCCAGATTCAGTCTTTGGTGGCAGTTGTGGCAGGGCAGGCTCAGGGTGCGCAAGTTCCTGCGGGGGGGGTTAGTTGTTCCTCCTCCTCATGCACCCTTGAGACCTCCAGTGGTGGTGCCAGCAGAGATGGCCTTCATCTCGCAGTTTCAGAGGCTGAGCCCTCCCACTTATGATGGGAAGGCAGATTTCATGGTGATAGACGACTGGCTGATCTCCATGGAGGAGATGTTCTCGTACTCAGGGATTTCAGATGATCAGAGGGTGATGATAGCCGCCTATCAGCTTAAAGGTTTGGCTAAGAGTTGGTGGCTGAGAGAGAAGGAGAGCCTGGTAGCCGGATGCTCTTGGGAAGTGTTCAAGGAGATGCTGTTGAGGAAGTTCTTACCCTCGGTCGAGCGTGACCGCCTCATGAATGACTTCCTCCATCTGAAGCAAAGGTAGCTCACGGTGGGTGAGTATGAGATAGAGTTTAGTAAGTTGAGCCTTTTTGCCCTTGGATTGGTCAGCGTTGAGGCTGATCGAGTTAAGTGATTTCTCGGTGGTTTGAGGAGTGAGGTGCAGCAGTTGGCCAGTGCTTATGGGTCAGTGACTTATGCTGGAGTTGTAGAGGCTGCTCTTAAGGTTGAGGCCATTGAGACGGCGAAGAGCAGAGGCCAGCAGTTGAGGAAGGATAAGAGGAAGTTGGTAGAGGAGAAGAAACCCCTGGTACCGGTTGCTGTTCCGGGAAAGAGGAGCAGGGTGGTGTGCAGTTTTTGTGGCCGGTAAGGCCATCCTGTTGAGAGGTGTTTCAAGAAGGCGGCAGCTCAGAAGAAGGAGCAGGTTCATGCTATTCAGGGTGCTCCTGGGAGAGATGTCTCCTGTTCAGTTTGCAAGCGATCCGGGCATGATGCAGCCCAGTGTTGGTCCAGGGATAGAGTCTGCTATCAGTGTGGGCAGAAGGGTCACGTTAAGTCGAGGTGTCCTCAGGTCCAGTCAGCTCTTCCTGCAGTTCCATTGCAGGCATTACCTCCACCTCAGCGTGTGGACAAGGGAAAAGGGAAGCTGAACGTGATTTCTTCCGAGGAGGCTCAGACTTCGACCCAGGTGATCTCAGGTTAGTAGTTTGTTGTTTTCTTTCTAGCCTGGTAGTTTAGTTGCTAGATTATTTGCGGTACTGTTGTGCTAGTTCCTTAGCTTTGTGCGTTCCTATAGGGAAATTTAAGGTGAAGAACCGCTGGGCGCGTGTTCTGTTTGACTCCGGCGCTACCCACTCGTTTGTGGCTAGAGCCTTTGTGGAGCGTCATCGGTTGTCTCTAGATCGTGTTCGGGATTCCTTCCGTGTCAAGTTTCCCTCTGGTGAATCTGTGTTGTCAGATTTGGGTATTTTGGATTGCCCGGTTTTGTTGGGGGATTTTCTTGCGAAGGCGGATCTGAAGATGATTGATCTAGAGGACTTCGATGTCATTTTGGGCATGGACTGGCTCTCTCGATATGATGCGGTCATTCAGTGCAAAGGAAAGCGCTTGGACTTCATCAGGGACGACGGTCAGCCCGGCAGCGTGTATGCTGATCCGTGTCAGGATTCTCCTGTTCTCTCTGCGGTATGTGTTCAGAGATTGTTTCTTTCTGATTGTTGTGTTTGTTTAGTCTCGGCGGTTGGAACCGTTGATAGCGTGCCACGCTTGGAGGAGATTCCTATTGTTCGTGGTTTCGCTGATGTTTTTCCTGATGATCTTCCTGGTATCCCTCCTGAGCGGGATGTGGAGTTTGTTATTGATTTGGAGCCGGGTACGCGTCCTATTGCTAAGGCGCCGTACCGGATGGCCCCTCGTGAGTTAGAGGAGTTGCGAATTCAGCTAGATGAGTTGTTGGCTAAAGGTTTTATCAGGCAGAGTTCGTCGCCTTGGGGTGCTCCTGTTTTGTTCGTAAAGAAGAAAGATGGGTCGATGCGGCTTTGCATCGACTATAGAGAGTTGAACAAGGTCACTATCAAGAACAGGTACCCTCTGCCGAGGATCGATGATTTATTTGACCAGTTGCGTGGTAGCACGGTGTTCTCCAAGATCGATCTTCGTTCGGGCTATCATCAGCTCAGGATCCGTGAGGCAGATATTCCACGGACTGCGTTTAGGTCGAGGCATGGGCACTTTGAGTTTTTGGTGATGTCGTTTGGTCTGACCAACGCACCATCAGCCTTCATGGATATGATGAACAGGGTGTTCAAGGATTTCCTAGACAAGTTCGTTGTGGTCTTCATTGATGACGTGTTGGTTTATTCTCGCAGTGCTGAGGAGCACGAGCAGCATTTGCGTTTGGTCCTATTAGAGTTGAGGAACCACAAGTTATTCGCCAAGTTGAGCAAGTGCGAATTTTGGTTGCCTCAGGTTTCTTTTCTAGGCCACGTGGTGAACAAGGATGGGATCTCGGTTGACCCAGAAAAGATTGCAGCAGTGACGGATTGGAGTAGGCCGAATACTCCTAAGGAGATCAGAAGTTTCTTAGGGTTGGCTGGCTATTACAGGAGATTCGTGGAGGGTTTCTCTTCTTCTAGCCACACCGTTGACCAAGCTGACTCAGAAGAATGTGGCTTTTGTTTGGAGCGAGAAGTGCAAAGAAGCTTTTCAGGAGTTAAAGAGGAGATTGTGTACTGCTCCCGTTCTGACCCTTCCTACTGAGGGCGTGGATTATGATGTGTATGTGGATGCTTCGCATATAGGACTGGGATGCGTATTAATGCAGGATGGAAAAGTAATTGCTTATGGGTCAAGGCAGTTGAAAACTCATGAGCGGAATTATCCTACGCATGACCTTGAGTTTGCAGCGGTTATCTATGCGTTGAAGTTGTGGAGGCACTTACTTTATGGGGCTCAGTGCAAGATTTTTACTGACCATAAGAGCCTGAAGTACGTGTTCACGCAGAAGGAGTTGAATCTGCGTCAGCGGCGGTGGCTTGAGTATGTGGCGGATTATGATGTGGAAATCCAGTATCATCCGGGCAAGGCCAATGTGGTGGCCGACGCCCTGAGCCGAAAGACGGGAAAGATCTTTAACCTCTCCGCCGATCGATTAGTTGAGGAGTTCCTCCTTATGGATATTTCAGTGGGATGCTGTAGTTTGCAGAGTAGCTTATCTGTGGCAGAGCCGTCCTGGATTTCTTTGACTAGACTGCATCAGAAGGACGATCCGGATCTGTTGCACCTTTTTACCAGGACAGAGAAGGGAGAGTTGCCAGATTTTTCTATTGATGATGCGGGTACTTTGAAGTACCGCGGCAGGTTTTGCGTTCCCGCTGTTGGGGACATTAGGAGTATGATTTGCAGTGAGGCTCATGGTTCCAGCGTTGCCTACCATCCAGGATCTACGAAGATGTACCGTGACTTAAGGCAAGTTGCCTGGTGGTATGGTATGAAAGGAGATATAGCCCGATATGTTGCTGAGTGTCACACTTGCAAGCGTGTGAAGGCCGATCATGGGAGGCCTGGTGGTAAGTTGACTCCGCTAGAGATCCCGACTTGGAAGTGGGAGAGTATATCTATGGACTTCGTTACGGGTTTGCCAAAATCCCCGAGAGGATTTGATTCTGTTTGGGTTATAGTGGATAGATTGACGAAGTGTGCTCACTTCGTGCCTTATAAGATTGATTACCCGATGAAGAAGATAGCGGAGTTGTACTTGAATGAAGTCATCCGACTCCACGGTGTGCCGGTTAGCATCATTTCTGATCGAGACTCCCGGTTTACTTCTCGTTTTTGGCAGAGTCTGCAGGAGGGTTTGGGTACGGATCTGAGGTATTCTACTGCGTACCACCCTCAGACCAATGGGCAAGACGGAGCGGGTCAATCAGATTGTTGAGGATATGATCCGATGCTATATTTTAGACCACGGTGGAGCGTGGGATGAGCGTCTGCGACTCATGGAATTTGCTTACAATAACAGTTATCAGGAAAGCTTGCAGATGGCTCCGTTCAAAGCTTTGTATGGGAGGCGCTGTAGGACTCCGTTGTTTTGGGCTGAGGCTGGTGAGAAGCCTTTGTTGGGTCCTGATGCTCTGGAAGAGATGGAAGTCGCCGTGAAGCTTATTCGGGAGAAGCTTCGGTTAGCTCAGGAGAGGTATGAAAAGAACGCCAATCGGCGTAGGTCTGCTTTGGAGTTTTTAGTAGGGGATCATGTATACCTCAAGGTTTCTCCAATGGTTGGTGTGAAGAGATTTGGTAAAAATCGGAAATTGGACCCAAGGTATGTGGGCCCGTTTGAGGTCTTGGAGCGGATTGGTGTGTCTGCATATAGATTGGATTTGCCAGCGAACTTCCCTGGTGTTCATAATGTTTTTCATGTTAGCCAATTGCGGAAGTGTGTGCGCAGCAGTGGGCAACTCTTGGATGTTGTGCCCCAGTTAGAGCCCAACCTCTCTTTCGTTGAGGTGCCAGTTCGTATTTTGGATACTCAAGAGCGTGTGCTGCGAAAGAAGTCCATACCGATGGTGAAAATTCTATGGAAAAATCAGGATTTGGAGAGCGCGACTTGGGAGCTAGAGTCGGCCATGAGGAGGGCGTACCCTCACCTGTTTCTCTGATTTGATCGGTATGTTTCCCTTTGTAACTTCTGTTTGTTACTTTTCCTTCTTTTGTAGGAGGGTTGTGCGTAAAGTTTCGGGACGAAACTTTCTTTTAGGGGGAGTGACTGTAACGCCCCGTTTTTTTCAGCGATTATTTTTATTCTCGTTTGGCGTTACGATGACGCGTTTCCGTGGCTTGTGCCATGTGTGGAGTACGGTTTAGCTCCTTAGAACTGAGTGCCCTGTTTGGTAGCCTGTTGGCAAGATCTCCCTAGCAAACCGAGTCGTTTTGGTGACCCGGTGTGGCCTCTCGGGGGGATGTTTGTGTTTGGCTTTGTTTGGGTGTAACTCGAGTTCTGTTCGTCGAAAGTTAATTTCGACTTCGCCGTTGCGTTCGTAGCGTGGGTATTTAGCTACGGTGCGAATTTCGTCGAATTCCGAGGTAGTTCGGTTTTCGCGTCGATTTGGTGCTTTATGTAATTTTGTAATTAATAATATAATTATATAATTATATATATATATATATAGTATTAGAAAAGCCATCATCTTCTTCCCCGTAAGAAACCGCCGGCCCCTTGTACGAGAGAAACGGAGTAACCGCCTACCTTCCCTTCGGACGCCGATTCCCGGAGCGTTTGTGGACGGAATTCGATTCCGAGAGTGGATTCGGATTGCTCTCGTCGAGACCTTCATTCCTGCGGTAAGAAATTCGATTTTCGTGGAGTTTTGGAAGGATTGGAATTTTCGTTTTGGAAGTTTTCCGCCATTAATGGCCGAGTCTTTGTTCTAGGTGTTGCGGCCATTTTGATCCGTGCGAAGAGGAGGAAAGCAGTCCAAAGCTTCGTTGTGAATTGAGGCAAGTGGTATTCTTGCCCTTGCCAAGTGTTTTCTTTGATTTTATTTGCTGAAATTGAAATCCCGGTTAGCCCAGGTTAGAGGCCTTATTGTTCTCATTTTCTTGCTAACTATAGGGCTTAGTTCTTCCTACTGAAACCCCCCCTATGTTGTGATGTTTGGAATCCGAATTGTCGGCGTGGAGCCGTTGTTTTCCTTTATTTTTGAATGTTGCTCTGGTTCGGGTGTAGCCGAGAGGGAGAGTTAGGAGGGGGGGGGTGTGGTTGCCAATTTCCTTCGTTAAGATATTATTCGAATGGTTAGGCATAGTTTGAATGGTAGTAGCGTGCGACGTGATAGTTGTCTACTGCTACTGCAGTGGCGTGAGTTGCGTGCGCGTTCCGGTGTCATTCGGGAAATTCCAAACGGTGTAGGTTGACCGCGCACGGTCATCAACCTTTAGGGCGCACGACCACTGGTCGTGTGCCTCTGTTCGTGCGCGTATAAATTTCAGTTTCCAAAGTTCTGTCTCGGGCAATCGCACGAGCGCTAGCAACAGTGCGCACGACCACTGATCATGCGACACTGATCGTGCGCAGTTGCTAGGTTTTCTGTCAGGTTTTCCAGGTTCGTTTCGCACGATCATCAGCCGATGAGTGCGCACGACCACTGATCGTGCGTCACTGATCGTGCGCTTTGTATATTTTCTTTTGATAGGCGAATTTAGATGGTTTCGAGTGCGGGAGTTTAGATACTCAAGTGGCAGGCAACTACTCGAGTTCTGGATCTTCTGCCTTGGTCGTTCGACTGTCGTCGAGCTCCGTATTCTTTAGTGGGTTTGGGGGTAGTAACATTATTTTGGCGGCGAGTGAGGCTAGCTCACTCAACGCCAAAGTTTAGGTAGGCACTGAGTGGGTTTCACTCAACGCCTAGTCGTGTTGATTTATTTCAACACTCTTCCTTTACCTTGTATTTCATTTCCGAGTGGATTTCCAGTTGTATTTCTGGGTTTTCCTTGTCGGCCGTTTTATTTATTTTCCTAAAGGCCGAATCGTGGGTCGTGGTTAGTAGTGGTGGTTGTAGCTCTTTATGGGGGTGGAGTTGTGTGATATAGCCAAGGCCACCCACGGATTTCTTGCTCCAGGTACGGGCTGGGCATGTCGGGTGGAAGGTCCCTTGTGTTTTCACGTGTTGACCCTCGAGCTTTTGACTTGGACATGGTGGATTGGGGGACTGCGTTTGCCTTCGATCCGGTTCCTCGTTGTTGTTTTTGCTACTATCACTTCCCGCAGTTTAGGGTGTTAGAAGTTTCTTCTTTGGTAGTTTGCAGCATTCTGGCTCTTGGTAGCCTAGTAGGCCCTGCAGGATGTGGTTCCTGGGCTGGGTCGTTGCTGTTTCTTTGCACGTTGTGCATTTCTTGTGGTCCTGTTGTGGAAAGTTGTGACTCTTTCTACTGCATGTTTCCTGTTATTTTTGTCTTTTTGGTTGACTCTTTCATGCAGTTTTACCTTGATTTTTGCTTGCTGAGGTATTCTGTTTTCTTTTGGAATACCCCAGGTTCTGAGCTGTAGCCAGTCTGGTGGCTAGTTGGAGGTGGTGTTGTTGGTGGACTTCCGGACCTTTGGAGTTCTGTTTACCTTGTTTGTGAGATTGTTTTCAGTACTTTCTTACAGACATATATGTGTGCTGGTGGGTTCGTGTCAGGTTGTTGGCGCCCACTAGTAGTTTTTACCTTGTACTAGATATATACTATTGCTGCTACCATTTATTTATTTTTTCTGGAGATAGTCTACTTGCTTTGAGAAGGTTTTATGCTAGGTTGCTAGTTATTTTTAAACTATAATTATTATTATAAATGAAGCTCATGATCAGCATGTTTTGTAAACTTAATCACTATTTTCCAAATCACGTACGAAAACCGTTTTCTTATATATATTATATAAACTAAGTGTAGTGTCTTGCATAGCATGAGTGGTTCTCTTGGGACCCTTATGCGCTCTTTAGGGTGTAAAATCTAATTAAAGTATTTTTCCACAGCGTTTAAATATAGTTTTCTTTTGTGGACTAGATGATCCACTGAGCCGAGGGATACGGACTCTAAACATAACTGATTTTCTATTCATTAAGCACACGATTTTCTTGCATAAAGATTGTAGTTGGATTTGCCTGAGCGTCAGCAGTTATCCCCTGCTTGACGTGGCATCATGACGCGTGTTTTCTCTTACTCTGATAATTCTTAATTCGGAGAAAATGCGGGTTGTGACAAACCTTCTGTAGTGGCGTCAATCATAGCCCTATAATTGGGATTGATGGCAAAGTAGAACTGGCCCACCAAGTTCTAAGGCTGGAACTCATGGTTTGGGCATTTTCGCAGCAAGTCATTGAAGCGTTCCCATGCCTCCGCCAGGCTCTCCTAATCAAACTATAGAAAGTTACATATCTCCTGGCGCAGGTTCACAATCTTGTCTACCAGATTGAATTTCTCTAGGAATCGTGTGGTTAAGGCATCCCACATTGTGGCAATTCTCGGAGGTAAGCTGTGCCGCCACGCCTTGGCTTTATCATGTAGTGAAAACGGGAATAGCTTCATCTTCACCATTTCATCGCGTATTCTGTCGTAATAGAAGGTCCCACATATCTCAGAAAAATCCGAGAGATGCATGTGTGGGTCCTCGCTTGGCAACCTGGAGAACTGAGTGTTGCTGCGTATCATGTTCAAAATGGCTGGTTTGATTTCAAACTACAAGTTAGGGATGGTGGGCCTAAAGGCTAGATACATACTCCCAATAGTTGGGGTAGTATAGTCTCTCATCGTGCGAGGCCTCTGCCTATTTACCTCATTCTCATCAACATGCTGCCCTCCAGCAGCAGCTCCATTCCCTCTCGTACCAGCCGTATGCATCGGTTGTCCCTGCCGGTTTCCAATGTTCTCATCAGCGTTTGGCCCTAAGATGGGCTCTTCCCCTCTTCCATTTCCTCCAACCTGAATTAGATTGTGATCCATCTCTAACAGAGCGTTTCAGTACGGCTCCGTGCTCGAGCGGTCCTCTCTATTTTAGGATCGTAGGCAAGCAACTCTCCTGATCCTTGCCTATATATACACCAAAGATGACAACAAAACAAAAAACCAAAAAAAATAACTATTGAGTAACTACCTTCGACAACCCAGATCACTTATGCTTTCATTCCCCGGCAACGCCGCCAAAAACTTGATGCCTCAGCAAGTGCACCGGTCGCTGTCAAGTAATAATTTTGGGAATAACTTCCCCAAATGTCGATCTCGAGGGAATGCAGGTTAGGTATTGTGATCGAATCATAGAAAGATCGTTAATAAGAGTTAAACAAAACAACAGAGGTTTCTTTTTGATTCCTAATGCTAAAAACACAAAAAGAAAACTAATGCGGGTCATAAGCACCGCTTTGTTTGGTGAATGGAACTAGTGCAGGCCGCTATGTCGTGCTTCATGAGGCAAATGGATGGAGAGAAAGCGGATGGAATGACCATACGTGCGGAGAGTGAGGGTCATAATCACCTTGTCAACCACCAACACTAGCCTTTGCTAGAGTGGTTATAGTGTATGAGTGGAGTGGATGTGAATGGAGGCGAGTGCAGCACAACTAACAAAAGTGGATGTAACTAACCCAATCAAACTTCATTCATAGACAAATAAAAGCAAGTTCAGGTTCATTACAAGCTTTTGAGTACAATCCACTATGGAGAAGAGGTAGAATAAACCAAAAGGGGGAAAGCCTAGCCGTGGTTCTTGGCTGGAATTGTGGGTTATCAGTCCACTTCTTGACTCAGACCGTGGTTGCATCCAGAGGTAAATGGGTTGTCAATCCACTTGTCTTCCTCCATCTTATTCCCTTTCCTTCAATCTTTTCTCCCTTTTTTCCCAAATGAGTAGTACTGAAAGATCTTTATTGCACACTGCTGGTGGCCGGGAACTCTCCGATGGGTTGAAGATGACTTCAGATCGCCGGAGAAGGCTTCCCGGAGGGTGGAGATGAGTGGAGGATCTTTGGGGGAGAGAAACGGCGCTTCGCGCGCCGCAGCGGGTCAGAAAAAATGAAATGGCGTGACCTAATTCGCTGGATCACGAGCTTAAATACGTCCAGTAAACAATCTGAGCGCACGATCAGTGGCGCACGACCGATGGTCATGCGTACTGATGGTTGATGATCATGCACTCTGCTCTATAGAAACCTGTAGCTGGACCAAAAAAATTAATATATATGCGCACGATCAGTGGCGTATGACCAGAGGTCGTGTGCACTATGATCGTGCGATTTGTAATGGCAGATCTCTAGAAAAATGGGATAAATGCGCATGAGCAGTGGCGCACGACCAGAGGTCGTGCGAACTATATCTAATGTTCATGCTGTTGCCCAAGATAGAACTTGGAAAAATGGAGAATAGTGCGCACGATCAGTGGATCATAACCAATGTTCATGTGCTATAGATCTAATGATCGTGCGCAGTGTTCCTGTACTGTTTAGGGTTCGATGAACTAACCGCGCATGACTAGCATTCGTGCGCTAAGGAGTCCACAGACCGTGTGCATGTAAAAACACACGATCAGTGGCCCCTAGGCAAAAAAACATTCCCAAACAATCCCATAACACTAACACGACCTTTGTACCTGCAGTAAAAATAGAAGAGCCACCGAAATTGGCATTTCACATTCTCCAGGCACAGAAACACACCAAGTATAGGGAAAAAGTACAATAACTACAAAATCACACTAAAAATGGGCCTAAAGTGCACTTAACATGGAATGGACATAGTAACAAATATGAACAATTATGGCTCTCAAGTGTAGTGCATCATTGAGAAAACTGGCCCAGATAAGTCCAAAAATATGTATATAACTTAGAATCATCAAGCAACAGAAGTTATACCAAGTTCAACATACCCAACTTGAAAGTGTTGAACTTGACTTCATTTAGTGGCTTAGTAAACTTATCAGCCACTAGCATGAATGTGGGGACAAACTTAAGATAGAGTTCTTCCTTTTCCACATGCTCCCTAATAAGATGATACCTAACTCTTATGCATAGTACTGCTATGAGAGATAGGATTCCTAGCAATGTGGATTTAACTAGTTGACTTACAATACATGAGAATGTTACTTATCTCAATGTTATACACATAGAGCTGATGCTGGATTCACAATAACTGTGCACAACAGCTCCATGCAGGTATGTTTTCTGACTCATCATTGGATATAACATCTTGTTACTCCATGAAGTTAGACCTTTCCCTTGGAAAGGACAAGTTCCATCCTTGCTTTTCCTATCTTCCTTGCACCCTGTGGTGGAGGTGCTTTTTCTCATCTGTCTCCTTTCTTTTGACTAGGTAGTCAGCACTGACATGCCCAGCCTAGCTACAATAAGAACATATTATATTAGAAGAAATATGTTTTTTTGGTTTAGAATCATACCTGTCTCCTTTGGAGAGCATCTTCCCAGATTTATTATGATCCTTCTTGCAATGTGAGGAGGAGGAAGATTTGTTATTCCATTGCTTCCTCTCCTTGCTGAGTCAGATTTCTTCCAGTGACCAACCAAATGAAAGTATTTTCTTGCTGAGCCAAATCTCTTCCACGTCTTCAGCAACAGATTTGACTCTAGCTCTAGCTATCTTGATACACACACAATCCTGATTAGAAAAATAGGTCGTGTGTACTTTATACCACTTGTGGCATATGTCTCTTCTATATACCACCTGACTATTTGAGTTGGTTGTATACCACTTGGACTATTTTGTCTCTTTTGTATACCATCTCTTCTTGCACTACATACTCCCCCTTGATCATGGCCCATCTCCCATTGCCTCCCCCCTTTATAACTTCTTCAGTAAGGGAGACTCTTAAAATAGGACAGGGAGATCTTGGATTGAACTATCTCTTCATCCAGATAGATTATTATCCTTTGAAGCATCTATAGTCATTTCAATGACACTCTTATCATCTTAAGCAGGGAGATTTATTGGAATCTCCCCCTCAATCTGAGCATTTTCCATAGAGACATTCAGATCTTCAGCAGTTCTGCTGATCTAATCTATGCTAGAGATTCGCTTGGTAAGAATCAAGCTTGCCCAGTAACCTAGGCTGAACTTATATCAACTATAGCTAATCAATCCAGCTGTACTTAACCTGATTATACATGCTCTCTCATAGCAGGTGCAACCATCTGGGTAGTCTACTATTCTTAACCTCAGCAAAGTCCATAGAGACATGCTAAACTTCAATTGTATTACTAACCTATTCTGTGTTGGAGGTACTCTAGGTAAGAATCAAGCTTGTCCATCAACCTTGATTAAGCATGATCCCCATCAGTAGGAGCATCTTAGCTTGACAGTCTCCCCCTACATATTTGCACAAATTCTGTCCTCATGACTTTCAGTCATCATTCCAGCTGATGATACCACTTGACTTGAAAGTCTTTTATGCATAGTGAGCATTTTTAGTTGAGGATCAAGTGCCTATTTATTTCTTCTCTTAGAAGAGCTGCTTCCTATTCTTCACTCTATGAAGTGGCAGCAGTATTCTGATGAAGTGGCAGCAGTGTTCTGTCCCACCACTCAGACATCTTGAACTTTAATGGATGGATCAAGCTGGTCTTCATCCATTTCCTGTGTAGTTTCTCCCTCTTTAGAATTGCTCAGAATATCACTCCATCCTCTTCCTTTTGGGCAGTAGGAGGAGTATGATGGTCTGTCTATCCATCTCCAACTTCACCACTGCATATCTTATCTTTATTTCTCAGTAGAGTATGAACCTTTAGATAACTTCCTTGTTGTAGTCCTAAGTCTGGACCATCCACTGTCTGACCCAAAACTTACTTTGGGTCCATCTTTTACTGGAGTATGATCCTTCAGTTAACTCTTTGTTCCAGTCTTATTCCTGGAATAACCTCTGTCCAAATTACCACATGGGGGTGTGGGCACTTAGAATATCCTGCAAAATAGTGTTTACCTTACCTTAGTATCCCAATAATTATTAGGTCCTAGGTTCTGATTAGCATAAGAATGCACATGTCTTCCTGCAGATTTTCTGACAGGAAGACTAACGCTACCTCTGTCATGAAGACATACCATTGCCCTTAGCATACTAGGGTTGTAACATCCCATTTCCAACTAAACCCCTAAGAGTGGTTTTATTCATGACTAGGTCATGACAAAACCTTAGGAAACTAAAAAGGGCAAGGTAATCAAAGGCCAAGGTGAGAATCACTTTGGTCTGCCAATGGCACAACCTCATCACCAAACCTAGGGATTGACCTTCGGGCTTCACTAGGACTCCATGACCCCACCACAACATTACTAGCCTATTAGAGGGTCCACTAGAGCCTTAAGGGTCCATTAGAGTCGACCCAAAATGGCCAATTTGACCTAGGACCACAAAAGGCCTTAATTGGGCAAGGTGTCCAAACTAAGGGAAGTTGGCCTCAAATGTGCCCAACCAACCCTGCCCAGTCCTTCGTAGACCTAAAGTGGTGTCAATGGGTCACCAAGGACACATTGGGTTTAGTCCTAGAGGCCAAGATGACCCAAGCCAACTCTAGCCCCAAAGTGGTCAAAGTGCCCTTACAAAGGGTCATATGACCCTCAAGATGCCCAGTAGGTCCTGTCCCACCCGACCTAAGCCTTAGGAGAGACTAATGGATCACCAGGGACCCATTAGGGGCAACCCAAAAGGTTAAAGGGACTAAAGTCAACCCAAACCTACTTTAGGTCAACCTAGCCCAAATAAGCTAGCATGAGCTCAAGCCTCCTCATATAGCTTTATTAAGAATAATATGTGTATGTGTGGGATACCAATAAACCCCCAAGGTTTACCAAGTCAACTTAGTGATTAGGAGAGAGAGAGGAGCTCCATTCCATGGTAATGGAGGAGAGAGAAAAAGGAGAGAATGAAGGGGCCCGGCCAAGGGAGGCCAAAGGCCACCCTTGATGGTTGGATTCAACTCCCATGGGGAATGGGAGAAGTTTCCAGCCAATTACCGGCCACCAAGGGGCTGGTTCAGCCCCCTCCTCCTAACCCGAGCCCAAGCTTTCAATGTCATTAATGGCCATTGAAGTTTTGGCCTCTCCCTTCCTCAACCGAGCCTTTAAACACCACTAGTGGCCCAAGAGGAACATTTACCGGCCTTTTACTTAAGATTTCGAGCCCTCCCACTGTACTGTTGTAGAAGTTGAGTGGCTCCACCATCGGAAATGGTTTCCCGACGATCGTCCCGCCTTCAGGCCGCCGGCAAGGTCCTCCTCCTTTCCATGTCTCATGGGTAGATCATAGGAATGCTTAGGTTCAAGGTTCGGGCTCAATTGAGCCCAAACCAATTCTTGATTTTCATGGTTTCGGGTCGAACAACTTCCTTGCAGAACTGCCGGAATCCGTCCCTCCGGCGGCTGCGCCGCCGCCAGTCGATAGCCACCACCTCAACCGAGGTTTTTGTGGCGGTGGCTGGCCAGGGAGGTGGCCGGATGGTTGGCTGTGGAGGTTTGAAGTTGGCCCAGATGCACGCAATCGGGACTCTTGGATGGAGGTAGACGATAAGCCCGGGCCGCAGGATCCGCGCCAAGATTCATGCCGCATTAGATTTCAAACTATAGGATTATATATTCCATTTTATTTCACTCTGTCACACTTTTTGTATTTAATGTCTTTAATTTTTAAAAATACTTAGAGGCAAGTTTAGTGGAAATGGTCAACATAGAAATTGTAGCCTGATGAGTCTAGTTTACTGCAAAATATTTTTGAACCAATTTGGGTTCCTGGTTGACCAGGGCACTCATTTTGGTGGGGTCTATACATATGGTTGGACAGAAATTGAAATGGCCGCCTACATCTAATCTTTGGTCCAAATGACCTGAAATTTTGGCAGGGAGTCACCCTAAACTATATATAGACCCTGCCCAAAAATGGGAAATTTTGGGAACAAATTTTCTATAGTTTTGTAAATAATTCAATTTCTCTAGGGTAAATTAATCTAGGGGTCAAATGAACTCCAAACTCATCCAAATTTTGGTGGATGATGCATGGGGTCATTATTAACCTCTGATTAAAATTTTATTATATTTTGAGGTTGTTTGAATTGAAATCTTACAAACCCTAGTCTTGCCATAATAAGGGTAATTTGGTCCAAATGCTCTTTTGGTGTTTAAGTTGTCCAATCACCTCAATAGAGGCCTACTTTTGGCCCACAGATTTTATGTGGTTTGTAACACCCTCCTATTGGATTTGGGGCTGTTTGGGGTTGGAGTAGCCCTAGAGACCAAGGGTAGGCCCCTTTATGAAGATTTCTAGGGTTTGAAGGTCATGGGGTCAAATGACCTTGGAATGACTTAACACTTGGTGGAAGGGATCATAGGGTAGCTATGGCCCTCTGGTTGAAATTTTAGTGAGTTTGAAAGCCTTTGACCCCCTCAAAACCCTAACCCTAGCTTAGGGCACTCACCTCGTAGTGATAGAAAATGTCACTAAAACTCACTGAACAGTGATGTGATTTGGGTAGAGTAGTGTTTAATGTCAGAACAAGCTCTGGAGATTTTTTTATGAATTTAGGATTATTATTTTGGATACTTCATTAACAATCTAGTATTTGTATTATTTGCTTAGAAAATTATTATGAAGTAACTACTTGCTATAAATTGATGAATTTTAGCCAGAGGACCTTTTATTATGTTTTAAAGCTCTGTGAATTTTTATGGGATTTTTGGAAGACTACTTCTAAGGGTTGCTTCATTAAGTATTGTTTCCCATGAAAACTTAATTAAATTTATTTTGGTGTCTAGCAAGTCTGTAAAGTTATGATTTTTGCACAATGACCCTTTCTGTACCATATTAAGATTTTGTAATTTTTATATAATTTTCTGATGAATAATTTTGGTACTTCCTTCTTTACATATGATTAAGGGAATTATTTTGGATAAATTAATTAGAGGTGCAAAATTTTCTGGAAAATTATGGAAATTAGTATCTAGTAATATATCACTGTTATTTAGAGATAAAAATTTTTGGGTGGCCATTACTTGTGTAGATCATATAGTTCATGTTCAAAATTGCCCATGGCAAAACATTTGGGAAAATGCAATAAATATCAAATTAATTAGAAAAATTATTAATCTCTAATTTTAGACTAAACTTGTTATGGTAGACCTCCGGAAAATTTTATAGAAGATTTGGAAGACAATCCGGTGTACCTCATTTACACATCTCATATAGTATAGGGTGGTTTGCATATAGTAACTACGGAAACTGAACTAGAGTGGGTAGTGAATTTCAAGTGTTGGAATCCTTAGTAGGTTGCTGGTTTGGGTAAATAAAGGAGTTCATTATTGGAAGACAGGATTAGAAGAGTGTGAGGTTGACTAGTGTAGGTGGTGCTCGGGACCGACTAAAGATCGTCTTATCCCGTGGAGTGGGAAGGTCAAAATCACCCTAGGATAGATCTAGCGTAATATGAAATGAGAATGTGTAAGGGAAGCAACCAGTAACAATAAGTGCCTTGCGAAATGGAACGATGGGCTTCAGCTACCATCATAGCTCCTAGTGCCCTTTGAGAACCCTTCACGGGGTATACCGGGGGCAGTCCTGGGCTAACGTAAACTATAGGAGTGAAAAACCATAAAGAGCAACTAGCATAATTGGGGATTCACTTTCACTCCCCTTGATGTCTCGAAATGCTAGTTTGGTTCATGAGGGCTGATGCCCTGGGGGTTTTGGAGATGGGCAGGTTGGCTCGGTGAGCTTTGGCTCGGTGGGTTATTTGAGACGGACGGGATAGTCCGGTGAGCTTTGGCTCGAGGATTAGATTCATAACTATTGCATGTGCATAAAAGGAAAGGTGGTGGGTCTTTTGTATTGGAGGGTCGATGCACCGACACCAATACATGGACTCGGCAAGTGTGGTTTAGCACTTGGCCAAATAAAGTCCGGTGCGCCAGCCTGCAAGAGTACGCAGGAGTTCGCTTCGTGAACCAAGCGTTGAGGCATACGATAGGTCTGATCGGTAGTGCTTTACTGGTTTAGAGGTGGGCAAGGCCCAACCCACCACTTCCGTCTTCCACTACGGAGGTATCCTGGGAGGTGAGGCTCCAGAAAAGGGGGAACTAAAGGTCGGTGTACACAGAGTCGGGTGGGTGAGTTGCACTTGCATGATCGCATCATACCCACTTGCATGTCATAACATAATCATTGCATATAACCCCTGTCACCTATTGTGTACGTGGTATGAGACGCTTATACAATAGGACTTACAAAATGACCACTTGGTCTATAAGCTTGTGTGGGCAAGTTTATAAATTAAGGTCAAATTCTTCATATATATATTATTGTTAATAACCGACATCCCAACGTATAAATTGGTATCGGACTCTTTATATGATAGGAGCTCTACAGAAGATCCCTTGGCTTATGCATTTCCGCACATAAGTTAAGGTTACTTTTCATACTTTACTCTACTGCCACATATACAATAAAATTACTAGTATAGGTCTGCTGTCATCTATTTCTTGTTTACTCTCCACCTTCAAGTCCTCCCCTTTCTTCCTCCCCGCTCGGTACCTAGGGGCCATGGGGGAAGGGGTGGGGGATGATAGGGCTTAGTCTTATAGACTTACAGTTTTTGGACCACATCATTTAGGGGATCGTGGAGCCCAGCATGGAGGAGCAGCCCCGGAGGTCGACCCTTTTGGAGATAGGGCAGTCTAGCTCAGGAGTTCAGACAGCTGGGACTGTGAGTCCTTGATCTAAGTAGTGATTTATTTTGCTTCCGCTTGAGTGACTAAGTAGTAAGGATTAAATGTATCGGGCTTAAGCCCATAGTTTCAGTACTTTTAGAATTTGTGGACTCTCCCTTCGTGGAGATTTTATTACTCTGATGTGATTTTATTGTGGACATTAGGTTAGAGTTTTTTACTTCACTTGTATTTACTCTACTTTAGTTTCTTTTCTGTGATCGAATCGGCCGGCAGAATCGGTATTTCGCGGTGATGACCCTTCAGGGCGTGAAGGTGTCACCGCAAAGCGGCGGTTCTGGGCCTAAGACCCCGGTGTTTAGAACAAAAAAAGGGGTCTTACAAGGGTTGTGCAAACAATCTATGGAAAAGTGGCCCACTTTGCCATAACACCAACACTCATGGATATTATATCTTTTTTTAATCGTCTTTGAAGAGTGCAAGCCATCATTAGCTGCCTATTCAAAGGGGATTATTATAGCCTTCTTTTTATTTCTCTCAACAAGAATCTAACTAAAGGTGAGTCTTGAAAGATTTAGTTTATAGAGCCAAAACACCTAGAGGGGGGGTGAATAGGTTCAAATTCTTTCTAACAACTTAAGCAATTAAAAGTATCAAACACAGCACAACTATCACAACACAAAGAATAAAAATCACAAAAAATTCACAGCACATCACACAATGGTTTATAGTGGTTCCCCAATTTATGAGTACGTCCACTCTCCCCCTTCACCTATCCAGTAAAGTACTGGATTCAGCCAAACTTCCTTCCACTATCTTAGATCCTCATATCTTACAACTCAGAACCCAACTGGTTCCTACAGCTCAAACTTCTTCAAGTCCTACAACTCAGAATCTTCCCAAGAATCCTACCTCAAGCAACAGCCTTACATCAGTCTTAACCACCAGGCCTACAACTCAGATCACCAAGATCCTACCTCAGGCACTTAGCCCTACCTCAGCCTTAACCACTAGGCCTACAACTCAAATAAAAAGATCCTACATCAGGAACTCAGCCCTACCTCAGCCTTTATATGTTTTGGCTTACAACTCAGAGAGATAACTCTCCTACACTCAGATCTACAAGAGACCTTACAGAAAAATTTATTGTTTAAAATAATAAATTCTTCACCCAGATAGAAAGAGAATGAGGTGAAGACTTTCTTGATAAGTTCTTGATAGAACTGACTTCTTAAGATCCAACCTGTCTTAGCTTCTTCAAAGCTTCTTGAATTTGAACAAAGTAAGGTTGATCTTCAAATGAAGTTGGAGATGTTCTTCAATCCAGCTTCCTTCTAGTATTCAGAATTAGATCTAAACTCCTCGTGTAGACTTGTTCAGGATCTGCCTTCTTCTTCTTCTGTGTTTGTCTCTTAGTTCGTTGTTCACTTATCACTATCTTTTCTATTCACTATTTTTTGTTTGTGATAGAATAGGCCTTTATATAGAACCAATCCAAGGTTATCGGTAGATCCGGTACATAACGGCCTTCTGACAGCTCTGACAAATGTGACAACTTTGTTACTTATGACAGTTGTCAGGTCTTCAGTCTTGATACCTGACCCCTCCTTGAACTTCTGTCACAGCAGAGACTTGTCTTGATATCACTTAAAATATGTCAACATAAATAGACCATCTGTCCATACAAGTCTTGATGATATCGGCACACCTATAAATATGTCGACACAGTCATTCTTTAACTTCTCGACACAGATTCTGTTGGATGTGTCGACACAAGTCCTATGTGTCGACATAATTGGTTTTAGTCTCGACATAGCTTCTGTTGATAGATTTCTTGAGTGTGTGTCGACACAAGTCCCGTGTGTCAACACAACTGCTTCTACTGTCGACACAACTTCTATTGACATATTTCTTGAGTGTGTGTCGACACAAGTCCTATGTGTTAACACAACTGCTTCTAACAGAATTTCTGTGTGTCGACACAAGTCCTGTGTGTCGACACAATCTAGCTTCTAGTGTCGACACATTTCCCTCACATGTGTCGACACTTGTACTTAGAATATTTTCTTGCATTTCTTTATCGTGCACATTGAAACTCAACATCCCATCAAATACACATTGATGTATATCATTGAGTTGAGTGAGGCTTCTCCAAATTTGGTACATAGCTTCCAGTGTACCCAATAATCTCCCCCTGTTTGGAGAAGTCATAACCCTTAGTCAATAATATACACCACTTATAATAAAATAAAGATTAAGAATTATATAATCATTACACAGATAGGGTAACTCATAATGCAGAAACATCATGAAATATCATCACAGAATATGATAAAATTTATTAATCAGAAATTAGTTTTTGATTTACAAGATTTTTAGAACAGAAAATTACACAGTTCTAAAACTAGCCTATCTATCCCTAAGATTGATCAGGATCCTTGACAACTATTCCTTTGCCAGATTGAATCTTAGCTTACACCTTGGATTCTGTGTCATCAGCTGGCTTCTTCCCTTTCAGATCTTTCTTTTTGAGCTCTTCTACCTTAATCTTCTGCCTTTCAAAGTAATGATAAGGCTTTGGGAAGTACTTGCTAGGCTCCACAGAGTTAGCAGATGACTTCCCAGCTTTGATATCCCTTCTGAACTGATGTATGGCATCTTGCCTTTTCTGATATTTACCCCACTCATGTTCAAAATACCATTTACCTCTATTATGCATATTATCTTTCACAGCTTTCCAAGCAGTAAGAATGATATTTCTGGAGGTTGGACTCCATTGTTCAAAATCAGCCTTTAATCTAGCCTGCTCTCTGAATCTTTTCTTAGATAGTTGAGCTTCTTTCTAAGCATCCCTAGCTTTTTGAGCTTATTACTCTCTTTGTAAAGAAGCTTCAAACATTTCAACTTTTTCAATAATAACATTATGTGCCTCCTATGGAGGGTAATACATTTGATGTACAGCCTGCTGTACTGCTTCAAAATTAGATGGAGGATAGATGACTTGAGCAACTTCCTGCTGAACCCCTTCAATGTAAGCTGGTTGAATACCAGATTCAACAGTATTATCATCATCACAAAGGGGTGGATATCCAAGAGTAGCTCTGATGGTATTGGATACCCATTTGGCTTAATCTGAGCTTGCTTTGACTAACACACTCTCCCACTTTATGACTTCTCTGGCCACATTATCTCTTAGATCATCCTTCTGAAACCTTACTTGATTAGCTAGATAATCTATTCCCTCTTTGTAGTAGAGTCTGAACTTTTGTAGTTGATCAGAAATAGCCTTTTGAGATGCCAGAATTGATGTTTATACAGCAGCTAGATCTTCTTTGATCTAGTTAGATACTTCAGTTTTCACATTAGTAGCAATACCTCCCATTTTTGTGAGAATAGCATCGTGTGAGTCTGTAAGATTTTCATTCATTCTGAATTGATTTTCTAGAATATATCCTTGTTTATCTGCAATGTCAGCTATTTGAGTTTTCATGTCCTGTTGTTGTGTGGCCAAGTATACAACAACATTACCTCCCTTATGGAAGCAATCTATCATCTCCTTCTCATGAAAATTTACTTTAAATCTGATAGACTTGATATCTTGGGCCAACTGGAACTGCATTCCTTTGTGTGACTCATCCACATATTTCTCCAGAGCAAGTCTTTGCTCATCCATTTTCACTTGCAGTTTCACCAAAAGTTAATTGAAGTCTATTCCTAGAGCAGATGTTTGAGGGACAGTCTATAAGGCTTTCTTATAGCCTGTGCTCCTCTTCCTGAGTGCCACCAGCTTCCTTTTCTTGTACCTGGTGACTTATTCATCTTCAGAAGAATTTGATGAACTTTCTATAGCCACAGTTTCCTTAGGAATTAAGGCATTTAGTGGCATCTCCCTCAGTCCTTGCTATCTCCCCCTCAGGTTGAGCTCCTTGTAAATCAGGAAATAACTCCTCCAGAGTTACCTCCTACTGCATCTAAACAAGAGGGATAATGTTCTCTTTTTCAACAAATGGTTCTCCCTGGACATCAAGATCCTTTTCCTAGATTTTCTCTAAACTAGAGGAGTGGAGTTGCTCAGCTTGATCTGGGTTTGACATATGCACATCATGTGCTTCTTTCTCAGTGATGACTGTTGCAGCATTGTTGATTTCTGAGACTATGTGCATAACAGTATCAGTTGCATTCTCACTATCCAGTGCAACTTTAGCAATACCTCCCCCTTGGGATGGCTGTTGTGATTGTTCAGGTTCTAGAATAATTATAATCTATGTGTTGTCTCCCCCTGGAGTGGAGACCATATGGTTTTCTGGTAGTTGAATGCTCTCCCCTTTGGCTTGAGCCTCTTTAGCTGGTGTTGGTGTAGGTGATTTTCTTAGTTGCTCTTCATCTATGCTGAAGTCAACCAGCTCACAGAATCACTAGAATATTCTGCTTCCTGGGTGGTAGTTTTCTTTTTCTTATCCTTCATTTTTTTCGGTGGGGTAGAAACATCTTTTTTCAGAACTCTATCCCATCTGGATAGTATTCTCAGATCCATTCTCCTCATGTGATTAATCTTGGCTCCTGGAGTTTGATTCATTACTTCTGGAATGGTGGAAGCAAGAAACTTGGCTTAGTATTCTACCCAGATTAGGCTTCTTGGCACTTTCTTTGATCTTGTCAAATATTACAGCAGACCAGTCTGTTTTCACCTTCAATATAAATCTGGTCATGAGTTTGAACATATAGGTAGAAATCCTATCTTGACCTCCTTTTTTGCATAGAATAACGTTGCCTATTATCTCGGATAGGAACTTACGCTGGGAATTCATTCCCTTCCTGTTCATTGAAGATCTAATCTTGGTAGTGGGATCCAGTCCACACCATTGGAGTGCATCCCTTGTCATGGATGATGCGATATCATCTTCTTCCTTAATCTTGGGAAGCTGAAGTGACTTTCTTATATTCTTCGGTGAGAGTTTTACTATAGTACCATTTACAGTGGACTTTATCTTCTTTCCCTTAGAATCCATTGTTGCTGATGAGTAAAATTCAAGAAACTCCTTCCAGATCCTTGTAGGTTCTGCGACCAAGTATTCCAATCCATTTTCAGTGATTAGGGTAATCACTGCCTTGATTTCTGGGGAGGCAGTCTCGAACGCCTTTCGTACCAGTTCATATCCCTTGTTGACCTTGTCTTCTTTTTGTGGCACCATGAGTGAAAGAGAGAGAAGAGATTCGACGGGAGAATTTCTTGTCGACATAAAGTCTAGAGTCGAGAGTTCTGAAAGCACAGTTGGCCAGATTTTGTCTTCTCCTATTTATAATATACTTGTAAAAGGAAGGTCAAAACACGCGCCTGACTAGGGATTTTACTAGTCGAAAAAATGTTACGTGTGTCGACATAGACGACCTAAATCTCGACAGAGCTTTGTAGGTGTCGTCATGTCTATGTGTTGACATATTTTTGCCTGTGTCGACATAGACTACCTATGTCTTAACAGAGTATTGGGGGTATTTATATGTCTATGTATCGAAAATGATTTTTGTGTGTCGACAGAAAAATCTACTAGTACATGGTCTAGACAGAGTGGTGTCGACACAATTTGCTGATAGTGTCGACACATTTGGCGTGTGTCGACACAAACTTTCTAACTTAGCCAAATTTCTTGAGAAATTTTGTGCTGACCTAACATCTCATTCTAGGTTCAACATACCTAATTCAATTTTAAAATAATTGAATTTACTTTCATCTTGAGGTTTTGTAAATATATCAGCAATTTGATTGTTAGTGTTGACAAATTCTAGACTTATGTCTTCTTTTTCAACATGTTCTCTGATGAAGTGAAACTTGATTTCTATATACTTAGTTCTGCTATGTGAAACAAGATTTCTAACAGTAGATATATCACTAGTAGAATCATAATATAATGGAATTCTACTTACCTTGATGTCATAGTCTTCAAGTTGATGTTGTATCCACAACAACTGAGCACAGCAACTGCCTGCAACTATATATTCTGATTTAGAAGTGGAAATAACTACACTTGTTTGCTTTTTGCTGCTCCATGACACCAACCTTCCACCTAGGAACTGATATGTTCCTGTGGTGCTTTTCCTTTCTTCTTTGCAGCCTGTAAAGTCTGCATCTGAGAAACCTGTTAGCAAGAAATCTCTATTCTTAGGGTACCAAAGATCTACATTAGGTGTGCCCTTAAGATATCTTAAGATTCTCTTCACAGCAGAATAATGAGATTCCTTTGGGCAAGCTAGGTACCTAGCACAAACACATGTGGCATACATGATATCAGGTCTACTAGCAGTCAAGTAAAGTAGGGAGCCAATTATCCCTCTATACAAAGACTCATCAACAGGTTTTCCTGCCTCATCTTTTTTATAGGCATACTTATTCCCATTAAAGTTTTCATGGTGGAGGCTGACTCCATGCCATATTTCTTAATTAACTCCTTGGTGAACTTAGACCAAGAAATGGACAATCCATCATCAGTCTGTCGAACTTGGAGTCCCAAGAATAATTTCAGCTCACACAAGCTACTCATCTCAAACTTCCCTTACATAAGTTTGACAAACTTACTACAAAGGCTGTTTTCAGTAGAACCAAAGATAATGTATCAACATATAACTGGACTATGATTATCTTACCTTTTGATTCCCTAAAGAATAGAGTCTTATTAATTTTCCCTCTTGAGAATTTATTCTCAATAAGGAAAGCAGACAGTGTTTCATACCAAACCCTAGGGGCTTGTTTCAATCCATATAGAGCTTTCTTAAGCCTATATACATAGTTGGGATAAAGAGGATCTACAAAACTTGAAGGTTGTTCAACATAAACTTACTCTTTTAAGTCACCATTCAAAAATGTTGACTTTACATCCATTTGAAATACTTTGAACCTTTAATAAGCAACATAAGCCAGGAACAATCTTATTGCTTCCAACCTTGCCACTAGGGCAAATGTCTGATCAAACTCTATCCCTTCTTCCTGTCTGTAGCCCTTTGCTACTAGTCTGGCATTGTTCTTGATTATAGTTCCATTTTCATCTAACTTGTTCCTGTAGATCAACTTAGTTCCTATGACATTGTGGTTCTTTGGTTTAAGAACAAACTCCCAGACTTTACATCTTCTGAATTAATTCAACTCTTCCTATATGGCATCAATCCAATTTGTGTCTTATATAGCCTCTTCAAACTTCTTAGGTTCCATCTAGGACAGGAAGCTTGAACATAGAACTGTGTTCATGCTCTTGCTTCTGGTCAAAACTCCTTGTCTTACATTACTAATGATTTGGTGTGCTGGATGATCCTTAAAATGTCTTCTTGCTAGAGGAAATCTGTCCACCTCTTGGTCTTCTTCATTGTCTTCATCTAGATGTACTTCATTGTCTTCATCTCCATCCAGTGAGACTTGTACTCCCCCTAGATAGCATCCATCATTTTCTTCATCCTGTCTTGCAGGTTGGTCTTTACTAATTATTAGCTTGTCCATCTTTTCCTTCAAACCTGTAGGACTAACAGAATTACTAGATAGCTCACAGTTAATTAGCTTAGACTCATCAAAGACTATATGGATAGAGTCTTCTACAACTTGTGTAGTCAAGCTGTAGATCCTGTAAGATCTACTATTATTGTTGTACCCAATAATATCCCTTTTAGGGATTTGACAGCAAACTTGGTTTGATAGTGCTTGGCATTATTTAGAACAAAACACTTGCTACCAAAGATTCTAAGGTAGGATATGTTTGGTTTTCTGCCTTTCATAATCTCATAGGGTGTCTTCTTGTGTCTTTTATTGATGGATGCTCTATTGAGAACATGACATGCAGTATTTACTACCTCAGCCCGGAAATATTCTAGGAGAGAAGTGTCACTTAGTAGTGTTTTACTTTCCTCAATAAGAGTCTTATTCTTTCATTCAGCAACCCCATTTTGCTGGGGAGTTCTAGGCGAGGAGAACTCCTGATGAATCCCAAGTTCTTCACGGAACTTTGTCATGCATTCAGACTGAAATTCAGTTCCATGGTCACTTCTGATTTTGACCACTGAATTGTTAAGTTCATTCTTAATTTGCCTAACAAAATTCTGGAAGACAGTTGGGGTTTCAGATTTTTGCCTCAAGAAGAAAACCCATGTAAATCTAGGATTGTCATCCATAATTACAAATGTATAAGCTTTCCTACCTAAACTATGAACTGGCATAGGACCAAATAAATCCATATGCAGGAAGTAAAGACATCTCACAGAGTCTTTGGTATCATGTCCAAAGAAAGAGGTCCTAGTCTATTTACCCTTTTGGCAAGCTGAACATACACCCTCTTTAATGCACTTGACCTGAGGACCATTCCTCACTAACTCCATACTCAAGAGTTGTCCTATTGGCTTGTAGTTTAGGTGAGGTAGCATCTTGTACCATTGGACACAATGAGATGCTTTCTCATCTACAACTAGACAAATAAGAGAGATCTTATTCTCATAATCAAAGTAAAGACAGTAGAAATTTCCTTTCCTAGTGCCAGTCAGAATGATCTCTTGATCACTTGACCTTCTTATTTGGCACACACTCTTGAGGAAAGAAGTGTCATAATGAAGATCACATAGTTGGCTTATGCTAATTAGGTTATGTTTTAGACCTTTCACATAAGCCACTTGGGTGATAGTAATAGAGTTATTGGAAATGTTACCAAACCCTTTGATGACTCCCTTTTCAGATCCACTAAAGATTACTTTTGGTCCATTTTCTATGGGAGAGAATCCTTCAGCATCCTTCTTATTCCAGTCATGTGCCTGGAACATCTATTGTCCAAGTACCATATAGGGGTATGGTCACTTGGACTCACCTGCATCAAATAAAATTACCTATCCTTAGAACCCCAATTGTTATTGGGTCCTAGGTCCAGGTCAGCTTGATATTACCTCCATCCTTTCTGACAGGTAAGCTGGCCTTTTTTAGAATACTAGCATTGTACCAACAATCAATTGCATAGTGGCCCACCATGCCACAACACAAACACTCAAATTTATTGTACCTTCTCTTAAGTCCAGGCTTAACAATATTGCTATCATCAGTCCTTTTAAGTGCATGTGCTAGAGCAGCAAACACTAAGGATTCTTTAATGACCTGGTGTGTTTACTCATGGACAGCACTAATAGCATTTTCTCCCTTGCCATTCAGATTACCATACTTACAGTGACCATGAGTGATGTCATGATCATACCAGTTAGTAGGATGCATCACTTTTCTGAAAGAAATAGGGGGTTTGAAGGCTAGTGGCTGAACTGGGGCTTTGCCTTTTCTTTTGGAATTAGCTACCCTAGTTCTTTCCTTGAATCTTAATCATGTCTTACCCTTTTGGGAGATAAAGTTATCTATTAAGGGTAAGACTAACTTTGGCTTTGAGAATTTAGCCACAAGATCCTTCTCTCTTTGAAGTCTGACTTTCAGACTCTTGATATGGTCATTTTTTATGGTAATTGTACCCATCTGAATAACAGTTATGTTTTTCAGTTTGGCAACTTCATTCAGCTTCAAATCCAGCACTTTTGTTGAATCTGATGCAGCCAATTTAAGAGATGCAATTTCCTCAGCCTGCTTTTTGATAAGGATTCTGCTTCTCTTAAGAGATTGCAACAGACCACCATACTCATCAATTAGTTGATGGACATCCCCTTTAGATTCAGAACCATCCTCATCCCTTGATACTGATGCTTTTGATTCTGATCCAGTATAATAATCAGAGACTGATGGTGGATTATATACCTTACTGGGACCAGGCTGATCCTGACACTGATCTTCCTCAATCAAAGCCATCAGCCCTCTACAATAATTATCTTCACTCCCATTTATAGATTCCAGCATTTGCAGGAATTCAGTTTCTATAGAATCCTATTCTGTATTGAACAATCTAAAAGTCAATCTAGTGTCAACTACCTTCACCTATGGGGGGTGGGATAAGTGATATGCAGTCTTTTTGCGGAATTAAAAATAAACCTGCACAAGAAAACAAAACACGCACAACACAGAAACACACATGCAGTTATAGTGGTTCCCCGATTTGGGTACGTCCACTCTCCCCCTTCGACCTATCTCCCAACAAGGGACGACTCAGTCACTTCACCAACAGGATTGAAATCCAATCCTCACACTATGGAAGAAACCCTTCCACCCGAAGGAGTCACTACTCCTCCACCACGGGTTGCACTCAACCCTTACAATGAGGAACCAAAGTTCTGTTACAACAAAAGTAAAAATAGAATGTACAAACTACGTTTGGAGCGCTAGGTGTCCCTCTTCATTCGATGAAGCGTTCTTGAAGAAGACGAAGAGTCCACGACCTAAGCACTCTCTCGGAGAGGATCTCCCTGAGATCGGCGGCGGCAAGGATTGCGGCGGCGATGCTTTGTAGATCCAAACTTCTTAACAAAGCTAGCAAGGTCTACAAACGATCTTATTTGGATCGATCGTCTCAATCGATTCGGAAGGGGAAGGTATTCCCGTTCAACAAACCAAGAGACAAAGGATCTCAAGAAAGAAACGTGAGACGCGTTGCTTGGCTAAGTTTCTGTCGCCGGGAGATCAAGAAGAATCCAAGACCAACAGCGGCAACAACCTCTCGAGCGACGACGGCGGCGGAAGAGATTCCGCGATTAGCTAGGTCACACGAGGCGGCCGACTTTTTCATTTTCTTCGCTACTTCTTACGTTCAAAATAGGAGAGTATTTATACTGTAGAATACTCCTTTATGACCGTTGTGGGCCCCACAAGATGAAACCCTTATTCCGGTTCAAACAGAGCCTGAGTACATGGTCCGATCCAGCGAGTCGATGGAAAATGCCTAAGGCAAATTCTGCGGGAATCATTGGTGATTCTCGACGAATCGGCAAGAATCACTTATGATTCCCGTCGAATTCTCCTTGGAAGAATTCTAGCTGAAAAGCAAGCCATCCATAGAGAATTGACGAGAATCACAATCCATTCTCGATGAATCGGCGAGAATGCAAAGTCATTCTCGATGATTCGGCGAGAATCACTTAGTGATTCTCGTCGATTCTGCCTTAGCTGAATTCTAGACGGCGTTGAGACGGCCGGATGCATTTGGCGAGAGTAGGCTAGTGATTCTCAACGATTCGTCGAGAATCACTAGTGATTCTCGTCGAATCGACGAGAATCACTTAGTGATTCTCGTCGAATTTTCCTTAGACGATTTTTCGTCTATCTTCCCGTGAGCTGGTCTTTGACCCATCCTTGCTCCTTGTCTGCTCTTGATCTATCTAAGCCCTGTACTTGAACATAAGTACACTCCAATAGAGAGAGTGCACGTAAGCCATCACACTGATTTACTCAACGAGGGATTACGTTGCACAGACCCGTGTATATTGACCTACTGCATCCCGACATTGGTGTGTACTTAGCGTGGAATAACTGCAAGCACAACTTGAAGACAAATAATAAAATACATTGTGAATTCATCTTAGCTTGACAGGAGCTTCCTCAAATCTAGGTAATTGTGGATACAATACCCAACAATCTCCCCCTATTTGAAGAAGCCAAAATCCTACTAGCTAAGATGAATACCACCAACCAAAGAATAAACACAGTAAACTAAGAAGGACAAGACACAAAGAAATAAAGGCAAACAGAACAATACTTGAGTCAATCATGAAATCATAAATATATATATATATATATCCACAAGAATTGTTCATATGACAACATGAAAAGATAAATATGCAATAAGAAATGGATAAGCAAAAGTACTAAGCCTATTTCTCCTTAGCTATTTCATCCTTAAGTTGCTGAGCCAAGTGCTTCCTGCTCTGTCTCTCAAAGTATTCTTTGGGCTTTGGATAGTATCTGGGAGGAGGAGCTTTATTTGCCACGGTTTTGGACCTGAAAAAGATGTTCCTTTTAGCTTCATATATCTTGTGCAGCTCCCACTCATACTGACTGTATACATCATTCCGATTGATTTCCCCCTTTTGTTGTAGCATAAAAGTATCCAAAATAATACTCCTCGATACAGGACTCCATCTTTCGTTTCTCACTTCATCCTCCTTCAATCTTACTTTCTTTTCAGTTGGAGTTTCTTTGGATGTCCCTTCTTGGTGTTTCCTCTTTCCTTTTGCTTTTGCTAGGGCTTCTTGGTCAAACATGGTACTACGTGCAGCTCTGGTAGGAGCCCTAGCAGCCTTTTTAGTCTCAGCCTCACTAAGTGGAACTTCTTCAACACTTACTTCTTTGTCAGCAGCAGTATAAACCTCCTCCGGAGAGGTAGCTGGAACGTGAATGCCTGAAGCCTATTGAACTAACAAGTGACAACTTTAAAAAACATATTTATTGGATTGATTAAAGTTGTCAATTATTATCTATTGAAGCCCTGCCATCTTAGCTTTATAATCTTCCTCCCCCTTTTTGGCTTCGAGGGCAATTGAGTTTGCATAAGTGTGCAGTGACTCATCGATGTGCTGCATAGTCGTTGTAAACTCAGTCAGCAGGGTTTTTTGAATTGTATTTAGAATCACCATGTTGGCATCAAATTTCTGGATGTTGTCAGCCACAACATGAGCATTCGTATTTACTACTGCCAGATCGGTCATATTTTTCTGAAGCCCTTGCATGAGAAGTGTGATAGCAGTGCCGGCCTCTGTGTACTTAGCATTAAACTTTTGTTCCATCAGATCCATCTTGTGATTGATTTCAACAACATTTTTCAGCATTAGCGCCTCAGATTTCTTAATTCTTTTTAATACCTTGTTGTGTGATTTCTCAAAAGAATCTTTGAGTTCATCCACTATCCCTTGAATGATGTTCACAGTGTGATTTGCTAGATTTGGTCATAGTGGATAACACTGGGGCATTCCTCGGTCTTCTTCTTCAGCAGAATTACTGGGGGAGCTTGATATGTGCATAAAATCCAATGGGGGAATAGGGGCAGTCTCTGTAGTTTTCTCAGGAATGCTTATCATCCTTTGCTGAGAGGACTCCCCCTCCATAATTGCACCAGATTTCTTAGGAACTTCCACTGGAGCCCGGTCCTCAGAGGGGACTTCAATATCATCCTGTGGCTCCACCATCTCCACCATCTCCCCCAAGGTTGTTTCATTTTCAACCACATCATCCTCTTCTTCATTGTCAATTGCATCATTGTCCAAGGCTTCCTCATCTTCCTCTTCTTCCCCCAGATCAGTGGCCAGGGTATCAACTGCATCTTTGGCTATCTGAGAGATATCAGAAACAACATCAGTAGGAGCAGGTACTGAGAGATCTGTCCTGTGAGTTCCAGTCGCAAGGGGTAGAGGCTTCCCCTCGGTTCCTGCAGGCAGCAGATCAGGAACTTCACTGGGTTCAGCCACGGGATCTTCTAGAGTTCTATTATCCTCATCCCCATGGGACTCAGCCAGGGATTCTTCATGTTCTTCAGCAATGGCTGCTTGACCAATTCTTCTTTCCCATCTATCAAAAACACTTGAATCCATTTTCTTCAGGTAGTGTAGAGGAACTCCCTTACTCATATCGAACCTGTCTCCATCCAGCTGGTTGAGAAACAGGCTGATGATTCTTCAAAAACTTGGGGTTCGCAGAGTATCTTTTATTTTATCAAACAACATAGCTCCCCAGTTGTATCTCTTTCGACAGACTATAGCCACTAAGATCTTAAACATATCTCCCGAGATATGATCGTGGGAGCCTGGTTTGCAGATCAGGACTTTCCCAACGATATCCGACAGCAGCTTCCCTTCCTCATTCATTTCCTTTCTCTTGATCGATTTGGTTCCTCGAGCTAGTCCACAGAATAGAAGAGTCTTGGCTCGATCCTCTTCCTCCAGATAATCTTCTTGATCAGAACTGGAGAGCTACAAATATTGTGTCAGTTTTCCTGCTGTCATCTTGATCCGTACACCGACAATCTTACTCTTGATCACTGTATCTTCGTGTCGTAGCCTTGTTGTTGTAAAGAACTCCAGCACCTCCTTATCCAGAATTTTTTCAAGGATGCTCCAGGATGAATGTAAATCCGGCCTCTTCAAGCACGAGCATAATATTCCTGAACTCATCGGAGGCATGAGAGAAGCCTGTCCGAACCAGTTCACTTCCAGTGAGGAGTCCTGCAGTGGTTCTAGGAGCCATTGCAAACTTAAACAGGACATGTTCAAGTGTCTAACCCTATAAGTACTTCTAGAATAGGAGCTACACTTAGACACGAAACTTCAAGGAAGAGGGAAACTTACCCTAGCGCCGAGCGGTTTGGCGGGACGACGACGACTGGAAGGCACGGAACCGACGGGATCGCGACAAGATCCTTGCGTCCTTAGGATAACGGAAGCACGGAGAAGTGATGGAGAGCACCGGGCGATCGAAGCACGGGGAGCTTTCTTACGATCGACGGGAAAATGTGAGGAGTCTGGGAAGTCGACGGGATGCTCTAGGGGATTCATCGGGATTTCAGTGATTTCGGACGGTGAAGAGTCCTTCGGGATTTTCTATTTATTTCTTCCAAACCGGGGAAGTCGACCGGATTTTCTATACAACTCTAAGTGGCATGTTAATTTTGTTACACCCAAGTTAATAACCGTGGCATGTTAATTTCAAGCCTTTGCCCCCAAGTTATTTCTTGATCATTAAACCTCGATCGAGTTGAACAATATATAAGCCCTATATGTAATTCCAGAGTAATTCTAGGTGAAAGATTGTAATATTTTGTTACACCCACTGGCATACGTTCTTTAATTTCAAATGGGCTGATTTATGCCTATTGAGATTCATTTTCAACTCTAAATGTAACTACAAGGAATTCTTCAGATTGTACCTAAGGGTCATTTAAAAGTTTCGTTCTGTCATCAAGTGTGTGAACATATATGTGTATATATACATATAACCATTTACTTTTAGAGTAAGAATTTACAAATTCATGTGGATATATGAGTATGTATATATATATATATGTAAACATCAATATAATATGACTCAAGTATCGAAACTGAACGCGTGTACCTGGGATCATAAAATTGATCATTCAGATCTTGTATTTGAGGAACACCAGGTGTCCAATTTGAGTAGGCCATTGTAGTTAGCACTGCTCTTATCCCAAATACTTGTTCCATGTCATTCTTGGAACATCTCATGCCTAGTTCCCATCATATTTACAGGAACCTAGACTATCCTGCGAAAAAGAATTACCCTACCTTAGGAACCCAATATGTATTGGGTCCTAGGTTCTTGTCAGCATAAAATATCGAATGCCTTCCTACAGGAATCCTGTCAGGAAGGCTAGCTCTGCCCAGAGGAAGTGGGCATACCCTTTCCCTTGGCACAGAGGGATTGTGCCAACAATCTATGGCAAAGTGACCCACCTTGCCACAGCACCAACAATCATGAATGTTGTATCGCCGTTTCTGACCTGATCTACTGACTGAGGTGGTCATGATCTTGGGTCTAAACGGGACCGGGCAGGTTCTGCTCACAAATTTGCCCTTTCCACCGAGACACGAGGGAGGGTGGATAGAGAGCATGTGGTGAGTGTCATGAGGCCTGGGAGGTGGTGCCTTCCTTTCAGTTAACACACATCCGGGGGGGCCATGGGTACTTACTGTATGTTTCTCAACCCCCCTTTCCTATGTCTTGGGGTGGTAAGAGATGCAGTGATAGCTTGTTCCTGCAGATTCATGACGAGTTGGGGCTGAGGCCGAGAATACAAAGGGTTCAAGATGAGCCTTGGGTATTCTCTCATGGGTAGCCATGATAGATCTTGCACTGTGGGTATTTTCACCTGAGGCCGATCACTCTTGCAGTGACCAAGGTTGTTCTTGTGGTCATACCTGAAAGCATGATGTGTGCCCTTCCTACTCGGGGTGGGGGGGGGGGTCTGAACACAGTTTCCCCATTTCTCCAAGAATTAATGATTTGGGAGATCCACCCATTTTCTGCTTTTCTTTTGATAGCATCTATCTTGGAAAAGTTTGAAACTATCCTCTTCTCGGTCTCTAGACGACTCTCTAGATCCGAGATCTTTGAGTCCTTTACCTTGATGGATTCCAATTGGAGATTCATCAAGGTCCTTAGCTGAGCAATCTCCTTAGCTTGTTCCTCAACAAGTAAGTTGCTCTTCTGAAGGGCACTCTCAAGGGAATCAAGATTTTCAATCTTTTGATTGAAGCTATCCATATCCATTGCATCACTGGAAAGACAACCCTCTGAACTATTCCTGTCTTCAAGAATTTAAAGAGGAGAGGAGCATGATGAAGAGGTTACCTGCTCCTGACTTTGCTGTTCAGAGTTAACATTCAGATTGGCAGTGACTGTTGTGTTAGCTTAATCAGAACTGCCTTCCTAAACTTCTTCTTCAATCTCGGACATGGACACAGGAGCCCTGATACTTAGAGATTGGTCATGACCTTCATCTTCAGAAATGAGGACCCCCATGTATGCTTCATCCTCTTACTGGCAACTGGTTTGAGCTGTCTCCGATCCCTCTATGAGGTCTGAGATGGTGTGCCACATTGACTTTGCAGTCTTACACTTGTCCAATCTAGAGCGAGATGGTCAAGACAAGACATCAGTGATGATCTGACGAATCACTTTGTCCAGGGTTAACAGTGTAAGACCCCCATTTTTTTTTCTTTTTAGACACTGGGGTCTTAGGCCCAGAACCGTCGCCTTGCGGTGATACCTTCGCACCCGGGAAGGTCGTCACTACAAAACGCCGATCCTGCCAGCCAAATCGATCACAACTGTAGCAATAAATTAAAAGCAAGTCCATAGGAATCACATGTATAGAAAATAAGCTCCACGAAGGGAGTGTCCACAGATAGTACATATAACAGAAATCTCGGGCTTATGCCCGGTACAACATGTCCTCACTACAAATCGCTCATCGCGAAAGCAAACTAATATAACTACTAGTGGTCGGGACTCACAGTCCCTGCTGTCTGGACTCCGGTACTAGACTGTCCGATCTCCAAGCGTGCCGATCTCCGGGGCTGCTCCTCCATGCTGGGCTCCGTGGTCCACTAAAATGATGTGGTTCGAAAACCATTAGTCTAAAAGACTAAGTCCTATCATCCCCCGCCCCTTCCCCCATGGCTCCTAAGCACCGAGCGGGGAGAAGGAAAGGGAAGGACATGAAGGTGGAGAATATCAAACAGCAGATGGCAGCGGAACTAAACTAACAGTAAAAAAAGATGGTAATAATGATATAAAATTTGAATAAGAAAGTAACCTTGACTTATGTGACTACACATAAGCTAAGGGATCTCTTGCAGGGCTCCTATCATATAAAAAGTCTCATACTGATTTATACGATAGGGTATCGGTTTTTATAACATGCTTAAATATATAGTACTGAAAGAGAACCTTGACTTATAAGCACGCTCGCACAAACTTATAAGCCAAGGGGTCGTTTTGCAGGGCCTAATGTATAGAGCGTCCCATACCACTTATACATTAGGTGTCAGGTTATATGCAATGGTTATGCTATGAAATACAATTATGCCATGACGTGGACATGCAAGTGCAACTCACCCACTCGACTCTGTGTACACAGACCTTTAGTTCCCCCTTTCGGAGCCGTTACCTCCCAGGATACCTCCGTAGTGGCAGACGGAAGCGGTGGGTTGGGCCTCGCCAACCTCTAAACCAGTAAAGCACTACCGGTCAGACCTATCGTACGCCTCAACATTTGGTGCACAAAGAGGACTCCTGCGTACTCTTGCCGGCTGGCGCACCGGACTTCTGTTGGCGAAGTGCTAACCACACTTGCCGAGTCAGTGTATTGGCGTCGGTGCATCGACCCTCCAATACCGAAGACCCACCACCTTATACCTTTTATACACATGTAATACTTATGAGTACAACCAACCACCAAGCTAAAGCTTCCCAGACTATCCCGTACATCATAATCAACCACCGAGCCAAAGCTCCCTAGACTATCCCGTCAGTCATAATCAACAACCGAGCCAAAGCTTCCCGGACTATCCCGTCCGTCATAATCCACCATCGAGCCAAAGCTCCCCAGACTATCCCGTTCGTTATAATCAACAACCGAGCCAAAGCTTCCCGGACTATCCCGTCCATCATAATCAACAACCGAGCCAAAGCTCGTCGGGCCATCCTTCCCATCACCATAACCATTGGCTTACTGCCCGAGTAACCCAAACTATCTCCCGAGACATTGGGGTGTGAGAGTGTGAAATCCTAAGTTTACTATTTACTCTTCATTTTATTTTATGCCTACGACTTAGGTTTGGCCCAGGACTGCCCAAGGTATTCCCTATGAAGGACTCTCGAGGGCACTAGGAGCTATGATGGGCTGAATCCCAAAGCTCCCTTTCGCAAGGCACTTATTCTTGTTGGTTAATAACTAATCCCATATCCCTTAGCTATTACATTGGATCTAATCCTAGTATTTTGACAACTTCGTCCTACGGGTTAGACGATCTTTCGTCGATCCCGAGCACCATCTAACTTTTAGCCAAACCCAACCCTTGCTCATCCAATCCTGAGTGATGAACTTATTCTAAATTATCCAAACCTATAACCACTAATCGTTGACTTATGTGCCTAACTTGTACTCCAGATTATTTCTGTAGATTTACTATATGCAGACCACAAAGGTTAAATGTCATGTAAAACGGGAAGTACATCAAATAATCATCCAATACTCCTATAATAATTAATGGAGGTCCATTATGACATTTATTGCCCGAATCCAGAATTTCACAATTTTCCTATTTATCTAGAAATTTATTAAATATTCATAGTGGCCAAAGTCTCCGAGATTGAACAGGAGGTACCAAATTTAGACAAGATAAAATTCCCCAAGATTTATGTTATACTCAATATAAACATTTAACCTAAGATCCAAGATCTCTTAATTTTTCAGCAAGGTTTAGGCCACTGATTTTAGTTTAAAGGTATCTTGCAATTATTCATTAAAAAGATAAAAAGGGCAATATTATTTCTAAAAATTCAAGGAAAACTCTAACATGATTGCAAGGGCATATAAATGCTCTGGGTCAAATATCATAAGTGATTAAAGAGTGATAATCCTCAAACAAATTCATGAACAACTTTCCAAAATTACTAAATGCATACCACCAAGGTTAAACATCATGTAAAATGGAAAGTACATCGAATAATCATACAATACTCCTATAATAATTAATGTAAGTCCATTATGAACTTTAAGCCCTAAATCCAGAGATCCAAAATTTTCCTTATTTATTTAATAATTTATTTAATTATTATAGTGACTAAAATTTCTAATAATGAACATGATGTACAAATTTCAGACAAGGTATCATTCCACTAATTTTATAGGATATTCAAAATAAGAAATTAACTCATCCTCCAAAATATCTAAATTGTTCAGTAAAGTTTTATCCCCAAATTCTTATTTCATTTTAATCCTTAAAAATTCATTTAAAGAGATATAAAAGACTATATTGCTTCCAAAAATTCAGAGAAAATTCAAGTATGATTTTAATGGAATATAAATGCTTTTGGACAAATCTCATAATTTATTTATCAGTAAAAAGTCTCAAATAATATATTGAACAATTTCCTCATTTACCAAGATTGTGAAGTAAGTACCTCAAATATGTATTCGAAAATTCTTATAAAATTTATATATGTCTATAATGATTCAAAACTTCCTCTGCCAAACTTTCATGACCTCCCAAGGGGCAGAGGGACCATAATGATCAATTTATTAAATTGAGGCATCCCCTTGTGTTATAAAGGAAGTACTATAAATATTATCCCAAAATTATCAATTAAATTACCAGAGGCTGATAATATCCTTATGACCATTCTACCAAAATTTCATCTTAGTTTGAGGATTTTAACTAGCCCATTCCAACCCTACAATATTTGTGCCCTAAACTAGGATTAGGGTTTTGTGGGTCCCAAACTTTCCAAAACCCCTAAGATTTTTACCAGAGGTTTTTACTTATGCAATTACCATTCCTACAAAATTTCATGGTCATACAAGGTGTTTTGGCCACATGCCCTTCACAAGGTACAAAAGCCCTTCCTTAGGGTTTGACCTAGGGTCTTAGGCCAAATCAATTCCAAAACCCCCAATTTTTCATTGGAAGGAGCATAAAGTCATGCCAAGTCAGTGTACCAAATTTGAACCTCTGTTGAGTTGAATTGGACATTCTAAGCTAAAATTACATTTTTGGACCAAAATGCCCTTCTTAGGGCAAGGCTAGGGTTTGCATGATTTCCATTCAAATCCCTTCCAAATTTAATGAAATTTTAACCAGAGATCAATATTGACCTCATATACCCCTCACCACAATTTGGATGAATTTGGAGTTTATTTAACCCATAAATTAATTTACCCTAGATAAATTAAATTATTTATAAAAACTATAGAAAAATTATCTCCAAAAATTCCCATTTTTGGGCAGGTTCTAGATATTGGGTAGGGTGACTCCCTGCCAAAATTTCAACTCATTTGGGCTAAGGATGAAGTGTGGGCTCTCTGTTTAATGTCTGCCTAGTCATATGTATAGCCCCCACCAAAATGCGTGCCCTGGTCAAACCAGTCACCCAAATTGGTTCAAACTAATTTTGTATGAAAAATAGACTTAGAGGGCTACCATTTATGTATTGACCATTTTTTTTTCTGAAAATGCCTCTAGGTATTTTTAAAAATTAAAAAACATTAAATACAATTGCTGTGACAGAAATGAAATGTTTCAAATATTATAACCCATAATTTATTATCAATCCCGCACGCACCTTGACGCAAAGCCGACGGCATCCCATCGTCTTCTTCCTCCAGTAGACGGCCAGGATTCCTCCCGCCTAGGCCGTCTTCTAGCTGCTGCCGTCGGCGCTCCGGCCACCTCCCCGGCCGGCCACCGCCGCCAACACCTTCGTGGTGGTCGGGGCTATCTCCAGGCGGCGGCACGGCCGCCGGGGAGCATTATTCTAGCGAACCCAAAGGTATGGATTTTCATGGAAAATCCATGATTTTGAAAATCCGATTAGGCTCAATTGAGCCCTAACCTTGTCCCTAATGATTCCTAAGGACTACCCATGTAAGGAGTGGAGGAGGACCTGCACACGAGCTTGGATGCGGGTGGAGCGGCGGGAAACCATGGCGGTGACTGGTGGTGGTCGGACTCCTACAACAATGCAGTAAAACTGCCTGGATCCTTCAGGAAAGTGGTGTGAAATACTCTCTGGACTCCAGTGAAGCTTTTAAGGAGGGGAATTGGGGTGTTAGGTGGCTGAATTGCTCCATGCCATTATTGGCCATGGTCAAGGTTGGCGGCTATGGTTGGTAGGGGAAAATGCATGGCTCCAACCATTCAAGGATTGGCTGGTTGGATTGGGGATGCCTTCCTTGTCCTAGAGGAGTGAATGGAGGGGGTTAGGGAGGGGGAGGATGAGCCCAAAAGTCCTCCTCCCTTTTCTTCCTTCTCTTTCTCTCTCCTCCATGGTGGCCTCCTCTCTCTCCTACACACCAAGCTGAAATTTTGGCTCCTACCTAACCCATGGCAGCCCACAAGTCCATCTCACCCTCAAAACAAGGTTAGCCCAATCAAAATGGACTTGAGCTTGAGTTAGCCCATTTGGGCTAGCTTGACCCAAACTTGGACTAGGGCCCACTTAGGTCAATTGTGTCCTTAAAGTTACCTTAATGGGTCCTTGGTGACCCATTGGCCTCCCCTAGGGTCAAGGTAGGGTTGGATTGGCCCTTGAAGGTTACTTGGCCCTTAACTAGGGCATTTTAACCATTTTAGGTCCAGAGTTGACTTTGGTCAACCTAGCCTTTTTGATTGGTCCCAATGGGTCCTTGGTGACCCTTTGGCCTCTCACTAGGTCTATGAGGGTATGTGTGGGGTCCATTTGGCTAAGGGACTGCAACTGGCCCTTATGTAGGTCAATTTGACCCAATTAGGGTTAGAGTTGACTTTTGTCAACCTAGCTCCTTTGACTGCCCTCCATGGGTCCTTAATGACCCATTGACTCCTCACTAGGGTTATAAAGGTATGGGTGGGGTCTTGGAGTCTTGGTGAAGCCCCATGATCACCTTAAACCAAGGTTTTGGAATTTTCTATTTGCAGACCATAGTGCCCCTATCCACACCACCAGGTCCACTTGACTTTTTCATGGGCTTCCTAGGGTTTTGTCATGACAAAACCACTCTTAGGGGTCTAGTTGGAAATGGAATGTTACAAATCCCAATAAACAAAACAAAGATTTCGTCCCCGAAATCAAGGTTAAGCCCACGGGGACTCTTATCGGGAAGAAAGAAACTTGTAACATCCCATGAGAATTGAAAGATTTACATCACGACACCATGTTTGCTATGTGAGGTTTAAAGGTGATAGTCAAATCTAAGACCAATTCGCCCAATTGGCAAAGTCTAGACCCCAATAAACAAAAGTTTAGCCCCTATTCTTGAAATTTCAGTCCTACTAGTTTAAAATAGGAAAATAAATTGAACATCCTGAGTGGTTGTGAGGTATACCTGACTGAAGAGTTCCGGGTATCTTTGTCGCATCAAGTCCTGGGGCTCCCATGTGTGCTCCTCTCTTTCGTGATTCCTCCACAGGAACTTGACTAAGGGGATCTTCTTGCGGCGCAAGATCCGTACTCCTTTGTCATCGATCCGAACCGGCTCCAAGTGAACAGACCGGTCTGAAGCTACCGGCCCGTCCGTAGTCGAAATCTGCTACTCCGGGCGTAGTAGAGCCCTCCTAAGAGAGGATATATGGAACACGTCGTGCAGACTTGCTAGCTCCGATGGCAGCTCCAGCCTGTATGCCAAGGGACCGATCCACTCCTGGATCCTATAAGGCCCCATATATCTTGGGCTGAGCTTCTTCCTCTGTCCGCGTACCCGAGTAACTCCATGCATTGGTCGGATCTTCAAGAACACCTGGTCTCCCACCCGGAATTCCACCTGATGGTGCCGAGCGTCGTAATACTTAGCCTGTCGGCTCTGTGCTTCTAGCATCCTGTCCCGTATCAATCTCACCTGAGCCTCGGTGTCCTCGACAAACTCTGAATCCAACGCCTTAGGGTCCTCGTCCTGTATCCATGACAACAGAGTCCTGCACCTCCGTTCGTACAATGCCTCATAAGGAGCCATCCTTATACTGGACTGGTAGCTGTTATAATACGAGAACTCGATTAGTGGCAATAACTTTTCCCAAGGTTCACCGCGATCCAATATGCAAAGTCGTAGCAAATCCTCCAGAGTCCTGTTAGTGCGTTTCGTCTGTCCATCCGTCTGGGGATGAAAAGCCGTACTGAAAGTTAGTCGCGTGCCCAAGTAAGTCTGCACTGACCTCCACTCCTTAGACGTAAATCGTACATCCCGGTCCGACACAATTGACTTGGGCACGCCATGATAACGGATGAACTGCTCCACAAACTTTCGGACTAACACACCCACCGAGTCATCCTTCCTGATTGAAATAAACCTGGCTACCTTCGTCAGCCGGTCGACGATCACCCAGATCGAATCATTCCCTGTCCGCGATCGGGGAAGTCTATGTATAAAGTCCATGACGATATCATCGAACTTCCACTCTGGTACTGGGAGTGACTGCAATAATCCTGCGGGGTTTCTGCACTCCGCTTTCACTAACTGGTATGCCTCGCAATGGGTCACGAAGTAGGTGATATCCTTCTTCATGCCCGGCCAGTACATAGTCTTCTTCAGATCTGCAGTCATCTTCGTAATCCCCGGGTATACCGAATATTGACTGCAATGAGCCTCCATCATGATGTCCTCCCGGACCTGGCCTCCCTCTGGTATGTAAACCCGTCCTCTAAAGCACACTAAGTCATCCCTCAGCGAGTAATCTCCCGCAGTGCCTGCTTCTAAGGCCCGGAATATCGGCTCTAGCTGGGTATCCTGCCTCTGTCCATCCTTGACCCGTTCTCGAATGTCATCCGTGGCAATTAATGACAATAGATACTCCGGGTACAACTCAGGGTGATCCTCAGAAATAAGGGATATTTGCATCTTGTTTAACATCTGAACCAACTCCAAGGCTATCAACTGTGTTCCTACTCCGGGGTTTGCGGTCTTTCGGCTCAGTGCATCGGCTACCACATTCGCCTCTCCCGGGTGGTAGTGCATCTCGTACTGGTAGTCTGCTAAAAACTCCACCCATCGTATCTGTCTGATGTTCAACTCTTTCTGCGTGTCCACATACCTCAAATTTTTATGGTCAGAGTATATGTCATAGTGGACACCGTACAGATAGTGCCGCCAGACTTTTAGTGCAAAAATGACAGCTCCCATTTCTAGGTCATGGACTGGGTAGTTCTGCTCATGCTTCTTCAGCTGCCGAGAAGCGTAAGCTATCACATGGCCATTCTGCATAAGCACTGCACCCATGCCCTGGTAGGAAGCGTCGGTGTAGACCTGGAATCCTTCTTTCCCTGAAGGGAGGGCAAGTATAGGAGCCGAAGTGAGTCGTCCCTTTAGATCTTGAAAAGCCACCTCACACCGTGGGGTCCAGATAAAGGGTACCTCCTTCCTTGTCAGAGATGTGAGTGGAAGGGCGATAAGAGAGAATCCCTCTACAAACATCCGGTAGTAACTGGCGAGTCCTAGGAAACTCCGCACATCTGTGGCCGTCTTCAACTGTGGCCAATCCCGAACTGCTTGGATCTTGGCCGGGTCCACCGCCAACCCAGCACCACTGATGATATGGCCTAGGAAAGCCACCTCATTCAACCAAAACTGGCATTTGCTGATCTTCGCATAAAGCTTGTGCTCCCGTAGTCTCTCCAGGGTCAGCATCGGATGTCGTGTGTTCTCCTCCTCTGTCCTTGAGTAAATGAGGATATCATCGATAAACACGATGACGAACACGTCTAAATATGCCTCGAATACCTGATTCATGAGGCTCATGAATGCCGACGGAGCATTTGTGAGCCCGAAGGGCATCACGGTAAACTCATATAACCCATATCTGCTACTGAAGGCAGTCTTTGGAATGTCCTCCTCCTGGATCCATAGCTGGTAATAACCCGACCTTAAATCCAATTTGGAAAAGAAATGCGCGCCTTCTAGCTGGTCAAACAGCTCATCTATCCTTGGCAGTGGATATGTATTTCGTACTGTCAATCGGTTTAGTGCTCGGTAGTCGATGCACAATCTCAGAGTCCCGTCCTTCTTTTTAACGAACAAGATCGGGGCTCCCCATGGC
The DNA here is from genome assembly GCA_039513925.1 of Platanthera zijinensis. Taxonomy (NCBI): domain Eukaryota; kingdom Viridiplantae; phylum Streptophyta; class Magnoliopsida; order Asparagales; family Orchidaceae; genus Platanthera; species Platanthera zijinensis. Next base: position 169,515,519 of record CM077080.1, on the reverse strand, counting down.
GAGGAGCTCGGTCGAACAAATCCGGCCTCCACCAGTTCCTGGAGTTGGCTTCGAAATTCTGTCAGTTATTTTGGGGCCATCCGGTAAGGGGCTCTAGCTGCCAGCTTAGCCCCCGGCACTAGCTGTATCTGGAAATCTTGCTCCCGGTGCGGGGGTAGCCCAGACAGTTTCTCTGGGAATACGTCAGCAAAATCTCGCACTACCGGAATATCCGAGGTGGAGACCTTGGCCTCAGTCATTTCAAATACAACCTCATATACTTCTTCCCCCTGTAAGTGGGCCTTGACGGCCTGTACAGATGACAGCATGAGAGGGGGAATAGATCTAGTACCTTCGATGACGAGGTAGAAATCCCTATGTCTCACGGTAACTCTCCTGGACATGCAGTCAATCTGAGCATGATTCCAGTTCAACCATGTCATTCCTAGGATCAAATCAAAAACTGGCATCTTCATGATTGTCGCTGGAGCTTGAAATATCTTTCCGTCGATTTCCGCCTCCATGTTGTAGTGGGTCGAGGTGAGCAGCTCCGATCCGTCGGGTAATCGTATCCTCATCATCAAACCCGTGAATCGTTCCACGCCTTCCAACCCTTCTACGAAGGCTTCTGATACAAATGAGTGTGAAACACCCGTATCAAACAGCGTATAAGCGGGTTTGCCGCTAATGAAAACTATTCCTGTGGGGGGGGGGGGAAAGTTAAATGTCTTAGAATCTAGCTATGGTTTTCTTTCCTAGATTGTCACTTCTATATAAATTTAAATTTCATGAGAAAATAACTTAAAATTTTCTGACGTACCAGTGATTACTTGCTCCGGGTTCCGGGGTTGAGCCAGATCCAGTGCATATATTTGCTCCCTCTCCTGCCTGCGATCTACACCCTGGAAACCACGTCCTCGACCACGTCCTCGTCCTCCAAACTGTTTGGCATGCGGGGCAGCCTGTGTTGCTGGTAGAGGTTCTCCCCTCATGGGGCAGTTTCTCCGAATGTGTCCTATCTGATGTCAGTTGTAGCACTCCGGTGGGGGAAATGCCATACCCCCGGGTCTTGGTGCCTCCCTCATCTGAAGAGGCTGAGGAGCCATTACCACCGGCTCCCTCGGCTCTCGTCTCACCTCCTGGAGAAGTTGGCCCTCTGTCCTTCTTCCCTCTCTCCCATCTGTGATGCGTCCCCGCCGCTGATCATTCCGGGCTCCCCGGCCCTGGTCCTCCGTCGGCCTCTTTCGACCCCGAGTCGTGTGCCAATCAGCCTCAATCCTCTTTACCATCTCCAAAATCCGGGAGATAGGCCCGTCAGATACAAACAACAAGGCCTCCCTCAAGTCCTCCCGCAGGCCCTTATAGAACCTCTTGATGTACCCTGCTTCGTCCAGCTTGTAAGAATCTGCATAACGAGCCAAATGGTCGAACTCCCGATGGTACTCCACCAACGTCCGGGTGCCCTGCTTCAGCTGTAAGAACCGCTCCTCCAACTCATCCCTGGCCGACTGCGGAACAAAATGCTCCAGCAGTGCGGCCCTGAACTCTTCCCAGGTAACTTCCACAACCTCCCTATCGGCAATCGTCGTGTCCAGCAGCGTCTTCCACTACCTCTTGGCATGGGACTCTAAACAAGAGACCACCAATGGAACCCTCTCCTCCCAGGGGCACCGTATCCCGGTCAACATTTCATACATAATGTCTAGCCATTCCGCTGTCCGAACAGCCGATTCTGTCCCTAAGTAAGATGGAGGAGAGAGTCCTCGGAAGATGCTCAGCCAATTGGCCCCCGGATTTGGCTACGGGGCCGGAACCTGTTGGGCCCTGAAAGCACCCAGAATAGCTGTCAGGGTTTGCCCCATCTCCGAGTGTAGGAACGGAGTGGGGACCGGGGGAGGTAATGCAACATTCGGAGTCTGCTGGACTCCGCCTTGTGGTGTTAGCTGCGCTGGGGGCTGCGTAACCGAAGTCAATTATAAGTAATCACGCATATCTTAACGTGGACAATTTCATGTGATCCCCCATATGGGCCCCCACTGCTTCCGCTGCTTAGTTTGTCCCCAAACTAAACTCGTGCGAGGGTGGCCCGGGGTTCGTGGACTGCTACATTTCGATCGATATATTTCGCTCTGATACAACTTGTAAGACCCCCATTTTTTTTTCTTTTTAGACACCGGGGTCTTAGGCCCAGAACCGTCGCCTTGCGGTGATACCTTCGCACCCAGGAAGGTCGTCACTACAAAACGCCGATCCTGCCGGCCAAATCGATCAGAACTGTAGCAATAAATTAAAATCAAGTCCACAGGAATCACATGTATAGAAAATAAGCTCCACGAAAGGAGTGTCCACAGATAGTACATATAACAGAAATCTCGGGCTTATGCCCGGTACAACATGTCCTCACTACAAATCGTTCATCGCGGAAGAAAACTAATATAACTACTAGTGGTCGGGACTCACAGTCCCTGCTGTCTAGACTCCGGTACTAGACTGTCCGATCTCTAAGCGTGTTGACCTCCGGGGCTGCTCCTCCATGCTGGGCTCCGTGGTCCCCTAAAATGATGTGGTTCGAAAACCATTAGTCTAAAAGAATAAGTCCTATCATGCCCCGCCCCTTCCCCCATGGCTCCTAAGCACCGAGCGGGGAGAAGGAAAGGGAAGGACATGAAGGTGGAGAATATCAAACAGCAGATGGCAGCAGAACTAAACTAACAGTTCAAAAAGATGGTAATAATGATATAAAATTTGAATAAGAAAGTAACCTTGACTTATGTGAATACACATAAGCTAAGGGATCTCTTGCAGGGCTCCTATCGTATAAAAAGTCCCATACCGATTTATACGATAGGGTGTCGGTTTTACTAGCAGGCTTAAATATATAGTACTGAAAGAGAACCTTGACTTATAAGAAGGCTCGCGCAAACTTATAAGCCAAAGGGTCGTTTTGCAGGGCCTAATGTATAGAGCGTCCCATACCACTTATACATTAGGTGTCAGGTTATATGCAATGGTTATGCTATGAAATACAATTATGCCATGACGTGGACATGCAAGTGCAACTCACCCACTCGACTCTGTGTACACAGACCTTTAGTTCCCCCTTTCGGAGCCGTTACCTCCCAGGATACCTCCGTAGTGGCAGACAGAAGCGGTGGGTTGGGCCTCGCCCACCTCTAAACCAGTAAAGCACTACCGGTCATACCTATCGTACGCCTCAACGCTTGGTGCACAAGGCGGACTCCTGCGTACTCTTGCCGGCTGGCGCAATGGACTTCTGTTGGCGAAGTGCTAACCACACATGCCGAGTAAGTGTATTGGCGTCGGTGCATCGACCCTCCAATACCGAAGACCCACCACCTTATACCTTTTATGCACATGCAATACTTATGAATCCAACCAACCAATAAGCTAAAGCTTCCCAGTCTATCCCGTCCGTCATAATCAACCACCGAGCCAAAGCTCCCCTGCTATCCCGTCCGTCATAATCAACAACCGAGCCAAAGCTTCCCAGACTATCCCGTCCGTCATAATCCACCACCGAGCCAAAGCTCCCCGGACTATCCCGTCCGTCATAATCAACAACCGAGCCAAAGCTTCCCGGACTATCCCGTCCGTCATAATCAACAACCGAGCCAAAGCTCGCCGGGCCAACCTGCCCATCACCATAACCACTGGCTTACTGCCCGAGTAACCCAAACTATCTCCCGAGACATTGGGGTGTGAGAGTGTGAAATCCTAAGTTTACTATTTACTCTTCATTTTATTTTATGCCTACGACTTAGGTTTGGCCCAGGACTGCCCAAGGTATTCCCTGTGAAGGGCTCTCGAGGGCACTAGGAGCTATGATGGGCTAAATCCAAAAGCTCCCTTTCGCAAGGCACTTATTCTTGTTGGTTGATAACTAATCCCATATCCCTTAGATATTGCATTGGATCTAATCCTTGTATTTTGACAACTTCGTCCTACGGGTTAGACGATCTTTCGTCGATCCCGATCACCATCTAACTTTTAGCCAAACCCAACCCTTGCTCATCGACCCTGAGTGATGAACTCATTCTAAATTATCTAAACCTATAACCACTAATCTTTTACTTATGTGCCTAACTTGTACTCCAGATTATTTCTGTAGATTTACTATATGCATACCACAAAGGTTAAATGCCATGTAAAATGGGAAGTACATCAAATAATCATCCAATACTCTTATAATAATTAATGGAGGTCCATTATGACCTTTATTTCCCAAATCCAGAATTTCATAATTTTCCTATTTATCTAGAAATTTATTAAATATTCATAGTGGCCAAAGTCTCCGAGATTGAACAGGAAGTACCAAATTTAGACAAGATAAAATTCCCCCAGATTTATGTTATACTCAATATAAACATTTAACCTAAGATCCAAGATCTCTTAATTTTTCAGCAAGGTTTAGGCCACTGATTTTTTTTTAAAGGTATCTTGCAATTATTCATTAAAAAGATAAATAGGGCAATATTATTTCTAAAAATTCAAGGAAAACTCTAACATGATTGCAAGGGCATATAAATTCTCTGGGTCAAATATCATAAGTGATTAAGGAGTGATAAGCCTCAAACAAATTCATGAACAACTTTCCAAAATTACTAAATGCAGACCACCAAGGTTAAACATCATGTAAAATGGAAAGTACATCGAATAATCATCCAATACTCCTATAATAATTAATGTAAGTCCATTATAAACTTTAAGCCCTAAATCCAGAGATCCAAAATTTTCCTTATTTATTTAATAATTTATTTAATTATTATAGTGACTAAAATTTCCAATAATGAACATGATGTACAAATTTCAGACAAGGTATCATTCCACTAATTTTATAGGATATGCAAAATAAGAAATTAACTCATCCTCCAAAATATCTAAATTGTTCAGTAAGGTTTTATCCCCAAATTCTTATTTCATTTTAATTCTTAAAAATTCATTTAAAGAGATATAAAAAACTATATTGCTTCCAAAAATTCAGAGAAAATTCAAGTATGATTTTAATGGAATAAAAATGCTTTTGGACAAATCTCATAATTTATTTATCAGTAAAAAGTCTCAAATAATATATTGAACAATTTCCTCATTTACCAAGATTGTGAAGTAAGTACCTCAAATATGTATTCAAAAATTCTTATAAAATTTTTATATGTCTATAATGATTCAAAACTTCCTCTTCCAAACTTTCATGCCCTCCCAAGGGGCAAAGGGACCATAATGATCAATTTATTAAATTGAGGCATCCCCTTGTGTTATAAAGGAAGTACTATAAATATTATCCAAAAATTCCCAATTAAATTACTAGAGGCTTATAATATCCTTATAAACATTCTACCAAAGTTTCATCTTAGTTTGAGGATTTTAACTAGCCCATTCCAACCCTACAATATTTGTGCCCTAAACTAGGGTTAGGGTTTTGTGGGTCCCAAACTTTCCAAAACCTCTAAGATTTTTACCAGAGGGTTTTACTTATCCTATTACCCTTCCTGAAAAATTTCATGGTCATACAAGGTGTTTTGGCCACATGCCCTTCACAAGGTACAAAAGCCCTTCCTTAGGGTTTGACCTAGGGTCTTGGGCCAAATCAATTCCAAAACCCCCAATTTTTCATTGGAAGGAGCATAAAGTCATGCCAAGTCAGTGTACCAAATTTGAACCCTTGTTGAGGTGAATTGGACTTTCTAAGCCAAAATTACTTTTTTGGACCAAAATGCCCTTCTTAGGGCAAGGCTAGGGTTTGCATGATTTCCATTCAAATCCCTTCCAAATTTAATGAAATTTTAACCAGAGATCAATATTGACCTCATATACCCCTCACCAAAATTTGGATGAATTTGGAGTTTATTTAACCCATAAATTAATTTACCCTAGATAAATTAAATTATTTATAAAAACTATAGAAACATTATCTCCAAAAATTCCCATTTTTGGGCAGGGTCTAGATATCCGGTAGGGTGACTCCCTGCCAAAATTTCAACTCATTTGGGCAAGGGATGAAGAGTGGGATCTCTATTTAATGTCTTCCTAGTCATATGTATAACCCCCACCGAAATGAGTGCCCTGGTCAAACCAATCACCCAAATTGGTTCAAACAAATTTTCTATGAAAATAGACTTAGAGGGCTACAATTTATGTATTGAACATTTTTTTCTGAAAATGCCTCTAGGTATTTTTAAAAATTAAAAAACATTAAATACAATTGCTGTGACAGAAATGAAATGTTTCAAATATTATAACCCATAGTTTATTATCAATCCCGCACGCATCTTGACGCAAAGCCGACGGCATCCCATCGTCTTCTTCCTCCAGCAGACGGCCAGGATTCCTCCCGCCTGGGGCATCTTCCAGCTATTGTCGCTGGCGCTTCGGCCATCTCACCGGCCGGCCACCGCCGCCAACACCTACGTGGTGGTCGGGGCTATCTCCAGGCGGCGGCACGGCCGCCTGGGAGCATTATTCCGGCGAACCCGAAGGTATGGATTTTCATGGAAAATCCATGATTTTTAAAATCCGATTAGGCTCAATTCAGCCCTAACCTTGTCTCTAATGATTCCTAAGGACTACCTATGTAAGAAGGAGTGGAGGAGGACCTACACACGAGCTTGGATGCGGGTGGAGCGGGGGAAACCATGGCGGTGGCTGGTGGTGGTCGGCCTCCTACAACAATGCAGTAAAACTGCCTGGATCCTTAAGGAAAGTGGTGGGAATTACTCTCTGGACTCCAGTGAAGCTTTTAAGGAGGGGAATTGGGGTGTTAGGTGGCTGAATTGCTCCATGCCATTATTGGCCATTGTCAAGGTTGCGGCTGTAATGGCCCACCTTGTATTGGCTTACCAGGCCGCTACAGGGATGCAGCCCGTACACCCCAACGCCTCTCTGTGCCTGTTTTTCAGCAACAGTGCGATGTTGGCGCTAGGCATCGAACCCGCAACCCTTGATTGCCAACTCATCCTACAGTGCTATCACCAACTGAGCTGCAGCTCAGTTGGTGATAGCACTGTTGGATGAGTTGGCAATCAAGGGTTGCGGGTTCGATGCCTAGCGCCAACATCGCACTGTTGCTGAAAAACAGGCACAGAGAGGCGTTGGGGTGTACGGGCTGCATCCCTGTAGCGGCCTGGTAAGCCAATACAAGGTGGGCCGTTACATAAAAAGTGCAGCTCAGTTGGTGATAGCGTTGTTGGATGAGTTGGCTATCAAGGGTTGCGGGTTCGATGCCTAGCGTCAACATCGCACTGTTGCTGAAAAACAGGCATAGAGAGGCTTTGGGGTGTACGGGCTGCAGCCCTGTAGCGGCCTGGTAAGCCAATGCAAGGCGGGCCGTTACAGCGGCTATGGTTGGTAGGGGGAAATGCATGGCTCCAACCAGTCAAGGATTGGCTGGTTGGATTGGGGCTGCCTTCCTTGTCCTAGAGGAGTGAATGGAGGGTGTTGGGGAGGGGGAGGATGAGCCCAAAAGTCCTCCTCCCTTTTCTTCCTTCTCTTTCTCTCTCCTCCATGGTGTCCTCCTCTCTCTCCTACACCCCAAGATGAAATTTTGGCTCCTACCTAACCCATGACAGCCCACAAGTCCATCTCACCCATCAAAACAAGGTTAGCCCAATCAAAATGGACTTGAGCTTGAGTTAGCCCATTTGGGCTAGCTTGACCCAAACTTGGACTAGGGCCCACTTAGGTCAATTTGGTCCTTAAAGTTTCCTTAATGGGTCCTTGGTTAACCATTGGCCTCCCCTAGGGTCAAGGTGGGGTTGGATTGGCCCTTGGAGGTTACTTGACCCTTAACTAGGGCATTTTGACCATTTTAGGTCCAGAGTTGACTTTGGTCAACCTAGCCTTTTTGATTGGTCCCAATGGGTCCTTGGTGACCCTTTGGCCTCTCACTAGGTCTATGAGGGTATGTGTGGGGTCCATTTGGCTAAGGGACTTCAACTGGCCCTTGTGTAGGTCAATTTGACCCAATTAGGGTTAGAGTTGACTTTTGTCAACTTAGCTCCTTTGACTGCCCTCCATGGGTCCTTAATGACCCATTAACTCCTCACTAGGGTTATAAAGGTATGGGTGGGGTCTTGGAGTCTTGGTGAAGCCCCATGATAACCTTAAACCAAGGTTTTGGAATTTACTATTTGCAGACCATAGTGCCCTATCCACACCACCAGGTCCACTTGACTTTTTCTTAGGCTTCCTAGGGTTTTGTCATGACAAAACCACTCTTAGGGGTCTAGTTGGAAATGAGATGTTACAAACAGTGAGAGTTTGGTCTCAGACATCTCTTTTGGACTTCTGGGGATTTGGAGATCCTTTCTAGAGCCGGAAGCCTTCATGGGAATGAAGGGACCCTCTTCCAAGATGAGTGACGCTCGAGGGTCAATGGCCTCAAGATGAAATGACACTCTCATCTTCCAGATAGGATAATACTCCTTTGTGCATGCCGGGAGTCTTAGGGGAGAGACCTCAGAATACAACTCCATGCTTGAGTCTGATCTTCTTGTTGACACTAGAGGCGGGATTCTACTCAAGGTGTTAACCTTTTTGATGAGTAACCTCGCTCTGATACCACTTGAAAGTCAATCTAGTGTCAACTACCTTCACCTATGGGGGGGGGATAGGTGATATACAGTCTTTTTACGGAATTAAAAATAAACCTGCACACGAAAACAAAACACGCACAACAGAGAAACACACAGGCAGTTATAGTGGTTCCCCGATTTGGGTACGTCCAATCTCCCCCTTCGACCTATCTCCCAACAAGGGACGACTCGGTCACTTCACCAACAGGATTGAAATCCAATCCTCACACTATGGAAGAAATCCTTCCACCCGAAGGAGTCACTACTCCTTCACCACGGGTTACACCCAACCCTTACAATGAGGAACCAAAGTTCCATTACAACAAAAGTAAAAATAGAATGTACAAAATACAAACTACATTTGGAGCGCTAGGTGTCCCTCTTCGTTCGATGAAGCGTTCTTGAAGAAGACGAAGAGTCCACGACCTAAGCACTCTCTTGGAGAGGATCTCCCCGAGATCGGCGGCGACAAGGATTGCGGCGGCGATGCTTTGTAGATCCAAACTTCTTAACAAAGCTAGCAAGGTCTACCAACGATCTTATTTGGATCGATCGTCTCAATCGATTCAGAAGGGGAAGGTATTCCCGTTCAACAAACCAAGAGACAAAGGATCTCAAGAAAGAAACGTGAGACGCGTTGCTTGGCTAAGTTTCTATCGCCGGGAGATAAAGAAGAATCCAACACCAACGGCGGCGACAACCTCTCGAGCGGCGACGGCGGCGGAAGAGATTCCGCGATTAGCTAGGTCACGCGAGGCGGCTGACTTGTTCGTTTTCTTCGCTACTTCTTACGTTCAAAATAGGAGAGTATTTATACTGTAGAATACTCCTTTATGACCGTTATGGGACCCACAAGACGAAACCCTTATTCCGATTCAAACAGCGCCTGAGTACATGGTCCGGTCCAGCGAGTCGACGAAAAACACCTAAGCCAAATTCGGCGGGAATCATTGGTGATTCTCGACGAATCGGCGAGAATCACTTATGATTCCCGTCGAATTCTCCTTGGAAGAATTCTAGCTGAAAAGCAAGCCATCCAGAGAGAATCGGCGAGAATCACAATCCATTCTCGACGAATCGGCGAGAATGCAAAGTCATTCTCGACGATTCGGCGAGAATCACTTGGTGATTCTCGTCGATTCTGCCTTAGCTGAATTCTAGACGGCATTGAGACAGCCGGATGCATTCGGCGAGAGTAGGCTAGTGATTCTCGACGATTCGTCGAGAATCACTAGTGATTCCAGTCGAATCGGCGAGAATCACTTAGTGATTCTCGTCGAATTTTCCTTAGACGATTTTTCGTCTATCTTTCCGTGAGCTGGTCTTTGACCCATCCTTGCTCCTTGTCTGCTCTTGATCTATCTAAGCCCTGTACTTCAACATAAGTACACTCCAATAGAGATAGTGCACGTAAGCCAACACACTGATCTGCTCAATGAGGGATTATGTTTCACAGACCCGTGTATATTGACCTACTACACCCTGACATTGGTGTGTACTTAGCGTGGAATAACTGCAAGCACAACTTGAAGACAAATGATCAAATACATTGTGAATTCATCTTAGCTTGACAGGGGCTTCCTCAAATCTAGTTAATTGTGGATACAATACCCAACACAATCCAATATAGGCTTCTGCTTCATCCTCTTCTCCAGATTCTAATGATGAAGAGTCAGTCCAACTCTTCTGCTTCTGAGCAACAAGGGATCTCTCCTTCTTTCCCATATTTTGATGCTTCTTCTTGTCCTTAGATTCCTTTCTTTTATCAGGACAATCAGCTATGACATGTCCTGGCCTATTGTAACAATAACAAACAATTTTAGAAGAAGTTTTTTTACTAGGATTAGAGCCATACCTGTCATCCTTAGGAGTTTTCTTCTTCTTGTAATAGTCATCCTTGGAGAGAGATGAAGATGGATTTGTTCTCCATTTCTTCTTCTTCATGAACCTTTGAAACTTCCTTGTAAAGGCAGCAAAGTCTTCATCAGAGTTGTGGCTGTCTAAAGTGTTGATGTCAGGATTTTCTGATTCGACCTCAGAAATTCTCCTGGGTTGAGAAGGATACTTTCTCCTACCCTTTCTTGTGGCTTCAGCCTTGAAGGCTACTGACTTTTCTTTGTATTAAGACCTATTACTTTTCTCCTCCTCCTTTCTTGCAGTGAGCTGCATCTCATAAGATAACAATTTTCCAAACAAGGTTGGTAGAGGTGTATCAGCAAGCTTGGCAACCTCTCTGATGACACATATTTTTGTATCCCAGTCCTTGGTTAGTGACCTGAGAAACTTGTCATTCAGTTCATATGTGCTAAAGACTCTTCCATAGGTCATTATCTCATTTACAATTCTAAAGAATTTCTTGTAACATTCAGCTATGCTATCTGTCTTGGCTTGTTTAAAGCTCTCATATTCTTGATTTAGCATGGACTTTCTATCCTCTCTTACTTCTTCAGTTCCCTCCATTTAGACAATTAAAGTGTCCCACATCTCCTTGGAGGTTTTGCAATGAAACAGATTCCTGAATGTAGAATCATCTATGTCACTCACAATTATGTTTTGTGCTCTCTTATCTAAGGTTTCTAGGATGATCTCTTCCTTAGTCATTTCAGAATAGCTCTTTGGTGTTTTGAGATTTGCATAATGAACTAATATGTTCATAGGAATGAAAGGTCCTTCTAGAACTGTGATGTAGATTCTTAGATCAAATGCTTCCATGAACAATTTGACCCTCTTTTTCCATATGCCAATGTTTTCTTTCCTACAGATATTAAGTTTCATGGATCCAAGTTACTTCTTATTTTCACTTGAACCCATTCTGGCTAACAGTTAATTTCTTTGGAGATCTACATAGACGGTTAGGTCTATATTTGAGTGAACCTCCCTATGATACCACTTGAAAGATTTAGTTTATAGAGCCTAAACACTTAGAGGGGGTGAATAGGTTCAAATCCTTTTTAACAACTTAAGCAATTTAAAGTGTTAAACACAACACAACTATCACAGCACAAAGAATAACAATCACAGAAAATTCACAGCACAACACATAATATTTTATAGTGGTTCTCAAATTTATGGGTATGTCCACTCTGCCCCTTCACCTGTCTAGTAGAGTACTGGATTCAGCCAAACTTCCTTCCACTATCTCAGATCCTCAGATCTTATAACTCAGAATCCAATTGGTTCCTACAGCTCAGACTTCTTCAAGTCCTACAACTCAGAATCTTCCCAAGAATCCTACCTTAGGCAACAACCCTACCTCAGCCTTAACCACCAGGACTATAACTCAGATCACCAAGATCCTACCTCAGGCACTCAGTCCTACCTCAACCTTAACCACCAGGCCTACAACTCAAATAAACAAGATCCTACCTCAGGCACTCAGCCCTACCTGAGCCTTTATATGTTTAGGCTTACAACTCAGAGAGATAACTCTCATACACTCAGATCTACAAGAGATCTTATAGAAAAATTGAGTGTTTAAAATAATAAATTCTTCACCCAGATAGAAAGAGAATGAGGTGAAGTCTTTCTTCATAAGTTCTTTATAGAACTGACTTCTTAAGATCCAACTTGTCTTAGCTTCTTCAAAGCTTCTTGAATCTGAACAAATTAAGGTTGATCTCAAAATGAAGTTGGAGATGATCTTCAATCCAGCTTCCTTCTTGTATTCAGAATTAGATCTAAACTCCTCTTGTAGACTTGTTCAGGATCTTGCTTCTTCTTTTGTGTTTGACTCTTAGTTCGTCATTCACTCTTTACTATCTTTTCTATTTACTATATTTTTTTTGTGATAGAATAGGTCTTTATATAGAACCCATCCATGGTTACCGTTAGATCCGGTACATAACGACCTTCTGATAGCTCTGACAGATATGACAGCTTTGTTACCTATGACAGCTGTCAGGTCTTCAGTCTTGATACCTGACCCCTCCTTGAACTTCTATCCAGAAGAGACATGTCTGGATAACACTTCAAATGTGTCAACACAAATAGACCATGTGCCCACACAAGTCTTGATGATGTCGACACATCTCCTAATATGTCGACACAGTCATTCTTTAACTTATCGACACAGCTTCTATTGGATGTGTCGACACAAGTCCTGTGTGTTGACACAACTGCTTCTAGTCTCGACATAGCTTCTGTTGACAATTTCTTGAGTGTGTGTCGACACAAGGCTGTGTGTCGACAGAACTACTTCTAGTCCTGATACAGCTTCTGTTGACAGATTTCTTGAGTGTGTGTCAACACAAGTCCTGTGTGTTGACACAATTGCTTCTAATAGAATTTCTGTGTGTCAACACAGTCTTGTGTGTCAACACAATCTGGCTTATGGTGTAGACACATTTCCCTCACTAGTGTTGGCACTTGTACTTAGAATATTTTCCTGCATTTCTTTATCCTACACATTGAAACTCAACATCCCATCAAATACACATTAATGTATATCATTGAGTTGAGTGAGGCTTCTCCAAATCTGGTACACAGTTTCCAGTGTACCCAACAAGTCTGCTAGTAGAAGTACTTGGCTTATTCTGAGTTTCATTTATAGCATTCTTCTTTGTAGTTGACCTGCTATTAATGGCCTTAGAGCTAGCCAAGTCAGCCTTACTGACAGACTTACCCTTTGTATGGTTTTGGCTGGAAGAGCCTGTGAATAGTCCACTTCCTTCTCCTTGAGTGTAGGGGCTGGAGCACCAAATACAAATGGTCCATGATGAGCCATCTAGACTTCTTCATGGGGAGCCTTCTATGCACTCAAACTCATGCCCTTCCCTCTTCCATTGTAAGATACATTTGTACTCTTACAAGGAAAATTCTAGTTCTTCTAGTGACCAAACATGCAGTCTTGGTCATGCCTGTTGGAAGGGAGGATTACCTTGTGAAAGATGGCCTGAGGGAGTACAGGAGCCTTGCCTTTCCCTTTGGAATGACCAACTGTAGAATTCCACTTAAACCGTAAGCCTCTCTCATCTTTTTGAGAGGTAAAGGATTCAATCAGTAGCAATACAATTTTGGGATTTAAAAAACTAACCACAATAATTTTCTCCTTAAGGAGCTTCTCTTCAAGATCCATAATGATCTTGTTCTTCTGGATTATGGTCTCAATTTGGATGATTGAGATAACTTTTAGTAGGCTAACTTCCATGGCCTTCTGATCCAGCAAGGATGTTGTCTTAGCCTGCTTAGCAGCAGTTACTTAAAGGGAGGTAATCTCCTCAGCCCGCTTTTGGCCAACTTCCTGCTTCTTCTCAAGGACTCCAGAATTTCACCATACTTGTCAATCAATTGAGTGACATCTATCTCAGACTCAGAATCATCTTCATCACTAGATAAAGATGCTTCAGAATCTAGACTAGTCTCATAATCTGAATAATAAGAAGAACTAGACAGAGAATGTAGCTTTTGTAAGACCCCCCCCCCCTCCCGAAACACAAGACACGGTCGAGGGGAGTCTTATGTTCAGGACAGCCTCCTTGCGGTAACCCCAATACACAGGTTGACTAATACTACAAGACGCCTATCCTGCCGGCTAAACAAATATCATCCATGCCAACCCAACATAAAGAACAAAATAGAAGTCAAAATCCACATAAGTAATAAGTCCACAAGTACATCAATAATAAGAAGAATCAACAAGCTTCTATAATATTAGAGTACGTAAAACTTTTCCCAAAGGGCTATAATAGAATCTCTCAAAAACTCACATCATTCACTGATGGCAGCGATGGTATCGTCACTTTAGGCCCTGTCACCCTGGCCTGGCTTCCCTCTTATGCAACCTACTATTGCTCTATCTGCAGGGTTTCTTCCTAAAAGGAAGACGTAGAAACCATTAGTCATAAAGACTAAGTGGCTATCACATCCGATCCCCCGGTGACTCTTAGGCACCGGGCAGAGAAACAAAAAGGGTACAATATATATGTAAGTTGTAGTACAAGTAGCTGGTATAAGACTAATCAATATCAAAGTATCCAACATGTACAAAAAGTCAGTATATCAAACTACACTAGTAGCTCTACTATCATCAGCAGTATACAAGTATGATCCTACAACATGAAAGTAACTCAACTTATATTTGAATTCCCATACAGACATATAAGTTAAGGATCAACTTAATAGTAAAGTAACTCATCATATAAGAGTGCCCATACAAACTTATATGATATCGATCTTATGTATGTAATGCAATGCAATATTATGAATGCAATGCAATGACTCACCCATGCTCACACACACATACACTACTATGTCGACACAGACTTGTAGTTCCAACTTTTAAAGAAGGTAGCTAACCTCTCAGGCATCCATAGTGGCCAGACGGTGAAAGTGGAACGAGCTTTCCAATACTAGGCGAGCAATCACACTACCAAGCCTAGGCCTCCGTATGCCTCAACTCTACGTGTTGGGTCTATTGCCCACAATTTCCTGGATTTGAGTGAAGTCAATCTTATCAATGATATACACATATAAGTAGATGACTATGATAGGTAAGGTAGCCTAAGTGGCTAAGTCAGGTAAACACTTACCTAAGGTGTGGGATGATAGAAATCTGTCTAAGTCCATAGGCGTTGAGTGAAGGAACATCACTAACCAACAGATGACTTATAGCGCTGAGTGTATCCTATACTGTCATAGCCTAAGTTGGAATGTGCTGAAATATGGCTAATTCTACAGGCATTGAGTGAAGTCAACTCACTCAACGCCATATGTCTAAAGAGAAATTTGGCTAAGTGTTTTGGCGTCGAGTGATGAATACACACTCAACGCCATACAACAAAAAGGCTATAAGATGAACTAGTTGAATAATGTTAAAATTCATCGAATTGAGTTCAGAGTTCGTCGAGCTAATCTCACATTTCATAGAACTAAAGTTAAGAGCTTGAGTTCTGAGTTCGTCGAGCTCAGTTGAGATTTCATCGAACTTAGTTCAGAGTTCGTCGAGCTCATCTCACATTTCATCAAGCTAAGTTCATAGCTTGAGATTCTGAGTTCGTCGAGATCAGTTAAGAGTTTGTCGAACTGAGTTCAAAATTCGTCGAGCTCAGATTCACCATTCATCGAACTCAGAAAGACAGTCTATGCCCAGTGATTATTAAATACAAAAAATTGGCTAAGGAAGAAAGCGATGAGTGAGGCGTGTTCACTCAACGCTCTCAACGCTTAAGTTGTTGAAGAAGCAAAAATTTGGTTAAGGCAACAAGCGTTGAGTGGAGGTTACTGACCCAACGCTGTCAACGCCTAGTGAAGACAGAATTTTTTATAAGGGGTTTGGCGTTGAGTGATGCTTACTCACACAACGCCAAGCAGTAGAAAGCTGATAAAGCAAGTTGGCGTTGAGTGAAGCTGAATCTCTCAATGCCTAGAAACAGACTTTATATTATAAGAAGTTTGGCGTTGAGTGAAGGTTACTCACTCAACGCCAAGAGACAGTAAATCTGTCTAAGTGGTTTGGCATTGAGTGATGCTTACTCACTCAACGCATATTCTCTGATGCTTTATTTCAGCTAAGTACACAGGTGCTGACATCAGCAAAATCAACAAGGTCAACTAAGGTCAATTCATACACGGGGAAGCTACACTACCCGACAAAACTTGTCATAAAACTACTGTACATCTTCTTCCGTTAAAGCAAGGCGCAGCTGGAAGCTATAGGTGGAGCCCACCGATCTCTAAGAGCCATTGATCGACGAACTACAAAAGGAAGAGATAGGGCCATGACAAAAACAACTTTAGGGCATACAATATTCAAAAAGGAGAGCAGTTGTCTTCATCTTCTTCGCCATTACTGCATGTGAAAAGCTTGAAGCTCTCCAGCAAAAAAAGTTAAGTTAGCTGTGCAAGTCTCCATCTGCCACAGTAGATTTAGAATAAGTTCTGAAAAAAGAAAAACCTTCATCCTTTAGCAGGTTCAGTGAGTTATTTGGAGACTCAAGATCAAAAGGTCTTTAGCCTTCAGCAACAAGTTCAGAAGTTATCTTCTCAGTTCCTCCAGCAAATCGTTTCCCTGCTGTGAGGAGAGTTGGAGCTGAAATTTCTCTGCTCAAGTGGTTGACACAGAGAAATTGTGTCAAAGTTAATTAAACTATTACTTTTTGTAGGATCCTTCTAGATCTGAGCTGTAGGACCTTTGGGTCTGAGGTAGGGTAAATTTGCCTGAGCTGTAGAAGAGTGCTACTCTCTAAGGTAGGTGAGTTTTACTCACTATGTAGTAGGGAAGTTTTGCCTGAACTATAGGATAGTGCATCTCTCTGAGTTGTAGTTGCAAGCTTGCTCTGAGGTAGGGTATCCTCCATAGCCTGAGTGGTAGAGCTTAAGTGCCTAAGGTAGGTGATACTTGTATTAGTGAGTGTAGGCCTTTATGGCTAAGGTCTAAGTCTTGGAGGAGACTGAGAGATCTTGAGGGATCTGAGGTGTAAGCTCCTTGGAGCATTGGTTTGGAGAAGTACATTGACTAACAGGAAGTTAGCAAGATGGGAGGAGAGTGGGTGTACCCTTAATTTTGGGGAACCACTATAAAACACATGTGTGCTTTTCTGTGTTTGCTTTGATTTTCTTAATTATAGGTGCTAAGGACAAGCTCTAAATCACTCTAAGCTGAAAGCTAAAAGAAATAAACAAGTTATTTAAAAAGGTTATCAAAAGACCTAAGCAGACTTATTCACCCCCCCCCCTCTAGGTTGCTAGCTACCTTGAAAATAAGATCTTTCAAGTGGTATCAGAGGGAGGTTCCTCAAAAAGGCTTTAACAATCTGAGTGATCCTCCAAGGTAGCTATTGCTAAGTGTTCATGGGCTCAAGAGAGAGCCAGAGAGAGATGAGTTCCATGAAACTCCACATCAAAAGGAAGGAGCAGTTTAGAATATGGAAGGAGAGAGTGAGGCTATTCATGGAAGTCTATGATCCAAGAATTTTTGCAACTATTAGGGAGGGACCTGTCATTTCCATGAAGGTCTCTACTCTGGATGCCAACATCCAGACACCAAATACACACCCTGAAATGACCAAAGATGAGGTCATATTAGCTGGCATTGACAAGAGAGCACAGAAAATTATTGCCAGTATTGTAGATGAATCAACCTTCCTTAACTTGGTTCAGTGCCAGACCTCTAAGGAGATGTGGGACACCCTTGTGGTCTCTGCTCAACCAAGAGTATAAGACTTTCAAGCAAATCCTGAAGGATATCATAACTACATGTTATGAAAGATTCTTCAGGATCATTAATGAGTTGAATACTTATGGAAGGGTCTTCAATAATTATGAAATAAATGACAAGTTTCTCAGATCTCTCACTAGAGACTGGGATACTAAGATCTATGCCATAAGATAAATGGCCAAGCTTGCTGACACTCTTCCCCAAATATTGTTTGGGAAGCTGCTCTCCTGTGAGATACAGCTGCCTGCCAGGAAGGAGGAGGATCCCTCCAACAAATCACTGGTCAAAGAAAAGTCCTTGGCTTTCAAAGCTGAAAGCACAAGGAAAGGCAAGGAAATGATTTCTTCTCCACCAAGGAGACCAGCTGAGTAAGATAGCTCTGACTCAGAGGCATTAGACAGCAGCATGTCTGAAGAAGATTTTACAGCCTTCTCCAGACAACTCCAAAGTTTAATGAAGAAGAAGCATTAGAAGAAAAAGCTTTCCAATTCCACTCATCACATAAAGAACCTGTCCAAGACTTAAAGGTATAGTTCTAAACATAATAAATATAACTCCTCTAAAGTAATTTGCTACTATTGCATCAAGCCTGGGCATGTGATAGCTGATTGCCCGGAGAAGAGGAAGGAGACTGAGGAGAAGAAGAAGCACGAACGCAAAGGAAAGAAGGAAAAGTCCTTCATTGCTAAGAAGGAAAAGAGTTGGACAGACTCATCATCTTCTGAGTCTGAAGAAGAGGAAGCCTATATTGGGCTAGTTGCTGCTGCTGTTAAAGATGAATCTATTGCAGCAGGAGAAGTCAATCCTCCAGGGAGGATAGGAAATAGAGACCCTATGACACTTTCAGATAGTGATTCAGAGGTGGATGAAGATGTCCACAGCTACAGAGGTTTGATGGCAATTACAGATGAGGAAGGAAACTAGGATTAGTCGTGTCAGAGCAAGGTACATCTACTACCTAACTCTGCTTAACTGTCTGAGTTTGAGATTAGTCCTTGCTAGAAGCCTCTTCACCCTATGTTGAAGAAGATTCTGGATCTGAAGGAGATGTCAATCAATTGATTGACAAGTATGTAGAATTTATAAATGCCTTCAAGAAGGTCAAGATGTTGTCTAAGAAGCAAGCTAAAGAGATCTCAACTCTTAAGCTTGTAGTGGCCCAACAGACTATAACATAATATCTGCTGGACCAGAAAGCTAGGGAAATTAGCCAACTGAAGTCCGTCTTGGACATTCATGTAGCCTCCATCAAGCACAAGAACTGTCTCATCAGGGAGCTTGAAGATAAGCTTGAGAAGGAGAAAAGATTAGTGGCTAGCTACTCTAATCCAAATACTATCCTCCCCTTTATAGACTCCTTCTCCTCTCAAAAGGGCAAGAAGGGGTTGGGATTCATGGGAAGCTCAAGACTTGATCCTTCCAAAAGGAAGGGCACGGATCTAGCTCCACCTCAGCCCATTGCTTCTAAGCCTCCCATTCTTTTCAGAAAAGTTTTGATACCTTCTAACAGGTATGACCAAGAAATCTCTTATGGTCACTGTGAGAGGGGTTGTTCATCTTGTGTGAACAAAGATGTTCACTGCTATGGTGAAAGTTTTGATAGGGTGTGTGCAGTCAAAGCTGCCAATAAGAAATTTCAAATGGCCCAATCTGGACCATTTGTATTTAGTGCTTCTTCACCAACTCTGAAGAATATTGCTGCAGCCAATGCTCAGAATCTGACAGTAAAGGTTATGACGAAAGGAAAACTCCAAGAATCTGGCTGATCTGGGCATATCTGAAGCCATCAGAAGCACGCTTTCTAAAAAGAAGCTAGCTGCTACTGGCACTCAGGGCAGACCAAATCAGCAAGCTATAAGACTTACCTTCAGTAAAATTCCGGCTAAAAGAAATCAGAAAAAGGCTGCAACACATCTTCCTCCTATCAAGGTTGCAGCTCATCAAGCTGCAGGGCCTTCACAGAAAAGAAGATATAACATACATGATTGTTGGTGCTGTGGAAAGATTGGGTATTTTTCCATTGACTGATGGCACAATCCTAATGTGGCCAGAGCTAGGTTCAGTCCACCAGCTAGAAATTCTACTAGTAGATATGTTCACTTTCATGCTAAAATGCACCTAGGACCCAATAGATATTGGGGTCCTAAGGTTAAGTAATTTGTATATTGCAGGATAGTTCAAGGTACCATACCCCTATATGGTACTTGGATAATGGTTGTTCCAAGCACATGATTGGAACAAGGAGGAACTTGAAGGAGTTTACTCTAGAAAAAGATTGATCCAAAGTCATCTTTGGAGGTTTAGATAGCGGTGTAACTGGAAAATATGGTAAGATTACCAAAGGCATAGTAACCATAACCAAGGCGTCTTATGTTGAAGCGTTGCATCACATCCTTATAAGAATAAGCCAGCTTTCTGATCTTGGCTATGTTATTGTCTTCCACAAGGATTAGTGCCTAATTTGAAGGTCAAGTGACCAAGAGGTCATCTTGACAGGCATTAGGAGTGGAAATGTTTATTGCTTGAACTTTCTATGTCTAGACACAGATTCTCCTATCTGTTTAGTGGAAAATGAGAAAGTCTCCTACTGTGTCCAGTAGCACAAGAGACTAGCCCATTTGAATTTCAAGACTATTGGAAAGCTCTTCAGTCAAGGGCTAATTAGGAATTTCCCCAATATGAAGTGCTCTAAGGAGTGTATTTGCTCAGCTTGCTAAAAGGGTAAGCAGACAGAAATCTCCTTCAAGGGTATTGGGACCAAAGACTCTATGAGGTGCTTATAGCTCTTGCACTCTGACCTATTTGGTCCTATACAAGTTCACAGTCTTACTAAGAAAGTCTACACCTTAGTGGTAGTTGATGACTATTCTAAGTTTACTTGGGTGATCTTTCTTAAGAAAAAGGATGAAACCCTTGATGTCTTTATGAGGTTTGTCAAGAAAATTTAGAATGAGCTTGGCTGTTCTGTGGTCAAAACCGGAAGTGACCATGGGATAGAATTCCAGTCTAATAGCATGAAAAAGTTCTGTGAAGAGCATGAGATTCATTAAGAATACTCTTCACCTAGAACACCCCAACAAAATGGGATAGTTGAGAGGAAAAATAGGACTCTCATTGAGGCTGGTAGAACACTATTGAGTGACACATCTCTCCCATAATATTTTTGGGCTAAGGCAGTATATACTGCATGTCATGTCCTCAATAGAGCCTCTATCACCAAAGGCCACAAGAAGACTCCCTATGAGATCTTGAATGTCTGAAAACCAAATCTGGGCTATCTCAGAATCTTTGGTAGTAAATGCTTTGTGCTTCACAATGGCAAGTCCTATGTGACAAAGTTTGATGTCAAATCCTATGATGGAATATTTGTTGGGTACAATAATCATAGCAAAGCATATATGATCTACAACTTGAAAAGCCAAGTTGTAGAAGAATCAGTTCATGTAGTCTTTGATGATTATACCATGATTAACAATGGACTGCCTAATTCCCTTTATAGTACTACATGTACATAATAGATTATGGACAAGCTAACCATCAAAGAAGCATTACCAGTCATCCAAGATGATATGGATACTCCAGAAGATCTACCTGACACACTGGGAGTGGATGAAGATCAACAAGAAGATGTCCCTGTTGCTGAAAGAAGACTGTCACCTGCAGTCAGACATATAAGAGATCATCCAGCACACTAGATCATTGGTGAGGCAAGTCATGGAGTAATGATAAGGAGCAGAAGTAAGAACACAACCATGTATTCAAGCTTTCTATCCAAAGTGGAGTGTAACGTCCCGATTCACGCTAGGCCCCTCGTGCGCGCTTTTGAGTTAAGAGAGCTAACTTGGGCTCAGGGAGTGAAGAGGACTAGTCTTACACTCATGTAGAAAAGAGAAATTGGTACAGAATTGGACACAGGTAGAGATACGTCTGTGTCTCTACCCATGTGCATCGAGTAGAACTCGAGAGGTGTCGAGTGGAACTCGAGAGGCCTGTCCCGAGAAGGACACAGATAGAGATACAGGCGTGTCCCGACCCGTGTGCATCGAGCAGAACTCGAGAGGCATTGAGTGGAACTCGGAAAGGCTTGTCCCGAGTAGGACACGGGTAGAGACACGAGCATGTCCCTACCCATATGCATCGAGTGGAGATCAATGAAATGTGTCCCGAGTAGGACACGGGTAGAGACACGGGCGTGTCCCTACCCGTGTGCATATCTCCAGGAAGCCGACCGTGTCTCCCGAGCAGGACACAAGTAAGAACACAGGCATGAACACGACTGTGTCGCGTGACACGGGTAGTGGACACTAGCGTGTCCCTAACCATGTTGGTTTCCAAATGACACTTTAATCGTCGATGCCGATTTACCCGAGCAGGATAGGGGTAGAGACAAGGGCGTGTCCCTACCCGTGTCATTTCTCAATAAAAAGGGGGAAATGGAACCCTAGCCATTTTTTATTCTCTTCCAAGACATTTTCTGGAGAAACTGCTGGAGGAGGGAAGCAGTTGCTGCGATCAACAATACTCCGTGAAGAACCATCACCGCCGCCAAGGAGAAGAAGATGTTGTCGCGAAGGGTGACGAGATCCATGGCCAGAAATGGTGGAAACACCAGAAACGAGGTGAGCTTCCTCCCCTCTCCCTTTGGTGCTAGATCTGTAGTTATTCCTAGGTAGTGGTGCGCATAAAGACTTCGGTCCCGGTCCAGGACCGGTCCTGGGCAGGACCGGTTTTTTGGGATACCGGTCCCGGACCGGTCCTGCCGAAACCGGTCTATGTCCGGGACCGGTTTTTTCTTTGAAAACCGGGACCGACTGGGACCGGAAGGACCGGTCCCAGACCGGGACCGGTTTTTTAATTAAGTATTTTAATTAATTTTTTTTATATATTATTAAATTAAATAATAACATGTATTAACATTAAATTAAGTATATTTTTTATATATTAATTTATTATTTCGTTTTTAATAATTTAAATAAATAATAACATGTAATAATTTGAAAATTGAAATGAAAAATAGTAAAGTAAATAAAATTTTTTATTAAATTTGAAATAAAACTACAAAATCAAAATACAAAATACAAATTATAAATTCAAAATACAAACTTGAAATTACAAACATTATCATTAAAATTGAAATTATAATACAAAATACAAATTCAAAATCTGGAGTTGAGCCTTGGACTCGTCTTCAACTCCGGCGTCGCTTTTGAGTTTGAACTCGTCTTCAACTTAAAAGTCATTATTCTTCGGCGCTCCCCAGATTTAAGCTATTAAGCTCGTCTTCAACTTCAGACTCACTGTCTTCAATTGACGAGACGTGTTGTCTCCTCCTTAAAGCGTTCAAATAGTCCTTGTAGCAAATGCAAATCTCCAAAGATTCTTCGGTCAAACGGCTCTTTCGCTCGTTCAGAATCCTGGCACTCAAAGAAAACGCAGACTCTGAAGCTACTATACTAACTTGGATGGTTAGTAAATCACGGGCCATTAAGGCCAAAATAGGATAATTATTAGATTTAATTTTCCACCATTTTAAAATATCAAAATTTTCAATTTCGTTCGCGGTCATAAAATCTTGAAACTGTGTTTTGCTATATAAACCTAATTCGTTTAAAGTACTCGAAGTTCGTTGTTTTTTCTTCGAAGCTAATTCTAAAAATCTATTTTTTAAAATATCTTTTGTTCGAGGGGCGGTGGATTCCTCGCGAGGTCGCAATCCATATAGTTGATCGTAATAATTATATAGACGAGTAAAATCAGAATTAAATTTTGAAACACTAACGTTTTGAAAATCACTAGAAGATTCGTTTAACTCTAAATTTCGATTAATTTCCTCTATAAAAATTTCAACCCCGTCTACACCCATTAAAGGGTTTAAAGCCGCAGCACAAGAAAACATAGGTGGCATATGCGTATAATATTTTAAAAACTTTGCCTCCATTATTAATATTAACGGACGCCACATTGAGTTAATTTTATAAGTTTTAAACGTTTCAGTAATTAATAAAAAAATTTCAATAACAAGAGAGCTAGTAGGATAATAAACTCCAGATAAAGTAGTTATTGCCCGATAAAAACTTTCTAATAAATTTACGTAATGTTCGATTACGGCCCAATCGGATGCATCTAAATCATGTTCTTCTTCTACACTATTATAAAATTCTATCAATAACGATTTTTGTGACAAAGCCCGTTTTAACATTTTGTACGTGGAATTCCATCGTACCTGCATATCATACGATGGGCCCAAAAATTTTTTACCCTATGCTATAATAAATTTTTTGAAATCTTGTTTTCATCGTTTTGAACTATAAATAACTCGTAACATAGTATGTATTTTAATAACATAATTTTTCATACAAGTTAAACTATCTTGCACAATTAAATTAAGAACGTGACATACGCAACGTGTATGAAAAAAAATACCATCTAGCATAGGTTCCAGATCATTAATCAAATATTTAATAGCCATATTATTATTCGATGCGTTATCAAACGAAATACTTAAAATTTTATCTTTATTTTAAAATCTCTAATACAGTTAATAATCACCTGATAAATTGCTTTACCGGTGTATGGATATTCAAAACCTTCAAAACAAATTATACGTTTATTTAATTCCCAACTATCGGGATCGACCCAGTGACAAGTTATGCAAATATAAGAAAGTCCGTCAACTAAACCGCTAGTCCAAACGTCGCTCGTTAAACTAACTCGATCGTCGAATGTTTCAAAATAATTTTGTAAATATAATTTCGATTGCAGGAAAGCTTGTAAAGCATCACGTCGAGTTGTAGTACGACTTACTTGTTGGTATTTTGGTTGGAGTGCTTCGTGTATGTAAGACGTCATCTCGTCGTTGTCGTAGTAGTTGAACGAAAGTCCGCTTTTGATTACATTCTCCATCTGTCGCTCCCGTTGCCGAGCTTGGTCATACGTCCAAATGTGCCTGGTCGTCGAAATTTGAGTTTGGTTGGCCTCCGACAGGGCTTGTTTGGAAAGACACGATTTGTTGTGTCGGGAGAGCGTTGTGTTGCTACTGTTAGCGGCCATAAGCTTCGCGCAAAGTTTGCACTTCGCCTTAATTTCTCCGCCGACCCGCACTTAATCGAAGTTTTCCCAGACCGCCGCTTTATGTCGGTTCTCAACGATCACATGATCGACGGACGCTGAGGAGGACGCCGACATGGAGGAGGAGGAAGCAATTTAATAGTTAATACGAATATGAGTGAGAGAGAGAGTGAGAGAGATAGTGAGAGATAGGGATTAAAAGAGGAAAATGAGGGAGAGGGGGGATTTATAAGAATTAAATTTTAAAAAAAACAATTTTTATTAATAAAAAAATATATTTTGTAATTCTTTTATAAAAGAGCCAAACGACTCTTTTATAGAGCCGTTAACGGCTCTTTTATAGAGCCAAATGGCTCTTTTATAGAGCCGTTAACGGCTCTTTTATAGAGCCGTTAACGGCTCTTTTATAAAAGAGTCGTTAATGGCTCTTTTAAAAGAGCCGTTAGGCTCTTTCCGGTCCCGACCGGTCCTAAAACCGGTCCCGGACCGGGACCAGTTTTTACCCTAAAATAGGGGACCGCCAGGGACCTCTGGACCGGTCTGGGACCGGACCGGTCCTAAGTGGGACCGGTCCCTGTCCAGTCCCGACCGGTCCGGTCCTAACCGGACCGGTCCGGACCAGTCTTAATGTGCACGCCTATTCCTAGGTGAGATGTCGACTCAAAAGAGTCTAGACTTGTGAGATGTGTATCTTCCTAGGAAGAGGGAAATCTAGGGCTTGTGCTCTATGGATAGTGATGTCTTCAACCTCTCCTTCTTTCTATGTGATGATAGGGAGATGGTTTTGTGAAGAGAAATGGCCTCATGAGGGTGAATAAAGGAGGAGGAATTTATGATGTGATTTGGGAAGGTCGGCTAGAGGAGGAAGATTAACCGATGTCGTTCATTCTGCCTTAAGATGCGTGTAGAAATCTGTGTTCTGCACGCAACAATCTTCTTGGCAACTTTCAGACATTATATAGCAAGATCTGGGATTTTGACTAAACACAAAAGTCATAGCCCTTGGAAATACCTTTCCAACGAGTGGTTACACGTCTTCAGGAAAATTCTGTAGCCACGGGAAATTTGATCGAAGTAGAGGGCTGACAGGCTAAACGTGGAGAAAATATAATCTGTACGCAGCAGGCTTTGGAGCCAATTTCATGTTGGATACAGTATGATATGGGTCGTAGACTGAACATAAAAGTTTTAACCCATGGAAAGACCTTTCCATCGAGGGGTTACACGCATTCACCGGATTCCTGTAGCCTTGGAAATCTCCGGTCGAAGCTGGTGTCCAGAAGGTGTTCTACACCTGAATTTCCTGGGTTACTATAGAATCGGGTTTTGACTCGGTAGAGATCTTGTAACAAATTGATGTTGAGGTTTTTGCGAATTATAATATGCCTAACCGTGATAATTCAACGAGTGATGAAATTGTTGGATAAACCCCACATAAACAATGTTGAAATGAAATGGAATTGAACGAAACAATTTGGTGGCGGTTAGTGAACGAATGGTAATTCGTCGATTAATAACAAGATTGTCTTGAAGTTGTGTATTTGGTCGGTGTTGATTATATTTAGATGATAAACTCATGTGCGCATGAATGATTGAGTTTGGTAAAAGAGTTGTAATCGGTGATGTTAAAGTTATGTGACCATAGTTTAGACGTAATCATGTTGGACGAAAGAGTGATGCATGGTCATGAGGCTTGTCATATAGGGAAGTCTAAGATGGTCCATTGTATGAGGTGGTTTGCCACCTGTGTTTATTGTAAACCCTTAAGGTGCCTTGGGCACAGGATTATGAAAGGGTGTGAGTGCGGGTGTTTGATCGCACTGGTTGGTAATGTTGAGAAGAGTTATAAATGGACAGTTGGGATTGGTCCTCGGTGTTCATGTCCCGAGGCTCCTTCTGTGCCATGTTGATGGTTGGGCTTTGTCCTCGTGTTTAATCCGAGGCTCCTTCCATGCCATGATGATGTGGTATTGCATGCAGTGTGAGTCGACAAGCAGTGTCATAATCCCGGGTTAAGGATAGTGTGGCAGGTTTACGGGCTCGCCAATCGTCACACCGATGGGAGTTAACAGATAGACTTTGGGCGGTTGGGCTTAGTCCTCGGTGTTCACGTCCCAGGGCTCCTTCTGTTCAAAGTGAACGGTTAGGCTTGGTCCTCATGCTTTTTCTGAGGCTCCTTCCGGGTCACAACATAGGCCATTTTTGGGCTTGGTTCTCGGTGCACATCTACCCGAGACTCCCGTTGAGCCGTAGTACGCGTATGAGCTCCGCTGTCATGTTCTTAGCATTGAGGCGTACGAATGCCTAGGCTTGGTAGTGTGGATGCCAGCCTACTAGTGGAGATGCCCGCTCTAATGTCACCGTCTAGCCACGACGGATGATGCCGGAGAGGTTAGCTACCTATTCTAATAGTGGGAACTACAAGTTTGTGTCGACATAGCGATTGCATGCACGTGATCAAGGGTGAGTCATTTCATTGCATACATGTCATTGCACTTCATTGCATACACAAGATCCTCATCGTATAAGTTTGTATGGGCACTCCTATACGATGAGTTACTTACTGCTGAATGATCCTCAACTTATATGTTTGTATGGGCATTCATATAAGTTGAGTTACTTTCTGTTATAGCTTTATATATTCTTATGCTGCTGTAGATGGTAGAATTGCTAGAATAAGATGTTACTCACTTATTAAGCTGCTTTAGATACATGATGATATTCAGTCTATACCACCCGCTTGTACTTATGCTTACATACTTTATATATATTGTACCTTCGTCCATTTCTCCGCCTGGTGCCGAGGATTTGCCGGGGTAGCGGATGTGAAAGCCACTTAGTCTTTATGACTAACGGTTGCCACATCTTCCTTTTTAGGAGGAAACTCCGCAGGTAGAGCAGCCGCAGATTATACAGCAGGATAGCTAGACCAGGATGACATGGCCTGAAGGGACTGTGTCGTCGCTACCGTCGATTACTGATGTGTGTGTGAGAGATTTTTGATGTAGCCCTTTTGGGCAAAGTTTTTACGTACTCAGATTTTAGAAGCTTGTTGTATCTTCTTTATTTATTGTACTTTTGGACTATTATATGCTTCGTGTGGATTTGACTTCTGATTTTTAATCTTGTTGGGTTGGCATGATTGATATTGGTAAAGGCCGGTAGAATAGGCGTCTTGTAGTGTAGGATAGCCCGAGTGCTAGTGCTTCCACAAGGCGGCTGTTCTGGGCATAAGACTCTTCTCAAACCGTGTTCTGGTGCCACCCCCGTTCTATTAGTCAGTTTGGGGAAAAACTGACTTAGCGGAAGCAGTGGTGTTTCCATATGTAATTATCACTAAGTATGTCCAACAAAGACCTTAATATTAGCCAACCTAACCTTAGGCTTGTATTCTACGTGTAGATCCCAATGCACGTTGAGCCAGTGGGGGGCACCCCCACCCCGTCCGTACCTAAATAATTTCAAAAATCAGAGCTGGGGTAGACGCTCACAGCTACCCTGGATGCCTTCAGATCCCAACAAGCCCCCGTACAAGCCAACCTAACCTTAGGCTTGTATTTTACGTGTAGATCCCAGTTGTAACATCCGCTTCCCCCTTTCCGGGGTTAACCCGGATCTTATGCCCAGAACCGCCGCCTTACGGTGACACTAACACATGGGCTAGTCGACACCGCAAGTCGCCGATTCTTCCGGCTAGCACAATCATAAACCTGTTCGGCCAATATGAGCAACAGAAGTATAAAATAGAGTAAATAAAGCATAGTCCACAGCCACAGTACTAATCATATATATAGTAAATGAAAAGTACAGAAATGAATAGTCCCAAATGAGTACAAAATGAAGGAGAGTAATAAGGGCTTATGCCCAGTACATCAAATCAAATCTCTCACTCTCTCAGATCCAAAAACTGCGGAATCTAATCATCTAAACTCATCTCACCTGAGGACGCACAGTAGTAGTAGTAGTAGTAGTAGTAGTAGCTGATGGTAACGGTATCTGCTCCTCAAGTCCTGCCATCTCGTTGTGCTGGTGCTCCATCTCCTCGAGCTCCTAAAATGATATGGTCACCGACCATTAGTCAAAAAGACTAAGTCGTTTCCTCCGCACCTCGCCCCGCACTTCCTAGGCAACGAGCGGGAGGACGAAGTGGAGGACAACAAGGGGTAGCAAAAGGAAGTAGGTGAGAAGCTAACTAGCAAGTGTATAATAATTCTACATCTATCAGTTCTAAGCGCAAGGTATAGAGAAGTAAAGTGCAGTACAGTAAGTAAAGAACTGAAAGTAAAGCAGAAAGTAAAACTATACTACCGAACTGAAAGTAAAGCAGAAGGTAAAGCTACACTATCACTACGCTATCATCACAGAGCGTACCTTAACTTATAAAAATGCCCATACAAATTTATAAGTTAAGGTTTCAAGGAATTGTAACTTATCATATAAAAGAGCCCATACTAATTTATATGATAAGGATTAATGAAGCGTATGACCTAATGAGTATGAATGTTTATGCTATGGTTATGCAAAATGCAAGTGCAACACACGCACGCGAATCTGATATCCCAGACCTTTAGTTCCCACATTTCGAGAGCTAGCATCACTCTCAGGTACCACCATTGTGGCTACGGCAGCAGCGTATCGGGCTTCTCCGCTTTCTAGGCGGGTATACACACTACCAGGCCTAGACCTCTCTTGTACGCCTCTGTACACGTCCTAGGTGCACTCTAGAGTCTCTGTGTACAAATTTCTAGCTGCCTGCTAGACTTTTAGGTCGGGTATACTTCTTCATGGATTTTATGCCTGACCGCAGTATTAAACAACATACTGGCCCTTCCACCCGTACACCTCACCCGAGTCACCGTACTTCCATCGGTGTGACCATTGGCCCAGTACCGCATGACCCACCACCATTTTCTTTATGCACATGCAATTATTTCAACTCGAGCCTCCAGCGCGCAGGACCAACCAGTCCTGATTCCTCCAACCCTGCCCGGGTGAGCAAGTAAACCAACCACTTCTTCCAACTCTGCACGGGTGAGCAAGTAGTCAACAGACTCCAAGTCCCTCCAAACCGGCACGAGTGAGCACATGTTCAGTTTACCTAGCCTATTAGACTACTCTTGCCTACCGGTTATTAAACTTAGTGACTTAAGGTTAATCCCCGGACTGCCCAGGGCATGCCCGTTGAAGGGCTCTCGGGGGCATTAGGAACTACGATGGGCTGAAGCCCAAAACTCCCTTTCTCAAGGAAGTTTACTTTAGTTGTTATCTACCCACAATTCCCTTTGCTCTCATTATTACTCTTGAGCATTCCTAATGACTTAAGAGGTTATTATCGGGAGGGCGACAGTCTTCCGTCGACCTCCACTCCAGTTATTACCCGATGACTTGCACTTTTACCCTCGTCACTAATACGATACTACCCACCAGGGTTATACTTCCAATCGTAATATCTAGCTCAATTGTCGATCTATCCCCCGGTGGGCCCCTTCGATATAACGTATTTTTACTATGGGCAGCCCATGACCTAACACCACCCCGAAATCGAACTTCTAATTTCTTGGGCCATATGTCTCAAATTATTTACCCTAGGGTGGTATGGACCTATATGATGACCATGTTGATTTCCATAATTTTCCAAATTAATTACACCATTAAATTAATTTCTTCAATTAATTCATCAGGTCATTTTACACATGAAATATAATAAACTATAATCCTACTGATGTAAGAAATTTTCCTGACCTATAATATGGTGCAATATCATTGTCTTCCAAGCATCATAATTTTCCCTTAAGTATTTATATTTATTCTTTAATTAACACAAATCAACATAATTACCAAATTCCAAATGAAGTATATGGAATACATAAGTCACAATTCCAAGAAAATTACAGAGCATATATATCATTAATTTAAGACTAATGACATAGTTTCATTAACCTCTATAGTGTAATGGCCTATCAAATTCCATTCTTATGTAATTACTAAAATGCCATTATGATAATTTAAAAATTATCAGTACATCCAAAAATTTTGAGATAAATACACAAGGTTAATCATACAAATATGCAAAGCTAGAAATAATTCCAAAATTTTCTAATATGTATTTCCATCAATTCATGCATAATTGCAATAAGGGTAAAATGGTAATTTCAATGCATTTTACTCCAAAAGTTCTCAAACAGAAAGATATAATTTTACTAAGTCAATTCTAACCTCCATTTAAACTTGACAAACTTTGGGGATTTTTACTTGAATAAAACCTATTTTTCCAATTTATTTTCCAAAGAGGCTTATATTTTTAATATTCCAAATAATGGGATTTTTGATCTCAAAAATCCCATAAATAATCTGAGGGGTGAACTTTATCCTAATGAACCTCTGGAATCAATCCCATGATTTTTTCATGCCTCCAATAGGCTAAATGCACATCATTTCATTTTTTTGCTATTTGCACACCAAGCCTATAACAAGCCAACACATGCAAGTGGATTTACCCAACATGAAGAGGTCAAAATTGGATGAAATTTTAAACATATATATATAATGTCCCTAAGGACATGACACCATAATTTGGGCCATTTGGGGTCCCACAACTCAAAATATTTCATTTATTTCATTTTGGGTATTTTAGTAAAAACTATAGGAAAATTTTTCCCTAAAATTCTCATTTTTGTATACGGGTTAACGAAGCCCTAAACATGCATGCACCCAAAAGTTTGGGCCATTTGGATGACTGGTTTGACTTGGGCATCATTCTGTAATTCTGCCATAGTTAAGGACCAACCCCAGCAAAATGGTCCTACAAGTCAGAACACTAGACCAAATTTCAAGATAAGGGTGGGAAATTAAAGTTAACACAAATGGCTACATTTTTCATATTCATCATTAGTCCTGAAAATGGCCCTAAGGGCCTAAATTGAACATGCAAGGCTACTGTTGAATTGTGACAGAAAATGAACTATTCATGTCATATAAATTAATACAGAATTAAATTAACTGTTTGCACGAATCTAAAAGCTAGAATGGACGGAATCTGGTTATCTTCCCCAAGTGTTCAACGGCTGAGATCGAGCCGACCTGGGGGATTTTGCGGGGCCATTTCCGGCCACCTGAGGCTGCGCCACCCCCGGCCAACGGTGCCATCACCTTCACGGTGGTGGTGGATATCTTTTGCCGGTGATGTGGCGGCGGGAGACGGAGGCGATGGCGATCCCGAGCGGTAAGAAAAACTCAGAAAAATCTCTCATTTCTCACATGGCATCGAGCTCAATTGAGTTCGATATCTCCCCTAGTTGATCTATGATTCTAGTACGGGTAGAGGTGAGGCATAACGGACCTGAATGGAGGCTCGGCGGCGAGCTTGGCGGCGGTTTGGCATGGCGGTGGTGTTACGGCGATCTCCTTCCCGTTTCCTGGATTCTCCAGCAAAAGCACTGATCCAGCACTCGAATTCCACTCCTCTCGACATTCTGAAACTGTTGGTGGGATTGGATTTGGCCTGGAGTGATTGTATAGGGAGATATGGCCGAGGTGAGCTCGGTTGGAGACGCGGTTGTATCACCATTGATGCCATGTGGCCATCCCAGCCTCCTAAAATCTCTGTAATTTCTCTAGGAAGGCAGCCAGCAGGTTTTTGGGCTGAGGGAAGAAGCCATGTGGCCACCATTCCCTTTCTTCCCCTTTCTCACTCCTATTTTTGGTGAATTCTCTAAAATGCCCCCTTGCATTTCTTATCTCTCCACAACCAGAGGGGTAGGGGTGACTTTGACCATTTGGGTTGGCATTGGGCTGAGTTGGGTGAGCTTAGCCCAATGGAAATGACTTGGGTTCAATTCTTCCCCTTTAGGTCAAAATTTTGACTTGGTTGACTTTTTGGGTTGACTTGGTAATATGGTGAGTAGGCTGACACACTTGATGGTCATGGACTTATTGGCACAACCGAACTGAGGTTGGGTCAAGGGGGTGCCCCACTTAGGCTAATTGGGCCTATGCGTGTGGGTTTTACCACTTTAGGCTCAAGGTTGACTTGGGTGAACTAGGGTCAAAGTGTTGACCTAGTGACATGCCCTAGGGTCCACTTAGATTGTTTTTAGGGTTAGGGCAATGTGATGGGGTCATGGTGTGGCTAGGGTCCCTATTTAGACTGGTTTGACCTAGCTTGACTTTGCCCTATAGTGGGCCCCACATGGTCACAACCCACTACCTAGGGTCAACCTAGTTTATTTTCTCTAACACCCACCCTATGCCTAACCCCTCTAAGTTTAGGGGCCTAGAAGTAACATGAGATGTTACAAATCCTATAAACAAAAAAAAAAATTTCGTCCCCGAAATTTAAGTTCGGGTCTACGGGGTTCTACTTGCAATAATTACAAGAAACTTTAAGCATAAATTAAAATGTACCTTATGTAAAAAACTCCGAGTGTTGCTCCAAAATCAGATCCCTCAACTCCCAAGTGTGCTCCTCCCGTCCATGGTTGGACCACAACACCTTCACGAGAGGGACCTTCTTCTTCCGCAACACTCGGACGGCCGTATCGTCAATCCGGATCGGCTCCAGTCTAACTGATCTGTCTGGCGCTATTGGCCCGGCTGTGGTAGTAATGTGCTGTTCCGGCCGAAGGAGAGCTCTTCGCAAGGAAGAGACATGGAAGACGTCGTGTTAGGTACTCAACCCCGGTGGCAGCTGCAGTCGGTAAGCCAAGGGGCCGATCTGCTCCAGGATCAAGTATGGCCCCATGTATCGCGGACTGAGCTTCTTGTGCCTCCACACCCGAGATACACCGTGTACTGGACGAATCTTCAGGAAAACTCTGTCTCCAACCTGGAACTCCACCTTCCGGTGTCGAGCATCATAATACTTTGTCTGCCTGCACTGGGCCTCTAGTAGCCGATCCCTGATCAAACGAACCTAAGCCTCCGTATCTTCCACAAAGTCTGAACCAATAGCTCGAGTGTCCACATCCTGAACCCAAGATAGCGGTGTCCGACACTTCCTCCCATAAAGTGCCTCATATGGAGCCATCCCGATGCTAGCCTGGTGGCTATTATTGTACGAGAACTCAATCAATGGTAGCAGCCTCTCCCAAGGCTTCCCCGTATCCAAAATACATAGTCTGAGCAGGTCCTCCATAGTCCTATTTGTCCACTCCGTCTGGCCATCGGTCTGTGGATGGAAGGCAGTGCTAAAAGTGAGTCTGGAACCCAAGTAAGCATGCACTGCCCTCCACTCCCTAGAAGTGAAGCGACCGTCTCGGTCCGAGACAATAGACCTGGGGATGCCATGGTATCTGACGAATTGCTCCACGAACACTCTCACCAAAACTACAACTAGAGCATCCTTCTTGACCGGAATGAAACGTGCTACCTTGATCAGTCTATCTATAATGACCCAGATGGAATCGTTCCCAGAGTGGGAGCGAGGCAATCCGTGTATAAAATCCATAGTAATGTCCTCGAACTTCCACTCTGGGACTGGCAGTGGCTGTAATAAACCTCCCGGGCTCTTGCACTCCGCCTTCATGCGCTGGCAGGTCTCGCAGTGTGTCACAAAATAGGTGATCTCCCTCTTCATCCCAGGACAGTACATGGTCCTCCGCATATCTTCCCACATCTTGGTGATGCCGGGATGCACTGAGTATCTGGAGCAGTATGCCTCTCTGAGTAGGTCATCTCGGATACCATCTCCTGCTGGTATGTATACTCAACCAAGGAATCGAAGGAGACCATCCTGCAGTGTGTAATCCTCATACTTGCCCCCTTCCAGGGTGCTGAAAATAGGCTCTAGTGCAGCATCCAGTCTCTGATGTGTAATAATGCGCTCTCGAATATCGTCATCACTGATCAAAGAGGTCAGGTACTCTCGATACACCACTGGATCAGCCTCCGAAACCATGGTAATATTCATATCTTCCATCATGCGTATCAACTCTTTAGACATCACCCGAGGCTCTGGTCTAGAAGTGCCGGCTCTCCTACTCAAATCATCTACTACAGTATTTGCTTTCCCCGGGTGATAATGCATCTCATAATCATAATCGCAGAGGAACTCTAGCCATCTCCTCTAGCGCAGGTTCAGATCCTTCTACGTGTCAATGTACTTGAGATTCTTGTGATCCGAGTAGATATCACAATGAATCCCATATAAGTAGTGTCTCCACGTCTTGAGGGCAAATACCACAGCCCCGAGCTCGATATCATGTACTGGATAGTTGTGTTCATGCTTCTTCAACTGTCGCGAAGCATAAGCAATTACATGTCCATGCTGCATCAGGACATCACCCATCCCCTGATAAGAGGCATCTGTATAAATCAGAAATCCTTCACTCCCAGACGGGAGTGCAAGGATAGGGGAAGAGGTGAGTCGGTCCTTCAGCTCCTGAAAAGCTGTCTCGCACTGCTCTGTCCAAACAAAAACTACATCCTTCTTTGTCAAGGACGTGAGGGGGAGGGCTATCCTTGAGAATCCCTCCACGAACTTGTGTAGTAGCCTGCTAAACCCAAGAAGCTGCGGATGTCTGACGCTGTCTTTGGCCGTGGCCAATCCCGCACTGCCTTTATCTTGGCTGGATCCACTGCCAATCTAGCCCCGCTGATAGTATGCCCTAGAAAAGCGACCTCCTTCATCCAGAACTGGCATTTTGAAAACTTTGCATACATCTGAAACTCCCTCAGCCTCTGTAAAACCTGTGTACGGTGATCTGCATGCTCATCCTGAGTCCGGGAGTAGATCAGGATATCATCGATTAATACAATGATGAAGTGATCTAAATAAGGCTCGAATACATGGTTCATGAGCGTCATGAATGCTGAGGGGGCATTCGTGAGCCCAAAAGGCTTCACCGTTAACTCGTATCGCCCGTAGCATGAACTGAATGTCGTCTTTGGTATATCTTCTTCTCAGATGTGGAGCTGATAGTATCCGGACCGCAAATCTAGCTTAGAGAACCAGAAAGCTCCCTGAGGCTGATCAAACAACTCTTCTATCTGAGGCAGTGGTTAGGTATTCCGAACCGTTAACCGGTTCAACTCTCTGTAATCTATACATAACCGCAGCGATCTGTCTTTCTTCTTCACAAATAGAACGGGTGCTCCCCACGACGATGAGCTCGGTTGCACAAATCCCGAATCCACTAGCTCCTGAAGCTGAGTCCTGAACTCTGCCAACTCCCTGGGAGCCATCCTGTAGGGTGCCCGGGACACTGGTCTCTCCCTCGGCACTATTTGAATCCTGAAGTCCAAATCCTAGGCTGGTGGTAGTACGGATAATTTCTCCGGGAACACATCGGAGAAATCCCGAGCCATCGGGATGTCAGCTATGGAACTCTCTACTGCTGCCATCTCAAAGCAAATGAGGTACACCTCCTCCCCCTGCTCATCGGCCTTGACAGCCTATACAAAAGATAAAGAAAGGTGGGGGATGGGACAGATACCTTCAATGGTGACGTAGGAATATCCATGTCTGAGTGTGATCCTCTTCGAGGGGCAGTCGATCTGGGCATGGTTCTAATGGAGCCAGGTCATGCCCAAAATCAGATCAAAGTCCGGCAATCTCAGGACCGCTACCGGAGCCTCGAATGCCTTGCCTTCGATCTCGACCTCCATGTTGCAGCTATCCGTGGTCCAAAGCTCTGAACCATCAGGAAGACGCACCCTCATTTCCAGGCCAGGGAACCTTTCCACACCCTCTAGTCCTTCAATAAATGTGTCTGACACGAATGAGTGGGAGCCACTCGTGTCGAAGAGAGTATTGGCAGGCTTACCGCTGATCATAACTATCCCTGTATTTTGTTTGACTTCAAAGGTAAAGATTATTTCTAAGGTTCTCAAGGTACTCATTAAAGTTGAAAATTCTAAATTTTGCAATAATTAAAGTACCTGTAATAACTTCTTTGGGGTTCCTCTGCTCCGTGAGGTCCAGCGCATACATTTTTTCTTGGCCACATCCTCGGCCATGATGTCCACGACCTCGGCCATGATGTCCTCGACCTCATCATCTGCCTCGACCCTGGTGTGCTTGAGGGGCCACTGGAGGTGTAGGAGGAGGGAGTGGGTGGATCTGATGTGGGCACTGTGACCTGATGTGCCCAGGCTGGCCACATCCAAAGAACATGATCTGCCTCTGACCCCGATTGTCTTGCCTCATTGGTCCTTGCATCTGTAGAGGTGGGGGAGCCAATGGTGGAGGAGGCCATTACTCCTGCCTGTAGTTGGGACAGTGACGTACCCCACCCCTCCTGTAGCTGATAACCTTTCCCCTCTGGGATGCCCTGCTACCATCTCCGGAGGATGACCCCTCTAGCAGTCTCTTTCCTATGCCTTGCACCATTAGCTGATCAGCCTCTAGCTTCTTCGCCATCTCAATAATCTGTGTAGTGGTGCCATGAGATATGAACAATAAGGGCTTCCTTAAGGAGTCTCGGAGCCCATGGTAGAATCTTTTTGCATACTTCCGTTCATCCCAGTCTTGGAATCTTGCAAATCTAGCCAAGTGGGAGAACTCTCTTTGATATTCGATCACGGATCTGCTCCCCTGCTTGAGATTCAAAAATCTCGCTTCCAAGGCACCTCTGTCTGTGGAGGATACATAGTTCTCCAAAACCACATCACTGAATTCCTCCAAAGAAATATCCATCAGCTCCCTATCAGCATATGTAGAGTCTCGTACAGACTTCCACCACCTCTTCGCATGAGCCTCAAGTGCCGAGGTGGCAAGAGGGACTGCCTGTCCGACTGGGAAGCTGTTGCCAGCTAACAGCTCTTGAATAGTCTCAAGCCACTCCTCGGTCTTCACCACATCTTCTGTCCCGCGGTACACTTGCGGAGACAAACTCTTAAAGGCATTCAACAAGTTCGACCCGGGGTTTAGCAGCTGTACCGGGGCTTGTTGGGCTTTGAAGGCATCTAGGATAGCCGTCAGAGTTTTCCCAATCTCTGTCTGCATGAAAGGAGTGGCAGCCGGAGGGGCAGGAACCACATTATACGGAGGCTGCATAAAGGTAAGGTAAACGTTAGAACTTGGCCTAACTCATTGCTTAATGGACTATTTTATGTGACTTTTGCACATGGGCACACCATTGCTTCTGCTGTATAGTTTGTCCGCAAACTAATGCTCGAGCGGGGTGTTCTAGTGTGGTGGACTTCTGTGTAATATGATCGTTGTTCAAGTGATACCAGTTTGTAAGATCCGCTCCCCCCTTTCTGGGGCTAACCCGGATCTTATGCCCAGAACTGCCGCCTTACGGTGACACTAACACACGGGTTAGTCGACACCGCAAGTCGCCGATTCTGCCGGCTAGCACGATCATAAACCTGTTCGGCCAATATGAGCAACAGAAGCATAAAATAGAGTAAACAAAGCATAGTCCACAACCACAGTACTAATCATATATATAGTAAAATAAAAATTACACAAATGAATAGTCCCAAATGAGTACAAAATGAAGGAGAGTAATAAGGGCTTATGTCCAGTACATCAAATCAAATCTCTCACTCTCTCAGATCAAAAAACTGCGGAATCTAATCATCTAAACTCATCTCACCTGAGGACGCACAGTAGTAGTAGTAGCCGATGGTAACGGTATCTGCTCCTCAAGTCCTGCCATCTCGTCGTGCTAGTGCTCCATCTCCTCGAGCTCCTAAAATGATATGGTCACCGACCATTAGTCAAAAATACTAAGTCGTTTCCTCCGCACCTCGCCCCGCAACTCCTAGGCACCAAGCGGGAGGACGAAGTGGAGGACAACAAGTGGTAGCAAAAGGAAGCAGGTGACAGAAGCTAACTAGCAAGTGTATAATATAATTCTACATCTATCAGTTCTAAGCACAAGGTATTGAGAAGTAAAGTGCAGTACAGCAAGTAAAGAACTGAAAGTAAAGCAGAAGGTAAAACTATACTACCGAACTGAAAGTAAAGCAGAAGGTAAAGCTACACTACCACTACGCTATCATCACAGAGCGTACCTTAACTTATAAAAATGCCCATACAAATTTATAAGTTAAGGTTTCAAGGAATTGTAACTTATAATATAAAAGAGCCCATACTAATTTATATGATAAGGATCTATGAAGCGTATGACCTAATGATTATGAATGTTTATGCTATGGTTATGCAACATGCAAGTGCAACACACGCACGCGACTCTGAGATCCCAGACCTTTAGTTCCCACATTTCGAGAGCTAGCATCACTCTCAGGTACCACCGTTGTGGCTACGGCAACAGCGGATCGGGATTCTCCGCTTTCTAGGCGGGTATACACACTACCAGGCCTAGACCTCTCTTGTACGCCTCTGTCCACGTCCCAGTTGCACTCTAGAGTCTCTGCGTACTAATTTCTCGCTGCCTGCTAGACTTTTAGGTCGGGTATACGTCTTCAGGGATTGTCTTCCTGACCGCAGTATTAAACAACATACTGGCCCTTCCACCCGTACACCTCACCTGAGTCACCGTACTGCCATCGGTGTGACGATTGTCCCAGTACCGCATGACCCACCACCATTTTCTTTATGCACATGCAATTATTTCAACTTGAGCCTCCAGCTCGCAGGACCAACCTATCCTGATTCCTCCAACCCTGCCCGGGTGAGCAAGTAAACCAACCACTTCTTCCAACTCTGCACGGGTGAGTAAGTAGTCAACAGACTCCAAGTCCCTCCAAACTGACACGAGTGAGAACATGTTCAGTTTACCTAGCCTATTAGACTACTCTTGCCTACCGGTTATTATACTTAGTGGCTTAAGGTTAATCCCAGGACTGCCCAGGGCATGCCCGGTGAAGGGATCTCGGGGGCACTAGGAACTACGATGGGCTGAAGCCCAAAGCTCCCTTTCTCAAGGATGTTTACTTTAGTTATTATCTACCCACAATTCCCTTTGCTCTCATTGTTACTCTTGAGCATTTCTAATGACTTAAGAGGTTATTATCGGGAGGGCGACGATCTTCCATCGACCTCCACTCCAGTTATTACCCGATGACTTGCACTTTTACCCTCGTCACTAATACGACACAACCCACCAGGGTTATACTTCCAATCGTAATCTCTATCTCAATTGTCGATCTATCCCCCGGTGGGCCCCTTCGATATAACCTATTTTTACTATGCGCAGCCCATGACCTAACACCACCCCGAAATCGAACTTCTAATTTCTTGGGCCATATGTCTAAAATTATTTACCCTAGGGTGGTATGGATCTATATGATGATTATGATGATTTCCATAATTTTCTAAATTAATTACACCATTAAATTAATTTCTTCAATTAATTCATCGGGTCATTTTACACATGAAGTATAATAAACTATAATCCTACTGATGTAAGAAATTTTCCTGACCTATAATATGGTGCAATATCACTGTCTTCCAAGCAGCATAATTTTCCCTTAAGTATTTCTATTTATTCTTTAATTAACACAAATCAACATAATTACCATTTTCCAAATGAAGTATATGGAATACATAATTCAAAATTCCAAGAAAATTATAGAGCATATATATCATTAACTTAAGACTAATGGCAAAGTTTCATTAACCTCTATAGTGTAAGGGCCTATCAAATTCCATTCTTATGTAATTACTAAAATGCCATTATGATAATTTAAAAATTATCAGTACATCCAAAAATTTTGAGATAAATACACAAGGTTAATCATACAAATATGCAAATCTAGAAATAATTCCAAAATTTTCTGATATGTATTTCCATCAATTAATGCATAAATGCAATAAGTGTAAAATAATAATTTCAATGCATTTTACTCCAAAAGTTCTCAAACATGAAAGATATAATTTTCCTAACTCAATTCTAACCTCCATTTTAACTTGACAAACTTTGTGGATTTTTACTTGAATAAAACCTATTTTTCTAATTTATTTTCCAAAGAGGTCTATATTTTTAAAATTCTAAATAATGGGCTTTTTATCTCAAAAATCCCATAAATAATCTTAGGGGTGAATTTTACCCTAATGAACCTCTGGAATCAATACCATGATTTTTGCATGCCTCCAATAGGCTGAATGCACATCATTTCATATTTTTCTATTTGCACACCAAGCCTATAACAAGCCATCACATGCAAGTGGATATACCCAACATGCATAGGTCCAAATTGAATGAAATTTTTAACATATACATATAATGTCCCTAAGGACATGCCACCATAATTTGGGGCCATTTTGAGTCCCACAACTCCAAATATTTCATTTATTTCATTTTGGGTATTTTAGTAAAAACTATAGGAAAAGTTTCCCAAAAATCTCATTTTTGTATAGGTGTTAACTAAGCCCTAAACATGCATGCACCCAAAGTTTAGGGCCATTTGGATGATTGGTTTGACATGGGAATCATTTTGAAATTCTGCCCTAGTTAAGGACCAACCCCAGCAAAATGGTCCTACAGGTCAGACCACTAGACCAAATTTCAAGATAAGGGTGGCAAATTAAATTTAACACAGAGGGATACATTTTTCATATTCATCATTAGACCTGAAAATGGCCCTAAAGGCCTAAATTTAACATGCAAGGCTACTGTTGAATTGTGACAGAAAATGAACTATTCATGTCATATAAATTAATACAGAATTAAATTAACTGTTTGCACGAATCTTTAAGCTAGAATGGACGGAATCTGGTTATCTTCCCCAAGTGTTCAACGACTGAGATCGAGCCGACCTGAGGATTTTGCAGGGCAATTTTCGGCCACCTGAGGCTGTGCCACCCCCGGCCAACGGTGCCATCACCTTCACGGTGGTGGTGGCTATCTTTTGCCGGTGATGTGGTGGCGGGAAACGGCGGCGACGGCGATCCCGAGCGGTAAGAAAAACTCAGAAAAATCTCTCATTTCTCACATGGCATCGGGCTCAATTGAGACTGATATCTCCCCTAGTTGATCTAGGATTCTAGTACGGGTAGAGGTTAGGCGAAACGGACATGAATGGAGGCTCGGAGCCGAGCTTGGCGGTGGTTTGGCATGGCGGTGGTGCTCCGGCGATCTCCTTCCCGTTTCCTGGATTCTCCAGCAAAATCACTGATCCAACACTCGAATTCCACTCCTCTCGACGTTTTGAAACTGTTGGTGGGCTTGGATTTTGCCTGGAGTGATTGTATAGGGAGATATGGCCGAGGTGAGCTCGGTTGGAGCATAGGTTGTATCACCATTGCTGCCATGTGGCCATCCCAGCCTCCTAAACTCTCTGTAATTTCTCTGGTAAGGCAGCCATCGGGTTTTGGGGCTGAGGGAAGAAGCCATGTGGCCACCATTCCCTTTCTTCCCCTTTCTCACTCCTATTTTGGGTGAATTCGCCAAAATGCTCCCCTTGCATTCCTTCTCTCTTCACAACCAGAGGGGTAGGGGGGTGAATTTGACCATTTGGGTTGGCATTGGGCTGAGTTGGGTGAGCTTAGCCCAATGGAAATGACTTGGGTTAAATTCTTCCCCTTTAGGTCAAAATGTTGACTTGGTTGACTTTTTGGGTTGACTTGGTCAACATGGTGAGTAGGCTGACCCACTTGATGTTCATGGACTTATTGGCACCACCCAATTGGGGTTTGGTCAAGGGGGTGCCCCACTTAGGCTAATTGGGCCTATGAGTGTGGGTTTGACCACTTTAGGCTCAAGGTTGACTTGGGTGAACTAGGGTCAAAGTGTTTACTTAGTGACATGCCCTAGGGTCAACTTAGATTATTTTTCGGGTTAGGGCAATGTGCTGGGGTCATGGTGTGGCTAGGGTCCCTATTTAGACTTGTTTGACCTAGCTTGACTTGGCCCTATAGTGGGCCCCACATGGTCACAACCCACTACCTAGGGTCAACCTAGTTAATTTCCCTAACACCCACCCTATGCCTAACCCAATCTAAGTTTAGGGGCCTAGAAGTAACATGGGATGTTACACCAGTGCACATTGAGACAGTGGGGGGTACCCCCACCCTGTCCGTACCCACATAATTCCAAC
This sequence comes from Platanthera zijinensis, assembly GCA_039513925.1. Classification (NCBI taxonomy): domain Eukaryota; kingdom Viridiplantae; phylum Streptophyta; class Magnoliopsida; order Asparagales; family Orchidaceae; genus Platanthera; species Platanthera zijinensis. The sequence continues at coordinate 169,472,781 of CM077080.1, read as the reverse complement.
AACCTGAAGGGCGGTTCGAACGAATTTGCTATCAGTACAACAAACCGGGCCACAACCAATGTTATTGCCCGCAGCTGTTTGGGAATGCTCCTCTTGCTCTCCCTCCGGCAGCTCCACGAGGGCGAGGGCATATGCGTGGTCGGGGATAAGGACCAAGAGGAGGAAACCCCGGACCTGCTCGAAATCAGGTGTTCGCGCTGGATATGACACAAGAGCGGAACCCTCAGGAGGTGATTGCGGGTATGTTGCAGTTGTTATCACATTTTCATTATTAAGCTTAAACTTGCTTAAGACATACTAGATATCTAGCTTTGAGTATTTCTATTGGTACTTAGGCACTGTGGTGGTCAGCGGGAAATTGGCCTATACGTTATTCGATACCGGTGCCTCACACTCATTTGTGTCTGCGAACTTCATTAAAGACCTAGAAGGAGTGCAATCCTTAACTGGTATTGCTCAAAGAGTACGCCTTCCAGATGGCTCTCAGATGACCGCAACCACCAAGTGCGAATTGGAGATACTCAATGGGGGAAAGATCTTTGATACCCCTTCCACCGTTTTGAGAATGCCGGATTTTGACCTCATTCTGGGCATGGCATGGCTGGATTGGCACTACGTAAGAATTGACTGAGCGGAGAAGCGAATCTACTTGAAACATGGGGATACCGATGTAATCTTCCAAGGTATAAAATTTGCACCACGTTTATTATTATCTTCGATTCAGAACTTGAAAGCTCACATGAGAGGGGTTGAAGTTTACATGATATGTTTCGAACTGAAAGAGATGAAAATAGATATGAAGTACGCGCGGGTGGCGCGAGATTTTCCCGAGGTATTTCTTGAGAAATTTCCAGGTTTACCCCCGCATAGAGAGGTGGATTTTTTAATTAAGCTAGTACTAGGAGCCAAGCCCGTCTCCAAGACCCCTTATCAGATGGCCCCAAAGGAAATTGCAGAGTTTAGAGTACAATTGAAAGAGTTGGTAGAATCAAGGTTTGTTCTCCCCAGCTTTTCACCTTGGGGAGCCCCTGTTCTGTTTGTTAAGAAGAAGGATGGAACCTTGCGATTATGTATAGACTAACGGGAGCTCAACCGACTGACGGTACGGAACACCTATCCACTACCTAGGATCGATGAGTTGTTCGACCAATTGGTAGGAGCGCATTGGTTTTACAAATTGGATTTGCGTTCGGGGTATTATCAGTTGAGAATACAGGAGCAGGACATTCAGGAAATGGCCTTTAGCTCAAGGTATGGCTTGTACGAGTTCACTGTGATGCCGTTTGGGCTCACAAATGCCCCTTCAGCCTTCATGAGCTTGATGAACAAAGTGTTCGAACCTTATCTAGATGTCTTCGTTGTCGTTTTTATCGATGACATTTTGGTGTACTCTAAGACAGAGGAAGAGCATGTCGAACATCTGACCTTGGTACTGAAAAAGGTAAAAGAGCACGCCTTGTTTGCCAAGTTCAGCAAGTGTGAATTTTGGCTCCAAGAGTTTGCCTTCTTGGGCCATGTGATCAGTGGGGCTGGGTTAGCAGTGGATCCGGCCAAGGTGCGTACCGTGAAAGAGTGGTCGCCCTTGAAGTTAGCGGCCGATCTGCGGAGCTTCCTTGGACTTGTCGGGTACTACCGCAAGTTTGTAAAAGGGTTCTGAAAGATCGCCCTTCCTCTTACTATGCTGACAAAGAAAGGTTGTCGTATGAGTGGACACCCCAGTATGAAGCCGTGTTTTAGGAATTGAAGGACCGACTTACATCCGCGCCCATCCTAGCCCTTCCATCCAGGAAGGAAGGATTTCAAGTTTACACTGACGCGTCGTATCGAGAAATGGGAGCGGTACTGATGCATCACGAGCATGTGATTTTATATGCTTCAAGATAATTGAAGAAGCATGAGATCAACTACCTGGTACATGATCCAAGATTTGGGGCTGTGGTATTCGCCCTGAAGATTTGGAGACACTATCTATATGACGTCCACTGCGAAATCTTTTCAGACCATAAGAATCTAAATTGCGTCCATACCCAGAAGGAATTGAATTTGAGACAGTGGCGGTGGTTAGAGTTTTTATGCGATTACGAATTCACCATGAACTACCACCTCGGAAAAGCAAACTTCGTAGCTGATGCTTTGAGCAGAAAGTTACCGGAATCGAACTCAGAGTCCCGATTGATGAGAATGGAGTTAGCCTGAATGCTCGAAGAGATGGAGATCACCCTGGTATACAAAGAACAATCGGAAGGGTATACGGAGTACTTAATCACGATGAGCATAGTCTATGACATTCGAGACCGGATCCAGGCGGTGCTAGGAAAGGATGAGGCTTTGGCCCCAACAATCATGTAAATTGAAGATGGGATAACTTAGGAGTACTCCCTAAAAGACGGCCTCTTCCATCTCCGCGACCGGCTTTATATTCCCAAGGGAGGTAAAATTCGGGAAGACATTCTGAGAGAGGCACATTGCACACAGTACTCCGTGCATCCTGGGATTGCCAAAATGTACTATGACTTACGGAAGACCATGTGTTGGCTTGGAATGAAGAGGGACGTCCGATATTTTGTTACGCACTGCGAGACCTGTCAAAGGGTAAAGGCAGAATGCAGGAGCCCTGGTGGATTATTGCAGTTATTGCCCATCCCCGAGTGGAAGTTCGAGGATGTCTCCATGGACTTCGTCCACGGTTTGCCTCACTCACGCTCAGGGAATGATTCAGTATGGGTAATCGTTGACTGCCTGACGAAGGTAGCCCATTTTATTCCTATGAAGAAAGAAGCTCATGTGGATATTTTGGTACGCCTCTTGGTGGAGCAGTTTGTACAATATCACAGTGTGCCAAAGATAATTGTTTTTTACCGGGATGGTCAGTTTACCTCTAAGGAGTGGAGGGTCGTACAGGCATACCTGGGTTCACATCTTAACTTTATCACATCATTCCAACCTCAGACGGATGGGCAGTCTGAGAGAACCATCAGAATATTGGAGGATCTATTGAGGCTGTGCGTATTGGATAGAGGAGAGCCATGGGAAAGGCACTTACCCCTGGATGAATTTTCATATAACAACAGTCACCATGCCATTATCGGAATGGCGCCCCATGAACCCTTTACGGAAGAAGGTGTAGAACACCCTTGTCTTGGGTGCAAGATGAAGACCCGAAGGCTTTGGGAATTGAATACATTGATGATACAGATGCGGTTGAAAGACTAATACAGGACCGCATGCTTGAGGCTCAAAGTCAGCAGGCAAAATATTGTAATGCAAAGCACCGGATGGTGGAATTTCAAGTGGGCGACAAAGTATTTCTGAAAATCAGGCTGACCCATGTATAATCACGGGTACGTGGTGTGAATAAGCTCAGCCCAAGGTACGTTGGGCCCTACATTATATTTGAAAGGTTTGGCCCATTGGCGTATCGGTTGGAGTTACCGCTAGAGCTAGAAAATCTTCATGACGTATTCCATGTGTCATCACTTCGAAATGCGTTGTTACGGCCCGATCAATTTGTTTCCACAACTGATGGAGCAGTTGCGACTGATAGGTAAGCGCGACTAGAGCCTGTGTGGATAGTAGACAATGAAACAAGGATTTTGCACCGCAAAAGTGTTCCTTTGATAAAGGTGTTGTGGTCTAATAGTGGGAAGGAGGAGTATACTGGAAGCCGGTGGACTTGATGCAAAAGCGCTACCAAGAGTTGTTTCATATAGGTAATCTTTAAAAGCATATTTTTTATGCTTTTCTCTCCCCATAACATTAGCCTGATTTTGGGAACGAAATCTTTTATTTTGTTTATAGGATTTGTAATGTCCCGATTCGCGCTAGGCCCCTCGTGCGTGCTTTTGAGTCAAGATAGATGACTTGGGCTCATGGAGTGCAGACGACTAGGCTTACACTCGTGTGGAAAAGAGAAATTGGTCCAGAATTGGACACGGGTAGAGACATGCCTGTTTCTCTACCCGTGTGCGTCTAGTAGAACTCAAGAGGTGTCGAGTGGAACTCGAGAGGCCTGTCCCGAGAAGGACACGGGTAGAGACACGGGCGTGTCCCTACCCGTGTGCATCGAGCAGAACTCGAGAGGCATCGAGTGGAACTCGACAAGGCCTGTCCCGAGTAGGACACGGGTAGAGACACAGGCGTGTCCCTACCCGTATGCGTCGAGTGGAGATCAACGAAATGTGTCCCGAGCATGAGACGGGTAAAGACATGGGCGTGTACCTACCCATGTGCATATCTCCAGGAAGCCGGCCGTATATCCCGAGCAGGACACGGGTAAGAACACATGCATGAACATGGTCGTGTCGCGTGACACGGGTAGTGGACACAGGTATGTCCCTACTCGTGTTGGTGTCTAAATGACACTTTAACCGTCGACGCCGATTCACCCAAGCATGATACGGGTAAAGACACGGGCGTGTCCCTACCCTTGTCATTTCTGAATAAAAAGGGGGAAATGGAACCCTAGCCATTTTTCATTCTCTTCCAAGCCATTTTATGTAGAAACTGCTGGAGGAGGGAAGGAGTTGATGGGATCAACTATACTCCATGAATAACCACCGCCGCCGCCAAGGAGAAGAAGATGCCGCCGCGAAGGGTGATGAGATCCATGGCCGGAAATGGTGGAAACATCGGAAATGAGGTGAGCATCCTCCCCTCTCCCTTGGTGCTAGATATTTAGTTATTCATAGGTGAGATGTCGACTCAAAAGAGTCTAGACCTGTGAGATGATGATCTTCCTAGGAATAGGCCATTCTAGGGCTTGTGCTCTATGGATAGTGATATCTTCAACCTCTCCTTCTTTCTATGTGATGATAGGGAGATGGTTTCGTGAAGAGAAATGGTCTCATGAGGGTGAATAAGGGAGGATGAATTTCTGATGTGATTTGGGAAGGTTGGCTAGAGGAGGAAGAAGAACCGATGTCGTTCATTCCGCATTAAAATGCGTGCAGAAATCTGTGTTCTGCACACATCGATCTTCTTGGCCACTTTCAGACATGATATGGCCAGATATGGGCTTTAGAATAAACATGAAAGTCGTAGCCCTTGAAAAGACCTTTCCAAAAAGTGGTTACACGTCTTCAGGAGAAGTCTGTAGCCACGGGAAAGTCTGGTCGAAGTAGAGGGCTGACAGGCTAAGCGTGCAGAAAATGTAATATGTACGCAGCAGGCTTTGGAGCCAATTTCATGTGTGATATAATATAATCTGGGTTGTAAACTTAACATGAAAGTTATAACCCATGGAAAGACATTTCCATCGAGGGGTTACACGCATTCACCGGATTCGTGTAGCCTCAAGAATCTCCGGTCAAAGTTGCTGTCCAGAAGGTGTTCTGCACCTGAATTTACTAGGTTGGTGTAGAATTGGGTTTAGACTCGGTAGAGATCTTGTAACAAATTTACGTTGAGGTTTTGGCGAATTATAAAATGTATAACCGTGATAATTCAACGATTGATGAAATTGTTGGATAGAACCCACGTAAACAATGGTGAAATGAAATAGAATTGAACGAAACAATTTGGTGGGGGTTAGTGAACAAATGGTAATTCGTCGATTAATAACAAGATTGTCTTGAAGTTGTGTATTTGGTCGGTGTTGATTGTTATGAACAAGTGTTGTTGATAGTTAGATGATTAACTCATGTGCGTATGAATGATTGAGTTTGGTAAAAGAATTGTAATTGGTGATGTTAAAGCTATGTGACCATAGTTTAGATGTAATCATGTTGGACGAAAGAGTGATGCATGGTCATGAAGCTTGTCATATAGGGAAGTCTAAGATAGTCCATTGTATGAGGTGGTCCGCCACCTGTGTTTGTAGTAAACCCTTAAGGTGCCTTGGGAACAGGATTGTGAAAGGGTGTGAGTGCGGGTGTTTGATCGCACTTGTTGGTAATGTTGAGAAGAGTTATAAATGGACGGTTGGGCTTGGTCCTCGGTGTTCATGTCCCGTGGCTCCTTCCATGCAAAGTGGACGGTTAGGCTTGGTCCTCGTGTTTAATATGAGGATCCTTTCGTGCCACGATGATGTGGTATTGCATGTGGTGTGAGTCGACACGCGATGTCGTAATCCCAGGTTAAGGATAGTGTGGCAGGTCTACGGGCTCGCCAATCGTCACACCGATGTGAGTTGACAGATAGACTTTGGGCGGTTGGGCTTGGTCCTCGGTGTTCATGTCCCGGGGCTCCTCTCGTGCCAAGTGAATGGTTGGGCTTGGTACTCGTACTTTTTCTGAGTCTCCTTCCAGGTCACAATATAGGCCCGTTTAGGGCTTGGTTCTCGGTACACATCTACCAGAGACTCCCGCTAAGCTGTAGTACGTGTGTGAGCTCCGCTGTCGTGTTCTTAGCATTGATGCGTACGAAGGCATATGCTTGGTAGTGTGGATGCCAACCTAGTAGTGGAGATGCCTGCTCTACTGTCACCGTCTTGCCATGACGGATGACGAATGAGAGGTTGGCTACCTGCTTGAATAGTGGAAACTACAAGTCTGTTTCGACATAGCGATTGCATGCCCGTGATCATGGGTGAGTCATTGCATTGCATACATATCATTACACTTCATTGCATACACAAGATACTCATCGTATAAGTTTGTATGAGCACTCATATACGATGAGTTACTTACTGCTGAACGATCCTCAACTTATAAGTTTGTATGGGCATTCATATTAGTTGAGTTACTTTCTGTTGTAGCTTTTTATATTCTTATGTTGTTGTAGATGGTAGAATCACTATAATAAGATGTTACTCACTTATTAAGCTGCTTTACATACATGATGATATCAAGTATATACCACCTGCTTGTACTTACACTTACATACTTTATATATATTGTACCTTCGTCCATTTCTCCGCCCGATGTCGAGGAGTCGTCGGAGGAGCGGATGTGAATGCCACTTAGTATTTATGACTAATGGTTGCTACGTCTTCCTTTTTATGAAGAAACCCCGCAGGTATTCCAGCCGCAGATTATGCAGTAGGACAGCCAGGCTAGGACAACAGGACCTGAAGGGACGATGCTGTCGCTATTGTCGATTAATGATGTGAGTGTGAGAGATTTTTTATATAGCCCTTTTGGGCAAACTTTTGCGTACTCTGATTTTAGAAGCTTGTTGTAGCTTCTTTATTTATTGTACTTTTGGATTATTATATGCTTTGTGTGGATTTGAATTCTGATTTTTATTCTGGTTGGGCTGGCATGATTGATATTGGTAAAGGTCGGCAAAATAGGCATCTTGTAGTACAGGCTAGCCCTAGTGCTAGTGCTACCGCAAGGCGGCTATTCTGGGCATAAGGATCACCTCGAGCCGTGTTTTGTTTTCTAAGAGGGGGGATCTTACATGGAGCCTAAGAAGTTTGAAGAGGCCAACATAGACCAGCATTGGAATGGAGCTATGTAGGAGGAACTGAACCCATTCACGAGGTTTAGGGTCAAGTAGATCTACAAAAACAAGTTTGATGAAAATGGCATTAGAGTCAAGTAGATCTACAGAAAAAAGCTTGATGAAAATGACATTATAATTAAGAACATGACAAACTAGTAGCTAAATGGTACATGCAAGAAGAAGGGATTGATTTTGATCAAACCTTTGCCACTGTAGAAATATTGGAGGCCATCAGATTATTCCTTGCATATGCAGCACACAAGGGTTTCAATGTCTACCAAATGGATGTGAAGTCAGCCTTCCTAAATGGTGGCTTAAAAGAAGAAGTCTATGTTGAACAGCCTCTAGGTTTTATAGTTCCTAACTCACCTGATTTTGTTTATCGACTTAGGAAGCTCTATATGGACTGAAGCAAGCCTCTAGAGCATGGTATGAGACATTGTCTAGTTTTCTCATTGAGAACTAATTCTCAAGGGGGAAAATAGACAAGACCCTATTCCTAAGGGAATCTAAGTGTAAGATCATCCTAGTACAGATCTATATAGATGACATCATCTTTTGATCTACTGATGACAAACTCTGCAAAAAGTTTGCTAAACTTATGCAAGAGAAGTTTTATATGAGCAGTATGAGTGAACTTAAGTTCTTCTTGGCCCTCCAAGCAAGACAGACTGATGATGGCTTGTCCATATCCCAGTCTAAGTTCACTAGGGAGTTAATCAAGAAATTTGGCATGGAGAATTCCTCCACCATGAGAACTTACATGGGATCAAGTATGCCTGTAGGCAAAGATGAAATAGGGAAACATGTTGATTAAACTTTGTATAGAGGGATAATTGGATCCCCTCTATATCTGACTGCAAGTAGGCCAGACATCATGTATGCTACATGTGTTTGTGCTAGGTATCAGGCTTGCCCTAAAGAATCTCACTACTCTACAACTAAGAGAATCTTGAGGTATCTTAAGGGCACTCCAGATCTTGGCCTTTGGTACCCTAGGAATGGGAAGTTTGAACTAACTGGCTATTCAAATGCAAAATTTACGAGCTGCAAAGAGGACAGGAAGAGCACATCTGGCACCTATCAGTTCTTGGGAGGGAGACTGGTATCATGGTGCAGCAAGAAACAAACAAGTGTGGCAATATCAACTGCAGAGTCAGAGTACATCTCAGTAGGAAGCTGCTATGCTCACTTGCTATGGATCCAGCACCAGCTTCAAGACTATAACCTCCAAATAAGTAGAAATCTTTTATTCTGTGATTCTACTAGTGCAATCTCTATTGCTAGGAATCTTGTCTCTCATAGCAGGACTAAGCACAGAGAGATTAGATATCATTTCATTAGGGAGCATGCGGAATGTGAAGACAAAACCCTTAAGTTTGTCCCAACAGACAAGCGAGTGGCTTACATCTTCACTAAGAGACTAGATGAAGGCAAGTTTAACACCTTCAAATTTTAGTTGAGTATGTTAAACTTAGTATAGCTTTAGTTGCTCCTCATTTGATTGCAAACTATTTGTCATTATGCAGATAGGATGGTCCTTTAAAGAAATGAAGATTCTCCAATTGAGGGGGAGCAAGTCCAACACAATTCTAACATTTCACTACTTCCTAATTGAGGGGGAGCAGGCGATAAGATGATTAGTTGATCAAGTGCATCCTACTAGCTATTTGCTGCAGTCAAAAGGGGGAGAGGATAAAATGATCAGATGACCAGATAAGAAAGGCAGCAGTAATTCAGGGGAAGCAGATGACAGATGTAGTAATGTTGCATTCTGCAAGAACGGATGTGTGGTAACTATAGATCACATCTCAATTATTTAGTTTTTTTTTATTATGCCTTGTGCTGCATGGTTCTATGTATGTCATTAACTTTGCTTAAGAGTTTTGACTTCCTCAAATAGGGGGAGATTGTTGGGTCCATTGCCCACAATGTCTTGGATTTGAGTGAAGTTAATCTTATCAATGATATACACATATCAGTAGATGACTATGATAGGTCAGGTAGCCTATGTGGCTAAGTCAGGTAAACACTTACCTAAGGTGTGGGATGATAGAAATATGTCTAAGTCCATAGGCGTTGAGTGAAGGAACATCACTCGACACTAGATGACTTATAGCGCTGAGTGTAACCTATAATGTCATAGCCTAAGTTGGAATGAGCTGAAATGTGGTTAAGTCCACATGCGTTGAGTGAAGTCAACTCACTCAACGCCATGCTTCTAAAGAGAAATTTGGCAAAATGTTTTGGCATTGAGTGATGAATACACACTCAATGTCATACAAAAAAAGGCTGTAAGTTGAACTAGTTGAACCATGTTCAAATTCGTCGAACTGAGTTCAGAGTTCGTTGAACAGAGTTCAGAGTTCGTCGAGCTCAGCTCACATTTCGTCGAGCTAAAGTTCAAAGCATGAGTTCTGAGTTCGTCGAGCTCAGTTTAGATTTCGTCGAACTGAGTTCAAAGTTTGTTGAGCTCAGCTCACATTTCGTCGAGCTAAGTTTAGAGCTTGAGATTATGAGTTTGTCGAGATCAGTTGAGAGTTCGTCGAATTGAGTTCAAAGTTTGTCGAGCTCAAATTCACCATTCGTCGAACTCAGAAAGATAGTCTATGCCCAGCGCTTATTAAATATAGAAAATTGGCTAAGACAGAAAGCATTGAGTGAGGCATGCTCACTTAGCGCTCTCAACGCTTAAGTTGCTGATGAAGCAGAAATTTGGTTAAGGCAAAAAGCGTTGAGTGAAGGTTACTGACTCAACGCTATCAACGCCTACTGATGACAAAATTTTGTCTAAGGGGTTTTGCATTGAGTGATGCTTACTCACACAATACCAAGCAGCAGAAAGCTGATAAAGCAAGTTGGGATTGAGTGAAGTTGAATCTCTCAACGCCTAGAAACAGACATTATATTCTAAGAAGTTTGGCGTTGAGTGAAGGTTACTCACTCAACGCCAAAAGACAGTAAATCTGTCTAAGTGGTTTGACGTTGAGTGATGCTTACTTCCTCAATGCCTATTCCCTAATGCTCGATTTTGTCTAAGTCCATAGGTGTTGACGTCAGCAAAATAGACAATGTCAACTAAGGTCAATTCAGACACGGGGAAGCTACACTACACGATAAAACTTGTCATAAAGCTACTGTACGTCTTTTTCCATTAAAGCAAGCCACGGCTGGAAGCTGTAGGTGGGGCCCAACGATCTCTAAGAGTCGTTGATCAGTGAACTACAAAAGTAAGAGATAGGGCCAAGACAAAAATAACTTTAGGGCATATAATATTCAAAAAGGAGAGCAGTCATCTTCATCTTCTTCGCCATTGCTGCATGTGAAAAGCTTGAAGCTCTCCAGCAAGAAAAGTTTAGTTAGCTGTGCAAGTCTCCATCTTCCATGGCAGATTCAGAATCAGTTCTGAAGAAAGAAGAACCTTCATCCTTTAGTAGGTTCAGTGAGTTGTTTGAAGACTTAAGATAAAAAGATCTTTAGCCTTCAGTAGCAAGTTCATAAGTTATCTTCTGAGTTCCTCTAGCAAATCATTTCCCTGCTGTGAGGAGAGTTGGAGCAGAAATTATTCTGCTCAAGTGATTGACACAGAGAAATTTCTCTGGGTCAAAGTAAATTAAACTATTACTTTTTGTAGGATCCTTCTGGATCTAAGGTGTAGGACCTTTAGGTCTGAGGTAGGGCAAATTTGCCTGAGCTGTAGTAGAGTGCTGCTCTCTGAGGTAGGTGAGTTTTACTCACTGAGTAGTAGGGAAGTTTTGCCTGAACTATAGGAGAGTGCATCTCTCTGAGTTGTAGCAGCAAGCTTGCTCTGAGGTAGGGTATCCTCCATAGCCTGAGTGGTAGGGCTTAAGTGCCTAAGGTAGGTGATACTTGTATTAGTGAGTGTAGGACTTTGTGGCTAAGGTCTAAGTCTTGGAGGAGACTGAGAGATCTTGAGGGATCTGAGGTGTAAGCTCCTTGGAGCGACTAACATGAAGTTAACAAAGGTGAGAGGAGAGTGGATGTACCCATAATTTTGGGGAACCACTATAAAATACTTGTGTGTTTTTCTGTGTTTGCTTTGATTTTCTTAATTGCAGGTGTTATGGACAAGCTCTAAATCACTTAAGCTGAAAACTAAAATAAATAAACAAGTGATTTAAAAAGACTATCAAAAAACCTAAGCAGATCTATTCACCCCCCTCTAGGTTGCTAACTACCTTAAAAATAAGATCTTTCACTAAGAACATAATAGCGGAGCTCACATGCGTACAATGGCTTAGAGGGGTCTTGGGTAGATGTGCACCAAGAACACAACCCAAACTGGCCTACCGGTGTGGCACGGAAAGGGCCTCGGTAATGAGCCCCAAGGACACAACCAATCCATCCACTTGGCACAAAAAGGGCCTCGTGAATAAGCACTGAGGACACAGCCAAACCGTCAAAAGTCTATCTGTCAACTCCCGTCGATGTGACGACTGGCGAGCCCGTAGACCAACCACACTATACTTAACCTAGGATTATGACACTGCGTGTTGACTCATATTGTATGCATTTTCACATTTAAGGGCTCCACACAAAGTCCCTTTTTATTATTCACATCATTCCAGTGCGGCAAACACACATGCACCTCAACCCTTCCACAATACCATATGAACACCCCCATCTGTTACGTAGAATATAACAGAAGGTCCGGTCGGGGCCCCACGCCATATTCTATGGACAGTTAGTTGAGTTATATAAGAATACCAAAATACCAGCAATAGGAACACACATCCTAACTAAGAGCATTCTAGCGGAAGCTTTTAAAATAGTGATAAGAACCCAAATGTATTAGCATGAATGTCCACAACAACCAGAGTAGGAATGATTACAAAATACACAAAAGTCTCGGTCTTAGGGCCTTACAAGCATTTACTTAAATAATAAGTGTTTTACATACTTCGGCACGCAGGCCTGCAATACATGACATTAATAAAATAAACACTTCGCATTGGCCTTCGAGGGCCAGCACAGCAACAAGGGCTTCAACCCGCTATTTGCCACTAGACTCACCTGTTCCTGCATAAGAACAATCCACCGCTCGGTGGGAAAATAAGGCAACGGTCAGCTAAAGCTAACCAAATTATAACGACCCCACCCCTTACTCAGGGCGGCGGTGCTCCTTCCCTGCATTTTATTAGTATAACCAAACAAGATAGTGAAAATAAAATTTAAACACATTTCAACACATGTGTAGGCACACATGGCCACACACCTCGTGCTCTCAGGGAACATTCTCGGTGAACTCGGTCCACCTCTGCCCCTAGTACGACAATATCGTGAGCTAATAGTCTTTTTTCAGCCGAAGCCTAAAACCCTCCCTCAATTCCATCGGTTGGCCTCTTTAACCGAACCACATAGAGCGGGTACGGTTCCACTCAACTCATTGCTCACATCGCCATAACTATTTAAGTCATCGGAGCAATTCAAGCTTCCCAAAATCCTGAAGTATCGATCATACAATAGTACATAACCCGGTTATGTACAAGGTTAGCTCCCAAGTCACCAAGATGGCAGCAATGTGCTTCTGCCCAGTTTTTCTGGTGCATCTTGGAGTTAGTCCCCAAGGCTCCCAGTTTCAATCTACCACGTAGAAAACCCGCAAAACAAATGGCACGGAGTCTTCTCCGACAATACAAGCATAATGAAAAGATCATCGATCCAAACCAACTTGTCCTGATAGGCTTCACACACCATATCTACCCGAAGGATTATCTCACACTCACCACTCATTTACGGGAGAGAGTTTCCTATGCAAAAAGGAAGAGGACTTAACATGTACAAGAAGAGAATCGTTACCCTAGAGGTTTGCTTCGACGCCATGGAAAACTAGCCGGATGAAAAGCACCGCAATGGACTTGCCTCCGCGGATCTGGACTCGGCTCGCGATTTGGAGCTCCGATGCTTCAACAACGGCAAGATTACTCCTTCTTCTTCAACCTTTGCTCTCTTCTCTCTCTACCTCTTAGAAAGAGATTGGGTTGAAAGAAATGAGGGCTAAACCCTCATTCCCTGACCATATACCAACAGGGGGAAAGCTGGGCCGTCGGATCCCTTAGGAATAAAATGAATGGCCTCGATTCACTCTTAAAATCTTCTAACTGTGGCCGCACACGGCCTGTGACACACCCGTATCACAGGCTGTGTCTCACAATAGTAAGATAAATCATCTATCTCAGAACATGACACAGCTCTGGACACACCCGTGTTGTAGGCCATGTGCCCGACACGGCTTTGTACACGCCCGTGTCTTAGGCCGTGTGCCTCAATCGACGCTGAAACTGTCACGTCTGAACAGGACACAGCCCTGTAACACGCCCGTGTCACAGGCTGTGTGCTAGGCACGACTTCGAACATGCTCGTTTCCAAGGCGTTGTGCCTAAATCGACACAACCCAGTAAATACAGAGTAGGACATGGCTTTGGAAATGCCCGTGTCCCAGGTCGTGTGCCCGACACGGCTTTAGACATGCCCATGTCTTAAGCCGTGTGCTCAGCTGACACGACCCACTCATAATCGAGTTTTGGGGTGTTACAATTCTCCTCCCCTTAAAATAATTTTGTCCCAAAATTAGAGAATGGAAAAGTACACAAAATTAAATGGTACCTGAGAAGAAAAGCTCGGGATACTCCTCAAGAATGGTCTGCTCTCGCTCCCACGAAATCTCCTCACGACCGCAATTATCCCATCGGACTTTGACCATCCTGATAGCTTTGTTCCGCAATTGCTTGACTTCCACATCCTCGATCCGAATGGGTTTAACTTTCAATATTATCCCACTATCGACCGACACTTGATCCCAACAACTACTTGTGCTGGTTCTTTCACGGCTTTGCGTAGGACCGAGATGTGAAATACATCTTGCAATCCACTCAGCTCTTCGGAAAGAGCCACCTATAAGCAGCTTCACCAACCCGCTCCAAGATCTCAAAAGGCCCAACATACCTCGGACTAAGCTTCTTTAAGCGTCGAATCCTTGATACGCCTTTAAACGGCTTTATCTTTAAGTACACCCAGTCGCCTGCTGCAAACTCCACATTCCAATGCTTGGCATTATAGTACTTGGTATGTCTATCTTGAGCAATCAGTAGCCGCTCCCGAATCAACTTTATCGTTGAAGTAGCATCATCAACGTCCCTTCGATTTTACCGCTTCGATTCTCCCGTTTCTACCCAATACAATGGCGTACGACACCTCCTTCCGTATAGAGCCTTAAAGGACGCCATCTGAATGTTGGCTTAGTAGCTGTTATTGTATGCAAACTCAAATAGGTTGATGTTGTCACAGGTACTACTAGTATATAGTTTTCATGCTTTATATACTTTATACCTTGTGAATTGCTTGTGTATAACTTGATAAATATAGGCTTCGTTCTTATTCGGGACTATCTGGCGAGAGGACTATTTGATGTAGGTGCTTCTCATTTGTTTCTATTCAAGGACTTCGTATTTTGAATCGGAGTGCCTACTCTTATGTCAATAGATAAATTGAAGGTGTTGTTACCTAATTGATGTATGATGCGTGCGGATAGGTCTTGCTGTGTTGAGGTGCAGATAAGAAGTCAAGATTTCGGATTGGAAGCATCTGTGCTACCAATATCAGAGTTTGATGTAATCTTTGGTATGGACTGGCTATCGGAGCAGCGTGCCTGTATTGATTGCAACTCTAAGGAAGTCACACTAGGACAGAACACCGAACGAGAGACTAAATTCACTAGTATGCAAGGATCGAGAAAGATATTTATCTCTGCTCTCCAGGTAATCAAGGCTGTTCGAAAGGGTGTAGAGTTGATCTTCACGCTATTATAGACTGTTGATTCGAACTTTAGTTTGAGTGACTTTCCTATTTCATCGGATTATGCATATATGTTTCCTTAAGATCTCCCTTGGTTACCGCCCCAGCAAGAGATTGACTTCTCCATTGAGTTCGTGCAAGGTGCGAAACTAGTAGCCCGGTCACCATACAGAGTAGTGTTAAAGGAGATGGCATAATTGAAAGTTTAGTTGCAAAGCAAGGCTATATACGTCTAAGTATGTCATCTTGGAGTGCATTGGTCCTCTTTGTGAAGAAGAAGGACGGAAGCATGCGTCAATGCAATGATTATCGAGAATTAAACAAGCTGACGGAGAAAAACAATTGTCTTATTCCACGGATTGATGACTTATTTGATCAGCCGGTGGGATTGACTGTCTATTCAAAGCTAGATTTAAAGTCTGTCTATTATCAGTTGCGGATTAGGGAATGTGACATTCCAAAGACAACTTTCGGTACATCCTATAACCACTATGAGTTCACTATAATGCCATTTGGGCTAACAAATGCGCCATCAGTATTTGTGTACTTGATGCATCAGACTTTTTGGGAGTACTTAGATCGATTTTTGATTGTCTTCATTGACGACATATTGACATACTCTCAATCAGAAGAAGATCATGCAAATCACTTGAGGATGATTTTGCACACCGTGAGAAGAAATAAACTCTATACCAAGTTCTCAAAGTGTGAGTTTTGGCTATCGTCAGTGGATTTTCTTGGCCATGTGGTCATTGGAGAGGATATTACTGTGGATCCAGCATAGATCATTTCGATACGATAATGGCCTGTGTTGGCTATGGTAGCGGAAGTAAGCAGTTTTCTTGGACTTACTGGCTACTATAGGCGCTTCATGGAGAATTTTTTGTGGACAGCCTTACCTCTCACTACACTGATGAGGAAAGATCAGAAGTTCGTTTAGATGCCTGGGTGCGCACGGGCTTTTTAGGAGTTAAAGAGTTGTTTGACCACGATGCTTATTTTGAGTTCGCCATGTGGTACATGTTGGAACCCTATTATTGATTTAGGCTAGGATCACTATTATTTGTTTTGGGCTGATTAGTTTGACCCAATGTGTATAGTCTAGGGTCATAGGTTTATTTCTAGGGTTGCTCCTTCAGAAGAATTCCAGAGAAGTGTTGTTCGACGAACTCAGAATTCAGATTGACGAAAGCTGAGCTCAGTTCGACGAACGCCGAGCTCAGTTCGAAAAACTCAGAGTTCTAACTCAGAGTTTACATTGGCAAACTCTGGGCTCCATTCGACGAACGATGATCATAAATCAGAATCTCAGCTCAACGAACTCCAGGCGCAGTTCAACGGACTCCAAGCTCAGTTCAACGAACTCTAGTCTAGATTCGATGATCCCTAGGCTCAATTCGATGAATTTCTTAGTGTTCAATGTTCAGATAGTTTTATATTCTTAAGGCAGAATGATTTTGAAAGGCTTAATTTCAGTCAGTTACACTCTAATATTTAATGGAAAATATTCTTAATGAATATAGCCATTTCAGACAGCATTAAATATGGATTTATCATAGAGTTTAATTCTAATTTATTACCTAGAGCAGTTACAATTCTTAGAGAGTCCTCAGGCGTTTAAGAATGGTTTTAATTCAAATGTTTGAATTCTTCTCAGAGATTATATATTAAAATTATTGTTGCTTCAAAGGGTGACACTCTTACAAATCTCATAAGTTTACATAGTAAGACTTTTAGGGTGACATACTGTTACTGATTTAGAGATATACATATCAACATATTTTTTAACATATTTTATGCTTCAGTCTCTGCAAGTGAAAAGTCTTCAACCAGTCAAATAGAAGAAGGTCTACACCCTGAAGAAAAACATCCCCTCCTAATCTCAAATCTCTACTCAAATTAGGGGGAGCTTTTTGCATCTTCATCCACTAAAGTCTTCTCAGATATATTTGATAGAGAAGAAATCATAAACTCTCTTATTTTATTTCTTAAACTGTGTACAGGGTTTTTAACTCCCTTCAAAAGTTATCTCTTGGTTCATAAGTCACCTGATCAAAAGACTTAAGCTTGGTTTTTGGGCACCTGATCAAAAGCTCAAAGGGTTACAAGATCTCTCTTAGAAAATAGATCTTCTGGTGGCAGGGCAACTGATCAAAAACTTGTAGTGGATTCCTACCAGGGTGGTAGAAGAGTTGACATACCCAGATTTATTGAGGAACTACTATAAATCCTTGTGTCGTCTGTGATTGATTGATTTCTTTATTTGTGTACAGTGATTTTTCTTTCTATATATATATTTCCTCTGAGTGCAGTTCTAAAAGGAGTTGTGGCTACTGCACTTTGATGGAGAAGAGAAAGAAGAGAAGTGCAACTCTTCAATGGAGATCAAAAGAGGAGATTGAACTCAGATCTGTCTTTCCTCGTCGAGATCTAGCACTGCGTACCTACTAGATCTTCGGAAGATCGCTACAAGCCACTAATAAATAGTGAAGGAGAACCCCTATCGTCGGTGCCACCTGCATTATCAAAAAATAGCGAGTCGCTGCCATTGAGGAGAAGCCCTGTAACATCCCGTTTCGTGCTAGACCCCTCAAACATGTTTTTGAGTCAAGGGAGTTGACTCGGGGTCGAGGTGCGCCGGACTCGACAAGTAAAATTAGTCGGATATCTTCACGGATATCTGACGAATTTATCGAGTATGGCTTGTGAAGTTGAGACCAATACTGTTCGTCGAAAATTGGACGAATTCGTCGAGTATAAGGCCTTAGAAATTATTCTTGAAAGTTGGCGTTGAGTGGACTCAACGCCACTCAACACGGAGTTGAGTGTGTTGAGTGCACTCAATGCAATTTGACGAAACAGGTTGAGGCGTTAAGTGCACTCAACGCCATTTTACTTAGAAGATATCTCGGATAACTTGCATCAAGTGCGTTGAGTGCACTCGACGCCATTAAGTTGAAAGGCTTCGAGTGCATTGAGTGCACTCGACGCCACTCAACGCTTTTTTACTTAGATTATTCTGAGAGATGTGGCATCCAGTGTGTTGAGTGCACTCGACGGCACTCGACAATTTGTCTAGTAAAGAAGGTGCACTCAACGATTTTTACTTTGAAAGTGTTATGCTTACATATGGTATTGAGTGGCGTTGACGAATATCGATGATTCATCGAGTAAGAGTATAATACTCGACGATTCGTTGAGTAAGGACTGCTTACTCGACGAATCTGACTTAGCATATTTTCTGGCGCAGTCTACTTCCTGTCACTTGGCCGGTCTGAACCGAATTTTTGGGAATTTCGCCAAACTGACTAAAATGGGCCTCGTCCTTTCAACATGACTCATTTAAAGTGATATTAGGCTATCCAATGTCAGGCCGACACGTGGTAAAGCAGTAAAACCTAATTTCTCATTATAAAAAGGGACATGCGAAAAACCTTAGCCGTCTCTTTACAAGTTTACCGACCAATTGTCTTTGCCAAGCCCGTCTAAAACAAAGAAGCTGCCGGAGTAGATTTCTGGAAGAATATCTTCTCCTTCTCTCTTCCCGTAAAGAACAATACTAGCAAGAAGGAAGATGCCGCCAAGGAGAGTGACGAGATCCATGGTCGGAAATGCCAGAATCGAGGTGTTCTTCCTACCCCATCCCTTGGTACTAGATCTTTAGTTATTCCTAGGAGAGATATCGACTCAAAGGAGTCTTGATTTGCGAGAAGAAGATTTTCTAGGAAAGGGCCATGGTAGGACTTGATTCCTAAAGATTAGACGTCTTCAACCTCTCCTTCCTTCTATGTGAAGATGGGGGATGGTTTCGTGAAGAGAAGTGGCCCTATGAGGGTGAATAAGGGAGGAGGATTTCTGGATGTGATTTGGGAATATTGATTAGAGGAGGAAGAAGAACCGATGCCATTTGTCTCACTTTAAGATGCACGAAGAAATTTGTTTTCTGCACGCAACAGACTTCAAGGCTATTTTCGGACACGATGCGGCCGGATCTGGGCTTTCAACTAAACACGAAAGTCATAGCCCTTGGAAATACCTTTCCAACGAGTGGTTCACGCCTCCACCGGATTCTTGTAGCCTCGGGAATCCCCAATCGACGTTGCTGTACAGTAATATTTCCTGCACATATAGTTCTCGAGTTTGTGTTGAAGCGACTTTGGATTTTGTAGAGAGAGACTGCGGTACATTAACGTTAATGTTTTTGTGAATTTAGTCTATAAGTAATTATGATAAAATATTGTTAATGACATTTGTTGGATAGATCCTTAATGAACAAATGGTTTAAATATGTGAACTGATAAGGACATACTTGATAGTGGTAATACGATGAGTAATGATGAGGTTTGCTTGAAGCTTGTTGTACATAGTTGGTAGTGATTGCAATGACCAAATGGTTGTTGGCATTTAGTTGATAGATCCATGTTTGCACGAATGTTTTGAACTTGGTAAAGATATTGTATCCAGTTGATGTTAAAGTTAAGTGACCATAGTCTATATGTAATTATGATAACCAAATGGTTGATGAATATGTGAAGTACCATTATGTTGTTGTGAAGGACATGTGGAAGGGTTGGAAGTGCGAGGGTGTTGCCACACTAAAATGACATGCTGATAAGGGACTCGGTGGAGCCCTTGCATGCTGTTGAGTATGAGATGTGCTTAAATAAAAGGGGCTCGATGTGGATCCCTTATATGTGTCATAATCCTTGGTTAAGGATAGTGTGGTAGGTCTACGGGCTTATCAGTCGTCACACCGACGGGAGTTTATTGATAGACTTTAGATAGTCGGGCCTTGGTCCTCAGTGTTTACTTCCCGAGGCACCCTCCGTGTTAGTGGACGGTTGGCCTTGGTCCTTTGGTGATATGTTCACAGAGGTACCTTCCATGACACGATGATAGGCCAGTTTGGGCTGTGTTCTTGGTGAATGTATACCCAAGACCCCTCTGAGTCGTAGTACACATGTGAGCTCCGCTATTGTGTTCTTAGCATTGAGGAGTTCGGAGGCCTAGGGCAGGTAGTGTGGATGCTAGCCTAGTAGTGGAGAAGCCCGCTCTACTGTCACTATCTTGCCATGACTGATGATGCCTAAGAGGTTAGCTACCTGCTCAAAAAGTGGGAACTACATGTCTGTGTCGACATAGCAGTTGCTTGTGCATGATCATGGGTGAGTTATTGCATTGCATTCATATCATCACATATATCAAATACACAAGATCCTCATCGTTAAGTTTCTATGGGCACTCCGATCCTTAACTTATATGTCTGTATGGGTATTCATATAAGTTAAGTTACTTACTATCGTAGATTTATACTTATATACTATTGTTGATGGTAGAATTGCTAAGTAGGTTGTTATACCTAATTATTATAGTTCCTTGATATATACTGCTGTTGATTAATCCTTTACCATCTGTTTGTACAACTGATTATATATATATATATATATATATTGTACCCTTGTTCCTTTCTCTGCCCGGTTTCGAGGAGTCACCGGGGGAGTGGATGTGATAGCCACTTAGTCTTTATGACTAACGGTTTCTACGTATTCATTTTTAGGAGGAAACCCCGCATACAGAGCAGCAACAAGTTACGTAGCAGGGTAGTCAAGCAAGGACGATAGGGACTGAAGTGACGTTGACATCGCTACCGTCTGTGATAAATGTGAGTCTGTGTGAGATTCATATTGTAGCCTTTTAAGCATTTACTCTGATATTGAAGAAGCCTTGTTGATGCTTCTTTTATTTGATGTACTTTCTTTTGGACTATTTTACTTATGTGTGGATTTGACTTTTATTTTATATTCTTGGTTAGGTTGGCATGGATGATAAGTTGAGCCGAAAAGATAGGCATCTTGTAGTACAGGTTAGCCTGTATACTAACGTTACCGCAATGCGGCTATTCTTGGCATAAGACTCCCCTCGTGTCGTATTTTGTGTTCCGGGAGGGGGGTCTTACAAATAGTATCAGAGGGAGGTGTCGATCCTCTAAGCTATGGGTTATGGGCCCTTCACGCTTCTGCTGCGATCATGAACTAAAGAAGTCATTGAACAATGGAGCCACCCCCGATCGATTAGTCAGTTTGGGGACAAACTGACTTAGCGAAAGCAGTGGTGTGACCATATATAATTCACACTATGTATGTCCAATCTTAACCTTATGTTTAGCCAACCTGACCATAGGTTTGTGCCTTACGTGTAGATCCCATGATAAGCAGATATAGTAGGGGGCACTCCCTCCCCTTCCGTACTTATTCAGTTCTAATAATAGAAGTTAGGACATACGCTCATGACCATCTTGGACGACTTTAGGTCACAACAGGCCCCAGTGCAGCAACAGGCTCTGAGCTCAAACTGGTTGAGCACTTTTTGGGCTCTCTCCCCTCCTGCCTACCTCGAGACAGATTTCATCGTGCATACAGAGGAATGGCTCGATACAGTGCAGGAGCTGTTGGCAGGAAACCATTGTCCAGCCAATATTGTCGTAACATTTGCAGTGTTTGTCCTGGAAATGCACGCCAAGAGGTGGTGGAAGTCCCTCATGGGCTCCACCTTCTGGGGTTGAATTTATACGGAGATCAGTTGGACGGAGTTCACTGGAGTCTTCTTGGAACATTTCATCCCGTTGACCGCTAAAGACAAACTTGAAGAAAGATTATTGCAACTAAAGTAGGGATCCAAGTCACTTGCAGAATACCAGCAAGAGTTCCAGCATCTGGCTAGATTTGCTGACTTCTATCAGTTGGATGACCGATGATATGCTAAACGGTTCTACAAAGGCTTACGGGACCCCCTGAGGCAAGCCCTTTTATTTATAGCTGACTCGAGCTTAGTATAGATAATTAACATGACGAAGAGGTTAGAGGCAGAACACTTGGGAAGTGGTAAGAGACCCGCTGAGAGTCTTATGGAAGATGGCCCGAGTAACAAAAGCAGGCATGACAACAGAGGTGGAAGAGGATACCAGAGAGGTGGCAGGCGTTTCCACCAAAATTTTAGAATGGAGCGCCCGGTCCCACAGCCGCCAGCATTGCCTCCACTGACACAGTTCCAACAGTTCCAACAACACGAAGGGTGGTATGAGTGAGTATGCTTCCAATGAAACCAACCGGGCCACATCTGACATCACTGCCTGCAACTAGATGGGAATTCTCCTCCTGCTCTCCCTCCGACAGCTCCACGAGGTCGGGGATACATGTGTGGACGAGGACGAGGACTACGAGGAAGAAACCCCGGGCCTGCTCGGGATCAGGTGTTTACGTTGGACATGGCGCAAGAGAGGAATCCTTAGGAGGTGATTGCAGGTACATCGTAATTTGGTTAATGTATTATAAGCATTTACTTTCTATTGCCTAGGATATGCTAGAAGTCTAGTTTTGAGTCTTTGTAATTGATACCTAGGCACCGTGATGGTTGGTGGGAAACCGGCCTATACACTATTCGATACCAGAGACACACACTCGATTGTGTCGGCTGACTTCGTTAAGGGCCTAGAAGGAGTGCAATACTTCACTGGTCTTGCTCGGAGAGTACGCCTCCCAGATGGATCTGAGATGACTGCAACCTCCAAGTGTGAATTGGAGATACTCCTTGGAGCAAAGACATTTGAAATCCCTGCCATAGTATTGAGGATGCCGGAATTCAACCTCATTCTGGGCATGTCATGGTTGGATTGGCACCGTGCCAGAATTGATTGTGTGGAGAAATGAATTTTCTTAAGACATGGGGACGCTGAAGTCATCTTTCAAAGTTTCAAATTCCCACCTCATATATTAATATCTCCAATTAAGACCCTAAAAGCCCACATGATGGGGGATGAAGTCTACACAATTTGTTTTGAGATGAAAGAGATGACAAAAGATATGAAAGACATAAGAGTGCTGCGGGATTTCCCTAAGGTATTTTCCGAGAAACTGCCAGGATTACCCCCGCATCGAGAAGTGGACTTCCAAATTAAGTTAATACCAGGTGCCAAGCCAATCTCCAGGACCACTTATCGTATGGCCCCGAAGGAACTCATTTAGTTTATAGTTAAGTTGTAGGAATTAGTAAAGTCTGGGTTCGTTCGCCCCAGTTCATCACCTTGGGGTGCCCTTGTTCTATTCATTAAAAAGAAGGATGGAACACTACGGTTATGTATAGATTACCGAGAGCTCAACTATTTGATGACGCGGAACACCTACCCTCTACCCTGGATAGATGAGTTATTCAATCAACTGGTAGGAGCACAATGGTTTTCCAAGTTGGATCTGTGCTCGAGGTATTACCAATTGAGGATACAAGAGGAGGATATCCAGAAAATGGCATTTAGCTCAAGATATGGGCTATATGAGTTCACCGTGATGCCTTTTGGACTTACGAACGCTCCCTCGGCATTCATGAGTCTAATGAACAAAGTGTTTGAGACGTTCCTTGATGTCTTTTCCATCGTTTTCATCGATGACAATTTGGTCTATTCGAAGACAGAAGAAGATCTTGTGGAACACTTGACATTGGTGCTGAAGAAGCTAAGGGATCATACCTTATTGCCAAGTTCAGCAAGTGTGAATTTTGGCTTCAAGAAGTTGCCTTCTTAGGTCATGTGATCAGTGGTGTTGGGTTTGTTGTGGATCCAGCCAAGGTGCGTGCTATGAAGGAATGATCTCCTTTGAAGTCAGCAGCCGATGTGCGGAGTTTCCTTGGACTTGCTGGGTACTATCGCAAGTTCGTGAAAGGATTCTTAAAGCTAGTCCTCCCTCTCTCATCTCTAACAAAGAAAGGTGTGTCGTACGAGTGGACACCCTAGTGCGAAGCCGCATTCCAAGAGCTGAAGGATAGACATACCTCCGCACCTATCCTAGCCCTTCTATCTCAAAAAGAAGGATTCTAGGTGTACACTTACGCATCATATCAAGGGATGGGGGTAGTGCTGATACATCACGGGCATACGATCGCTTATGCATCCATATAACTGAAGAAACATGAAGCTAATTACTCAGTTCATGATCTGGAGTTGGGGGCAATGGTGTTCGCCTTGAAGGTTTGGAGACACTATTTATATGGCATCCATTGTGAGATATTTTCGGATCATAAGAATTTAAAGTATGTTCATACTAAAAAGGAGCTGAACCTGAGAGAGCGATGGTGGTTAGAATTTTTATGTGTTTATGAATTTACTTTGAACTACCACCCCGGAAAAGCAAACTTTGTGGCTGATGCATTGAGCAAAAGGGTACCATAATCGAACCCTGAGTCTCGATTGATGAGTATGAAATTAGCTCGGATTCTCTAGGATATGGAGATCACCTTGGTATATAAGGACCATTCTGAAGAGTATACATAGTGTCTAATCGTAATGAGCATAGTTTGTGACATTCGGGACCGAATCAGGGCGGAGCAAGGGAAGGATGTTTCTCTGGCCCTAGTATTTAAGTCACTTGAAGATGGGTCTACTGATGAATATTCCTTAAAAGACGTCCTCATTCATTTCCATGGCCAGCTCTACATTCCTGAAGGCTACAAAATTTGGGAAGATATTTTGAGAGAGGCGCATTGCTCTCAGTATTCAATGTATCCTAGGATTGCCAAAATATACGCTGACTTGCGAAAGACCATGTGTTGGCCAGGAATGAAGAGAGATGTCAGGTACTTTGTTATGCACTATGAAGCCTGTCAAAAGGTTAAGGCAGAATGCAAGAGCCCCGAAGGATTGTTGTAGTCGTTTCCCATCCCCGAGTTGAAGTTTGGGGATATCTGCATGGACTTCGTTCACGGTTTTCCTCGCTCACGCTCAGGGATTGATTCGGTTTGGGTAATCGTCGATCACCCGACAAAGGTAGCCATGTTTATTCCTATGAAGAAAGAGGCTCATGTGGATGTTTTAGTATGCCTCTTTGTGGAGCAGTTTGTACGGTACCATGGCATGCCAAAGACAATTATTTCTAACCGAGATGGTCGTTTCACTTCTAAAGAATGGAAGGCAGTACAAACATATTTATGTTCACTTCTTACCTTCAGTACGGACTTTCATCCTCAGTCAGATGGTCAGTTTGAGAGGACCATAAGAACTTTGGAGAATCTACTAAGATTGTGTGCTAAATAGAGGAAAGGCGTGGGAAAGACTCTTACCCCTGGTAGAATTTTCAAACAACACCAGTCATCAGGCAAGTATCGGGATGACACCCCATGAAGCCTTTTTTGGAAGAAGGTGTAGGAATCTTTTATCGTGGGTGCAAGATGAAGACCCGAAGGTTTTGGGAATTAAGTACATTGATGATACTGATGTTGTTGTTAGACTAATACGGGACCGCATGATTGAGGCTCAAAGTCGGCAGGATAAATACTATAATTCAAAGCACCGAATAGTAGAATTTGAAGTGGGTGACAAAGTGTTTTGAAGATCCGGCCGATGCATAGAGTGTCACGGGTGCGTGGTATGAAGAAGCTCAGCCACAGATACGTTGGGCCTTATGCTGTATTGGAAAGGATTGGCCCTTTAGCCTATCGGTTGAAGCTGCCACCAGAGCTAGAGAATTTACACGACGTATTCCATGTCTCGTCGCTTCGAAAGGTGCTGCTACGGCCCGATCAACATGTCCTCACCATAGATGGTGCAAAAGCAACAGATAGGGTGGTCTGACTGGAGCCGGTGCAAATAGTGGACACTTAAATGAGGAACTTGCGGCGGAAAAGCGTACCATTGGTAAAGGTCCAATGGTCTAACCAAGGGAAAGAAGAATACACTTGGGAAACGGTGGATTTGATGCAAAAGTTCTATCCGGAATTATTTCCCCAAGGTAATTTTTAAAAGCATATTTTAATTTAATTTCATGATTTACTTCCCCATAGCCTTAGACTGATTTCGGGGACGAAATCTTTTATTTTTTTTATAGGATTTGTAACATCCCGTTTTACGCTAGACCCCTCGCACGTGTTTTTGAGTCAAGGGAGTTGACTTGGGGTCAGGGTGCGCCAGACTCGACAAGTAAAATTCATCAGATATCGTCACAGATATCCGACGAATTCGTCGAGTATGGCTTGTGAAGTTAAGACCAATATTGTTCGTCAAAAATCGGAGAGTTGGCGTTTAGTGAACTCAACGCCACTCAACACGGAGTTGAGTGCGTTGAGTGCACTCAACGCAATTCAACGAAATAGGTTGAGTCGTTGAGTGGACTCAACACCACTCAATGCGGCATTGAGTGCGTTGAGTGCACTCAATGCCATTTAACTTAGAAGATATCTCAGATAACTAGCGTCGAGTGCACTCGACGCCATTAAGCCTAAAGGCCTCGAGTGCATTGAGTGCACTCGACGCAACTCAACACTTTTTTACTTAGATTATTCTGAAAGCTGTGGTGTCGAGTCCGTCGAGTTCACTCGACACAACTCTACGATTCGACGAGTAAAGAAGGTGCACTCGATGATTTTTACTTGTAAAGTGTTGTGCTTACATATGGTATTGAGTGGTGTCGACGAATCTCGACGATTCGTCGAGTAAGAGTATAATAATCGATGATTCGTCGAGAAAGGATTGCTTACACGACGAATCTTACTTAGTAGATTTTCTTGCGCAGTCTATTTCCTGTCACTTGGCTAGTCTGAACCAGATTTTCTGGCATTACGCCAAACTGACTAAAATTGGCCGCGTCCTTTGAAAATGACTCATTTAAAGTGATATTAGGCGGTCCAATGTCAGGTCGATATGTGGCAAATCATTTAACCCTAATTTCTCATTATAAAAAGGTGCATGCAGAAAACCCTTGCCATCTCTTTGCAAGGAGGAAGATGCCGCCAAGGATAGTGACGAGATCCATGGCTAGAAACGCTGGAGCACAGGTGTGCTTCCTACCCCCTCCCTTGGTGCTGGATCTTTATTTATTACTAAGAGAGATATCGACTCAAAGGAGTCAGGATTTGCGAGAAGAAGATTTTCTAGGAAAGAGCCATGGTTGGGCTTGAGTCCTAAAGATTAGACGTCTTCAACCTCTCCTTCCTTCTATGTGAAGATGGGGGCTGGTTTTGTGAAGAGAAGTGTCCCTATGAGGGTGAATAAGGGAGGAGGATTTCTGGATGTGATTTGGGAATATTGATTAGAGGAGGAAGATGAACCAATGTCGTTCGTCTCGCTTTATGATGCGCGCATAAATCTATGTTCTGCGCGCAGCGAACTTCGAGGGTGTTTTCAGACACGATGCAGTCGGTCTGGGCTTTCGACTAAACACAAAAGTCGTAGCCCTTGGAAATACCTTTCCAACGAGTGGTTCACGCCTCCACCAGATTCCTGTAGCCTCGGGAATCCTCGATCGAAGTTGTTGTACAGTAATCTTTCCTGCACATATAGTTCTTGATTTTGTGTTGAAACGGCTTTGGATTTGGTAGAGAGAGACGGTGGTACAATAATGTTAACATTTTGGTGAATTTAGTCCATAAGTAATTGTGATAAAATATTGTTAATGACATTTGTTTGATAGATCCTTAATGAACAAATGGTTTAAATATGTGAACCAATAAGGACGTACTTTATAGTGGTAATACGATGAATAATAATGAGGTTGGCTTGAAGCTTGTTGTACATAGTTGGTAGTGATTGAGATGAACAAATTGTTGTTGGCATTTAGTTGATAGATCCATGTTTGCATGAATGGTTCGAACTTGGTAAAGAGATTGTATCCAGTTGATGTTAAAGTTAAGTGACCATAGTCTGTATGTAATTATGATAACCAAATGGTTGATGAATATGTGAAGTACCATTATGTTGTTGTGAAGGACATGTGGAAGGGTTTGAAGTACGAGGGTGTTGTCGCACTAAAAAGACATGCTGATAAGGGACTCGGTGTGGAGCCCTTATGTGTTGTTGATCACAAGATGTGATTAAATAAAAGGGACTTGAAGTTGAGCCCGTATATGTGAAATTGCATGCGGTGTGAGTTTACACGGGATGTCACAATCCTGAGATAAGGATAGTGTGGCAAGTCTACGGGCTCGCCAGTCGTCACCCCAACGGAAGTGGACAGATAGATTTGCACGGTTGGGCATTGGTCCTCAGTGCTTACTTCACGAGGCACCCTCCATGCTAGCAGACAGTTGGTCGTGGTCCTTTGGTGATATGTTCACAGAGGCACCTTTTGTGCCATAATGATAGGCCAGTTTGGGTTGTGTTCTTTGTGCACATCTAGCCAAGTACCCTCTGAGCCGTAGTACGCATATGAGCTCCGTTGTTATGTTCTTAGTGTTGAGTCATATGGAGGCATAGGCCAGGTAGTGTGGATGCCAGCCTTGTTGTGGAGAAGCCCGCTCTACTATCACCGTCTGGCCATGATGGATGACGCCTGAGAGGTTAGCAACCTACTCGAAAAGTGGGAACTATAAGTCTGTGTCGACATAGAAGTTGCTTGTGCAAGATAATGGGTGAGTCATTGCATTGCATTCATATCATTATATACATCACATACACAAGATTTTCATCGTATAGGTTTGTATGGGTACTCCAATACGTTGAGTTACTTTACTGTTGAGCCGATCCTTACCTTATATGTCTGTATGGGCATTCATAAAAGTTAAGTTACTTACTGTCGTAGAATTATAATTTTATACTGATGTTGATTGTATTACTGCTAAGTAGGTTATTATACCTAATTTTTTTAGTTCCTTGATATACACTTTTGTTGATTAATCCTTTACCACCTATTTTTACTACTGATTATATATATATATATATATATATATATATATATATTATACCCTTGTTCCTTTCTCCGCTAGGTGCCGAGGAGTCACCGGGGGAGTGGATGTGATAGCCACTTTGTCTTTATGACTTACGATTGCTACATCTTCCTTTTTAGGAGGAAACCCCGTAGATAGAGCAGCAGCAGGTTACGCAACAGGGTAGTCAGGCAAGGATGACAGGGCCTGAAGTGACAATTCCATCGCTACCGTTTGTGATAGATGTAAGTCTGTGTGAGATTCATATTGTAGCCTTTTAGGCATGTACTCTGATATTGAAGAAGTCTTGTTGATGCTTATTTTATTGGATGTACTTTCTTTTGGACTATTTTACTTATGTGTGGATTTGACTTCTATTTTCTATTCTTGGTTGGGTTGGCATAGATAATATGTTGAGCCGACATGATAGGCGTCTTGTAGTATAGGTTAGCCCGTGTGCTAACGCTACCACAAGGTGGCTGTTTTGGGCATAAGACTCCCCTCGTGCCGTGTTTTGTGTTCCGGGAGGGGGTCTTACAAGCCCTAGTGAGATGGAATGACGTGTCGGAACATCGATGATAAAGGAGAAGCATAATTTAGAGTCTGCTGTGCTATTTTTTTTATCGGGCATAAATCGACCGAACCCTCACTCGCCAATTCCAATGTGTCCAGCATGATATTGTGCCTAAGATTAAACCATTTCCAGGATTTTCAACTCAAATATCAATTATTAAAATTACCTAAGAGACGAACAGTGTAATTAGAATTTGTCTTCCAATTCCAAGTCTTCAATTTCGTGCAAACGAACGGAGCCTTAGAGAAATCCAAAGAAGTAAAGTCAAAATGACTCGAATTCGTCTTGTATCGACATGTATATTCGATGAATTCGACGAGTATTGATAGATATACTCGACGAATTCGATGTGTATACACGATGATACTTGATAACTTTTATTTAACTGATTTCTAGAAGTTCAGATATTATTCTCTAAGTAAATACGACGAATTCGACGAGTGCTAGTATGCATACACGAGAAATTTAACGAGTATTCATGAGTATACTCGACGAATTCTATGAGTATCATTTACCATACTCGACGAATTTTGCTTAGAGAAAATCTTATCTTCTGAAGACCGCAACTTTATCTTCTTGGATTCTTCTAATGCACTAGAAATAGTAGTATACCTCAATAGAGTGATTACACGTGAGTCAACACGTTGGCCTACACAATGAGGGATTATATTATGTAGTCATGAGTTTCAAGGCCCATTCTAACTTTATATTGGGTTGTACTTGGAAATATTGTCCTACAAGCATACAATTAGAAAACAATATCAAATAAAAACTCAATTCATCTAAGTTCAAGGGACACTTCTTCAAATCAGAGTTATTGTGAATACAATACCCAACAATCTCCCCCTATTTGAAGAAGTCAAAATCCAACAAACTAAGGTGAATTGTACACACAATAATCTTCAAACATTAACATGAAAGAACATATACAAAATAAGAGATAATAGTTTTCCAGTCAAAACATTAAATTATATATATATATAAGAAAAAGTTCTATATGGGGAAACCAAAGTCCACAACCATAACCTGAAAATAAAATTAAACATTTTCCCTTGGTTTTTCTAATATTATCTATCAAAGTAGGCTTTTGGCTTTGGATATTACTTGGATGGGGATGAAGGAGCTTATGGATTATCAAATCTATACTTTCTGAAGTGTAACCTTCTTTTAACATTATCAATCTCATGCTTCTGCCACTCCTCCCTGCTATAATAATCCCATCTATTTTCATTTGCCAAGTGTACCAATTTGAAGGTGTCTAAGATAATGCTCCTGGAGATGGGACTCCAGACTTCAACCATTTCTCTGGTTGGCTCAGACCTTATCGCAGAGGGGGCCTTTACCATATCTTCTTTTCTTATGAGTAGGAGGAGGTAAGTCTTCAACTATCTAGACTTCTTTCTAAATAGCAGGAGCAGCATATCCTGGTCCATACTGAGAGAAGTCCTGAGTATTTGTCCAATACTGTGAATAATCTGGGGCAGGATGGACATCATTAAGTACTTGACCAGGCACTGCAGGTTCAGGAATTCTAGCATGAGTATGGCCTTGCCCACCAAATATCTCATTATTAAGCCAGCTGAAGTTATCATAAGTGTATGTGTTTATTGCCTTGAACTATTCTACCATCTAGGCTTCAATAGCAGCTACCTTAGTTTGTAATTCTTTCTCCCTCTTTTGGACTTCTTCAATTACCTTTGCTGCAATAGCATTATTATAGTAGACCATTTGGTACTAAAAATAGTTCATCCCCTCATTTTGGGTAGTAATGATCGTTTTAGCATTTACATCAATGATATGGAGGATGGTCAAGTTGCTCTTCAGCCCGACCATCATATGAACAATTTCTTGGCCACTTTGCACAAACCAAGAGTCTAACCTTTCATCCAGTTTGTCAAAACACACTTTGATCTCTGCAAGGCCGTTGTTCATATCTTCCTCTGTCTCCTTAATTTTCTTCAGCACTTTCTTCAAAGAGCAATCAAAACTTGCCTTTTATTTTGCCATCAGGGCTTCTATAGATTTCAGAAGAGGAATGTCTGCACTTGTACTTGGAACATCAACAACAAGAATACTGTAGGGAGAAGGGAGATCAACAATTGCATCTGAGTCACTAGAAGACTCTGCCATAGAAGAAACATGAGCTTTTGAACCAGTCCGGTATCAGGGGCCTCTAGGAAAGGAGGATGCACCTCTACACATCCTTTCTCATCAGAAAGATCAACAATTTCTACCTCTTCTACGAAGGGTCCACCATGAATTGCAGTCATTCTCCTATGTATATTTCATACAAATCTGTCTAACTTAGTTTGAATAGAGTTGGATGGATGACTTTGCTCCCCCTCTGACCTTATAGGTAGAACATGAGGGATATTTACAATCAAAGTCTCTGTGGCAACAATTGCAGTAGAATCATTTTCAACACCAATAGTTGGAAGATCCTCATCAGCAATATTATAATCTATAACATCTAGCTCAGTATCATCAACTGGATTATCCACAACCTCAACAGATTCACCTTCAGTAACAGCAGCAGTCTCATTATCATCCTTTTCTAACACTACCTCAGCAGTAGCTGCCCTACAAATATCAGTAATCACTATATGGAGATAATCGATCTCTGCGACTAAATCGTGTATCATTGAGTTTGTAGGCTGAACCACTACATCTAGAGCATTTGGAACTGCAGAAGAAATAACCACCAAGGGCACTTGCACAATAGTAGCCACTTGGGGATCTCAAGACTCCCCCTCCATTCCTGCACCTGAGCTCTCAGGAATCTTATGGGGGGTAGGAGTAGGAAGTCTCTCCTCAAGAACATCCTCCTCCTCTTCCTCAACATCTGGCTGCAATCTGATTCATCCTTGTCTCTGGATCCTCCTATCCTACCTGGTGAATATAGATAATTCAATTTTCTTTAGATGATGGATAGGTATACCTTTGGTCATATAAAACTTGTCTCGGTCAAGATGATTCAAGTATAGGCTGAGAATTCTGCAAAAATTGGGTGCGCAGAGACTATCCTTGATTCTTACAAACATTACTGTACCCCATTCAATCTTCTTTTTTCATATAATGGACACCAAAATTTTGAACATTTCTGAAGATAGGTAGTCGTGGGATGTTGTCTTATATGACAAAACTTTGCTGATGATGTATGATAAGAGCTTTCCTTCTTCATTCATCCCTTTACAGTTAACAGCCTTTGTTCCTCTTGGCAAACCACATAAGAGTAGTAACCTTGAGAAATCTTCCTCTTCCAACTGATCAGCTTCATCACATTCAGGAAGCCGCAAGTACCTTGTGAGGAGGGATGCTTTCACCTTAATCCTGATTTGACAAACTTTGCTTTTGATGACTGTGTCTTCTCTACGGAGCTTTGAATTTGAGAAAAACTCTAGCACATCCTTGTCCCGGACTTTGCAGGGGTGTTTAAGAATGAATGATAGTCTAGCTGATTCCAACATCAGGATCACATTTCCAAATTCATTAGTGGAAGACGCAAACCCTATTCGCACAAGCTCTCCCCCTACGAGCAAGCCACTTAGTCCTCTAGGAGACATATATAGCGGTAGAACTTCAGTGAGGAGCGCGATAGTTGGTTC
Source organism: Platanthera zijinensis (assembly GCA_039513925.1). NCBI lineage: Eukaryota > Viridiplantae > Streptophyta > Magnoliopsida > Asparagales > Orchidaceae > Platanthera > Platanthera zijinensis. The sequence goes on along the minus strand of CM077080.1, from coordinate 169,439,721 downwards.
TGAGTGATCTTCGATAACCAGATTTGCTATAAGAAATGAGTCTAAAATCAAGAATCCTCAACCTTGAGGGAACTATTGTTGTTGTAGGAGTTGAATAAGAATTGCTATTGGAGATGAATTGTTGGGGAAAAAGAACTGTTGCAGTCGCTGTATAAAAATCGGAATTGTCGGGAAGACATATTCGACGGGATTCGACTTCTCGTTCAACGGAATTGAGTTAGTTTCCCCGAGAACTTTAAATATATATATATTTAAAGTTTTTAGACGGGAAAATGGCGCGTACCTAAAACCGGCGACTCTTCGAATCCAATAAAATTGACCTAAGTTCGAATCGTCGAAATTCCTCTAAAGCCGAGCAGAAGTCAAAAAGTTTCGTCGTGGACACTTGCATAATCTCGACGAATCGTCGAGTTCTGGTGAGACATCTCGATGAATTTGCCTTGGAAAAATTTTATGTTTAGATATGTACTTCCCGAGAATATGTCTGACTCCTTAGCCATCTTCAAGACTCCTTGTTGAGCATGCCTAGTTCCATTTTGAAAAATAAAAACTTGGCCTTATTTAGTAGCTTCGTGAAAATATATGTGACTTGCTTATCCATCGGGACATAGTTGAGGGTTATGTCCTTGTTCTCAACATGCTCCCGAATGAAGTGATATCTAATTTCGATGTGCTTTATCCGGTTGTGAGAGATTTGATTATTTGCAATTGCTATTTCACTGGAGGAGTTGCAAAACAATTGAATCTCCATGAATTTTAGATTATAATCTTCTAGCTGATTCCTGATCCAAAGAAGCTGTGTGCAACAACTACTAGCAGAGATGTACTCTAGCTCAGTAGTGGAAGTTGCCACACAATTTTGCTACTTGTTGCTCCATGAAATATGCCTTATTCCGAGGAATTGGCACTTCCGGGAAGTGCTTTACCTGTCATCCCTGCTACTTGCAAAATCTGCATCTAAAAATCCAATTAGCTGGACATTATTACTTCTTGGGTACCATATGCCAAGATTTGGTGTAACCTTAAGGTATCTCAAAATTCTCTTTGTAGCGACGTAATGAGATTCCTTAGAGTTCACATTAAATCTAGCGCACACACAAGTTGAAAACATTATGTTTGGTCTATTGGCCATAAGGTAGAGCAAGGACCCAATTGTGCTTTTGTACTTGGTTTCATCAAAAGGTTTCCCTTTCTCATCCTTGTCTAGAGACATAGTTGAACCCATTAGAGTTATCTTTGAGGTTGCGTTCTCCATTCCAAATTTCTTAAGCAACTTCTTGGTGAACTTTGACTGAGAGATGAAAATTCCATCATCAAATTGTTTCACCTGAAGTATACTTCAGCTCTCTCATACTGCTCATTTCAAACTTCCCTTGCATAAGTTTAGAAAACTTCTTGCAAAGGTTGTCTTCCGTAGAGCCAAAAATAATATTGTCTATATAGAATTTCACTAGCAAAATCTTGCCTTTTACTTCCCTACAAAATAATGCCTTGTCTATCTTTCCTCTTGCGAACTTGTTCTCAAAAAGAAAGCTAGACAACGTCTCATACCAAGCTTGAGGATCTTGTTTTAAGCCGTATAAGGCTTTATTAAGAAAATAAAAATATTCAGGGAAAGTTGAGTTGACAAAACTTGGGGGTTGTGCTACTTATACTTCCTCTTTTAGATCTCCATTGAGGAATGCTTACTTCATATCCATCTAATAGATTTTGAAGCCTTTTATGATCAGCATATGCAAGAAACAACCTTATCGCTTCGAGTATAGCCACTGGAGAAAAAGTCTGATCGAAGTCGTTCCCTTCTTCTTATTTGTACCCTTAAGCTACAAGCCCGCCTTTGTTCTTTATAATCACTCCGTTTTCATCCAGCTTGTTTCTGAATACCACGTTCACGTTCTATCTTTTGGGCCTAGGCACCAGCTCCCAAACCTTGCATCTTTCAAACTGATTGAGCTCATCTAGCATATCCATAATCTAAGAGGCATCTTTATTTTCTTCTTCAAACTTCTTTGACTCAACCTAAGACAAAAATTAGATGTAGAACTTCGTTAGCAGTGCCTCTTCTGATTCTGACACCGTCGCTTGACTGTCCAATGATCAGATTAATCGAGTGATCTCTTCGGTGTCTTAACACTTGATGCGTCGGCAAGAGTACTAATCATAGTCAAGTAATAAAATTGAGGAGTTGAATCCCCGGATATTGATCTCTCGAGGAGTGCAAGTAGGGAGTGTTATTTCAGTATTTGAAAAAGTGCTTGCAAGTGGTAACTTAAACAAAGGAGGTTTTGATTTGGGGATTCCTAAATTTAACACTAATAATCCTATTGTGGGTCGCCATCACCGCGTATCTTTGGTGGATTACTCAAGAGAGTAATACGGAAGATGGATGAGCCAATGAGGGTCGCAAACACCTCTTAGCAACGCACGCTTCAAGCAATCGCTAGAACGACACTATCTCAACTTGAATATGAAAAAATCTGGAGCTCAACATACAATCAAGAACTAAAATATATGAACACATAGACATGCTGAAATATTCAAGCTAACAATGTTCTTATACATCATTCCAACATCAAAATATGCAGAAAAAGGTAATACTACAAGTGAAGGGGAAGAGATAACCAAACACACAAAGGCTTTCTGAGATTCGCGGCCGGAGTCAAGGGTTGTCGGGCCTTGTCCGAGCTCAGTCTGTGAATGATGTCCGGGGTCCAGAAGGGCTGTCACTTCCTTCCAATAACCCATCTTTTTTTGAATAATCGCTGGGCTTGATCTATCTAGAGAACTCCACATATTCAACAACCTATGAACTTGAAACAGAGCTTGGAGCTTGGAGAAAACAATGGTGGTCGAAGATGAAGCTATTGCAAGCTTTTGTAAGAGAAAAGGTGTCCGGATCAACTCTCCAAGGAGGAGAGAGAAAAAGGTGGCTGAAGGGAAGTTTTCCCGCTCAAAGGAGCAGGAATGGCAGGCTGGAGCGGACTGGTTCGGAACCGGGTATCATGGAAGAAGAATTTTGCGCTTTAAATAGAGCAGGTCAGAAAAATAGGCACGCACGATTTGGCGCATGACTGTACATTAACTGTGCGTTATTAACTTTCAGGATAATCTTGCGAAAGGAGAAGCATTGACCCGTGTGTTTTACTCGCGCACGGACGCTTCCGCCCGTGTGTGAAGGAAATCGCACGGGTAACAACAGAAAGCTGGAATTTAGGAAAATACAGGGGAACTGTGCGTTTTACTCGCGCACAGGAGGTGCCGCCCGTGCATGAACAAATCACACGATTAACCACAGAATGGAACAAACAATAAAGCTACAGGAAAACTATGTTTCCTTCACGCACAGTTTGGCTAAAACCGTACGGGAACAAAACACACAGGTAGCCACAGATGTTCCCAGAATTGTTGTGTATAACACACGATTGCCATGAGACCGTGCGAGAACAAATTCGCATGACCGTGCGTTTTACACGGAACTAAAAAATGAATCTTGGACATTGCGACCACCTGCACAACAATAAATCCAAGCTAGAGCACAAGCTCCCAACACCAAAATGCAATCAACTGCAAACAGAAAGAGCTATGGGGAGCACCATGTGCTTACCCCCGACAACAGAATGCGCATTTGCACACCTTTGGGCCAAAATAATGCACAATGTGGTCAATGACCGTATGATGCAAATATAACCAATAACCTAGTTGAAATGCAGTGAAAGAGTGCGAAAACCAGCCCAAATGAGTCCAAAAAACCTTATAAATATCAGACTCATCAACACAAGATTTCTTCCTCTCCCACCCACAGGTTCTGCCACATCAATTGCATCTCCTAGAGGATGAGGTAGTTCTTCATCTAATCATTCTTCATCCACCATTCTTGGATCGACGACCATGACTGAGCTTGGAGCATCTTCCTTGACCGCTTCTTCCAAGCTTAGTTCCTTTAATCTAGTACTTGCATCTATACCAATAACACTAGATGATCTGCTATGAACCATGCTTGTTTCATCAAATCACTATAAGAAAACATGCTTTTAGTGACAATAATATTGTGACGAAATATTTTTCGTCACTAAAAGTGTACTTTTTGTGACAAAATTAAATATCAGTCACTAAATAACAAGTTTCATTTTATTAGTGACAAAAATAAATATTTGGTCACTATTTTTTTGTGACCAAAAATAATATTATGTCACTAAAGGTTAATTTTTAGTAACAAAAATAAGTTTCATCAAGTGACGAAAAGATAATAGTCACAAATTAAAAAAATATGATTAATATTTGTTAATATTTTATACATCAAAAAGCATCAAGCCAAAATTTATATTCTCAAACCCCCAAAAAATTATTTCCCCTATTTAAGTGACTAATTTTAATTTTCAATTTCCCACCATAAAAATAATTTTCCCCTCCACAAATAATTTCTCTCCGTGAATGATTTCCAACCACAAGTTAATTTCCCCCTCTCTTTTCAGTGAATAATTTCCCGTGCACGCGCGGCTTATTACCTTCTCCGCTGCTAGATTAGGGGACGCGCGACTCATTACCTTCTCCACACCGACCAACACGAGCCCTCTATTATCTCTCTCGCCGAGCCATCTGTTATTAGCCGCGACGAGCCCTTTCAACTCCTTCATTGACCTCTACACAATCCAACGCTTCCGCTCGATCCAACGCCTCCGCTCGATCTGGTGTCGTCAGACCTCTCGACGAAGACTACGAACTCCACTTCATCAAAGGGGTACTTCCTTTCCGCTTCTTAGATTTCTGCTTGGTTTAGGAAGATGTACACTATTTGATTTTTTGTCATTGTATTGGTTAAATAACACCTTTAAGAAATTTTTTTAAAAAAACAATCCATTGCAATTTGTTCTATATTAATTTATATAGTTTGTTTATGCTCCAAACTTAGAAACAACTATTATATGGTGGTTGTTTTGGTGTTGATGTGTGAGCTTGTGGTACAGCTATTGCTGGTCAAATTAATGTCAAATTAGATGTAACTGTGTCTATACTACTAGATTTCCATTTATAGAAAGACAATGTATGAATAGAAGAAACTAGGACTATATATGGTTGCTTCATTCTATTTTCTCAAAAGCTACTGCATATTTTCATTGGTTTTCTTGTTTTAGCTTGGAATTATAAATGGAGAAGCTTGATCTATGCATGGGTTGTGCTGCTAGCTATTCATATTTGAGGTATCAGTGGATTCAAGATGCTCTCTGTCGAGGAGAAAGACTAAGGTTCCTTTTGGAGGGACTTATTTTCATTGGTCAAGGGGGTATGACTACATGAACCGGATCTTAATTAAAGTTTGGTTCATGCAGTCCTAACCGCTTGATTAGTGAAAATAAATCCCCCCCAAACGGAGCCTAAATGTGTCAATCACCGGAAATTATACGAGTCAGGACCTCTCCTGTCCACTATTTGATGTTTTGTCGTTGCATTGATTAAATAACACCTTTCACAATTTTTTTTTAAAAAACAATCCTTTTCAATGTGTTCTATGTTAATTTATATAGTTAGTTCATGTAGCAAATTTGGAAACAACTAATCTACGGTGGCTGTTTTGGTATTGATGTGTGTGCTGTGGTGTAGCTATTGGTGGTAAAATTAGGTGTAATTGTGTCTGTACTACTTGATATTCATTTATAGAAAGATAATGCATGAATAGAAGAAGTTAGATCTATATATGGAAGCTTCATTCTATTTTCTCAAAAACTAATGCATATTCAAGATGTTGTCTTTGAATGGGTTGTGCTACTAGCTATACATCTCCGATCCACTTCTTAGATTTCTAAATTAAATCAGAGTTTGCATTCTTTTTTGAGCAATCTCTTTTGAAAGACTTTGTTTCAAGAGCCTAAACACCTAGAGGGGGGGGGGGTGAATAAGTTCTAATCTTTTTGAGTCTTTTGGATTTTAAGGCAAACAGATATTTGTAACTTCTATTAACACAGAATAATTCTATCTATAAAAATTAAAAAAACAACACAGCAGACACCAGATCTATAGTGGTTCCCCAAGATATGGGAACATCCACTTCCCCCATCGCCTATCCAGCAGATAACTGGATTCAGCCTAACTTCCTTCCACTGTCTCGGATCCGCAGATCTTATAAACTCAGAACCCAAAAATGGTTCCTACACCTCAGACTTTGCACAAGTCCTACCTCAGATTCTTCCCTGAATCTTACCTCAGGCCTCAGCCCTACCTCAGCCTTTATAATTAGGCTTACAACTAAGAATTTCCACAAGTCCTACCTCAGGCACACAACCCTATCTCAGCCTTTATAATTTTAGGCTTACAATCTCAGATCTAACAATAGATCCTACAAGAATTTTTGAGTAATAAGTATCAGAAAACTTCACCAGGTAGATTTCTCTGTTGATGTTGTCTTCTTGATCAGTTCTTGTATAGACTGATCCTTCTTATCAGACCGAACTTAGCTTTTCAAAGATTCTTGATTAAAACAAATAAGGTGGATCTTTTCTTGAAGTTGAAGTTGATCTTCAGTCAGCTTCTTCCTTAGATTCAGATTGAACTCTGAATCTTTCTTGCAGACAGCCCTTGATCTGTCAGAATTCTTCTTATTGATGCCTCACATTATTGTCTTATCTTTGTCATTCCCGACCTGTCTCTTATATAGAGCTTGCTTCATGGTTACCGGTTGATCTGGTTCATAACAGACTTCTGACAGTTCTGACAGTGGTGTTAGACCGGTAAGTTATGACAACTATCAAGTCACCAGTCACGTCACCAGATTCTACAATATCTTTTCAACTCAGCATACAACACTCAGCAGACTGCTTCACATGGGTCGACATATATAGGCTAAGTGTCGACACAAGTCTTCAAGGTGTCGACACAAATAATCCAAGTATCGACACAGTCATACTTCTGCTTCTCGACACTGCTTTTCGTTGTATGTGTTGACACAAGTTCTGTGTGTCGACACAGCAACTTCTTGTCTCGACATTTCTGTTGCAGACAGATGGTGTTGAGTTTTTGTCAAATGGAATTGAGTGTGTGTCGACACAAGTCTTGTGTGTCGACACAATTACTTATGAACTCAACACAGCCTCTTGAGAGTTGGTGTGTCGACACAAGTCTTGTGTGTCGACACAATTGCTTTAGGTGTCGACATAGCTCCTGAGTGTCGACTCATCTTCTGATTTAAGTTTCGACACAATTCTGTTTTAAGTTGTCGACACAATTCTGTATGTCGACACAGCTGCTTCTTTAGGTGTCGACATAGCTTTGAGTGTCGACACAACTTCTTTATAAGTGTCGACACAAATTTTGGGTGTCGACACAACTTCCCTGAGTGTTGACACAATTCGCCTGTGCATTGACACAGCTTGCCTGAGTGTTGACAAAAGTTTCCTGAGTGTCGACACAGTTTCTTCACAAGTGACGACACTTGTACTTAGAAAATTTGCCTTCAAATTTTTAAACCTGCACAATGAAACTCAAACTTCTATCAAATAAACATTTATGCATATCATTGACTAAGTTGTGGCTTCTCCAAATCAAGTACACATTTTCCAATGTACCCAACAATCTCCCCCTATTTGGAGAAGTCATAACCCTTAGTCAAAGATATACATCTCTTAAGATAAAACAAAATTGTAATAGAAGTAAAAAACATTTCAGAGCAGGTTATTACATAATCAATGTAAACAATAGACACTTAATAATGAAATAGATTTCATTAATCAGTAAAATTATGGTTTACAAGAATTTCTTATAGAATAAAAGGAAAAATAATACATTGTTCTATTACAAGAACCTAGCAATCCTATTACTGACTAGGTTCCTTAATATCTATTCCTTTGCAAGACTTGATTTTAGCCTGCACAGAAGGTTCAACATCTTCAGCTGGCTTTTTCCCTTTGAGAGCTTTCTTCTTCAATGCTTCAGCCTTGATCTTCTGTCTTTCAAAATAGTTGAAAGGTTTGGGAAAGTACTTGCTTGGCTCTTGAGCATTAGCAGGTAGCTTCCCAGCCTTATCACTTCTTCTATGCTGTAGAATTGCTTCTTATCCAGCTTGATATTTATTCCACTCTTGCTCAGAATACCACTTACCCCTGTCATGAGTTTTATCCTTAACAGCTTTCCAGGCAGTAAGTATGATATTTCTAGAAGTTGGACTCCACTACTCAAAATTTGGCTTCAGATCAACCTGCTCTTTGAATCTCTTCTTGGAAAGTTGAGCTTCCTTCTGAGCTTCTAATGCAGCTTCTGACATTCCAACCTTTTCCCGAATTACATTTTGTACCTCTGGTGGAGGACTATACATTTTCAGCACTTCTTCTTGAACCATCTCAAAATAAGCTGGGGGGTAGATCACCTGAGAAACTTCAGGCTGATCTCCTTCAAAATATTCAGGTTGTATCCCAGACTCAGCTACATTAGCATCATCACAAAGAGGAGGATATCCAAGAGTCGCTCTTATGCTATTGGTAGTCCATTTAGCATGGTCAGAGCTGGCTTTGACTAGTAATCTCTCCCCCTTTATGACTTCTCTTGCAACATGATCTCTTATATCTTCTTTCTGGAATCTGACCTGATCAGCTATATATTCAGTTCCCTCTTTAAAATAAGCTCTGAATTTTGTCAGGAAAGTTTTAATTTTCTCCTGAGATTCTTGAAATGTGGCTTTGATAGCAGATATATCTTCCTGGATTTGCTTGGAGATTTCAGTCTTCAGAGTAGTGCTAGAATTAGTGAGCTTTGTCAATATTTCATGATGTGAATCCTTGAGATTTTCATTCATCCTTATCTGATTCTTCAGTACATATCCCTGCTTTACTTCAATTTCATCCACTTTAGCTTGTATATCTTGCTGTTGCTTGGCCAGGAACACCACAACATTACCTCCTTTATGGAAGCAATCTGTCTTCTCCTTCTTATGTTGATTCACTTCAAATCTAATGGATTTGATGTCCTTGGCAACCTGTAACTGTAACTCCTTATGAGTTTTATCCACATATTTTTTTATAGTCTGTCTTTGATTATCCAATTTTATTTGCATCTGGACCAGTAAAGAACTGAAGTCCATGCTTGATGTAGATGGTGTAGTTCCCAATTGTGAAGCTTTCTTATATCCAAGACTCTTCTTCTTTAACACAGTCTGCTTTCTTTTCTTAGCCAATGTGGCTTCTTCATCTTCAGAAGATTCAGATGTACTTTGAATATAAACAGTTTCCTTTTCAGCTGGGGTATCCTTGGATAACTCCCCCTCAGTCCTTGGAATTTCCTTTTCTTTTTCAATTTCCTCCCCCTCAGTCCTATCAGTAAGAGGATCAGGAAACAATTCTTCCATTATAAATTCCTACTGTATCTGTTCAGAAGGAATAAGATTAGTTTTTTTTTAAAAAAAAACCACTTGAAAGACCTCTTTTGTTGTGTTAACAAAAGTGTCCCTTTGAACAATTTTTGAGGAGAATACTATAATACATCACTAGTCTATGGAGAAGATACTTACTGGCTTATTTTGAGCATCATTCTTATCAGTTACTTCAGCTACAGTGTTGATTTTAGATACAACATCCATTATTATGTCTGCAGCTAAGTCACTATCCAGGACAGCAACATCAATACCTCCCCCTTGGGCAGACAACTCAGTTTCTTTTTCCAGATTTTCTCCCCCTGGAGTAGAGTCAATTTTTTGCTCTTGGGGCTCACAGTCCTTTGCTTGAGCATGAACATCTTGTTGTTGCTGGTCTTCATCAGAACTGAAGACCACTTCCTCCGCAGAATCATTGGAGGAGTCAGCCTGGACAACCACCTTCTTTTTCTTCTTGTCTTTATTAGTTTGCTCCTTAGGAGCAGGGACTTCCTTGGTTAGAACTCTGTCCCACCTTGACAGTATCCTTACATCCATTTTTCTCATATGATTTATCTTAGAGCCAATTGCTTGTTTCAGAACATGATTACTGATGTTAAGCATAGGCTGAGGATCCTTCCCAAGTTAGGTTTCTTTATTCCTTCTTGCAGTTTATCAAACACTACTGCTGTCCAGTCAGTGTTTATCTTGAATATGATTCTCACCATGAGATTGAACATGTGGGCAGAAATCCGATCATGTCCACTTGTCTTCCAGATAATCACTTTGCCAACAACTTTAGATAGAAATTTTACTTTGGAATTAATCCCTTTTTTGGTGATAGAGGATCCAATCTTGATATTGGGACTCAGCCCACATTAGCTTAAAGCTTCTGTAATCTGGGAAGGGGTTATTTCTTCTGTATCCTTGATCAATGGAAGATGTAGGGATTTCCTGATATTTTTAAATGTGAGTTTCACTCGGGTATCTTGAACAGTCGCCTTGATTTTCTTGCCTTCTGAATGTACTATAGCGGTTGAATATAACTCCATGACTTCCTTCTTCCAAATTTTGGTCGGTTCTGAGACCAAAAATTCGAGTCCATTATCAGAAATTAGGGCAATAACTCCCTGAATTTCGTCAGAAGCAGTTGTGAAACCTTCGCGAACCAGTTCGTTACCTTCGTTAACCTTGTCTTCTTAGTGTGGCGCCATTAATGTAAGTACTAAAGGAGAAGAGAAGAGAAGGTCTATGTCGACAGAAGGTGTAGAGTGAAAAATTTTGATAGCGTAGTCGACCAGATTTTAGATTCACCTTTTTATAGTACTTGAGTCAGGGGCAGATCAAAAGTCGGGCTTAAGTCGACAAATTAGTTTTTATGTCGACAAAAATGACCTAGGTCTTGACAGAACTTAAGTTAAGTCGACACAACTATGTGTCGACATACTAATGTCTTAGTCGACAAAACGTATTTTATGTCGACACATCTATGTGTCGACATACTTGAGTCTGTGTCGACATACTTGCGTTTGTGTCGACACTGACAACTTAAGTCTCGACAGAGTTATGTCGACACCAACTTTTTGTGTCGACACAAATATCCTCACAACTTATAGTCTCGACAACGTTGTGTCGACACCTATTCTCCTATCGACACAGATACTATTTCTGTGTCGACACATCCTTTTCCTGTGACGACACAATCATACTGAGTGTGTCGACACAACTTGCTTGTGTCGACACAAACTTTGTACTTAGACAAATTTCAAAATAAATTTGGTGCTTACTGATTCTACTCATGGAAACTTATGTTAACCTATTCTAGGTTCAACATACCTAATTCAATTTTGAAATTATTGAATTTAGTTTCATCCAGTGGTTTTGTGAAAATATCAGCTATTTTATTATCTATTTTTACAAACTCTAGACTAATATTTTCCTTTTATACATGTTCTCTGATAAAATGAAACTTTATTTCTATATGCTTGGTCCTAATGTGTGATACAGGATTCTTAGCAATAGAAATAGCTAGCACTTATAGAATCACAAAATAGTGGAATTCTACTTGCCTGGATGTCATAATCTTCTAGTTGATGCTTTATCCACATTAATTGTGCACAACAGCTACCTGCAGCTATATATTCTGATTTAGCTGTTGATATAGCGACACTTATTTGCTTCTTGCTGCTCCATGACACCAGCCTCCCACCAAGAAACTGACAGGTTCCTGTGGTACTTTTTCTGTCTTCTTTGCATCAAGCAAAATCTACATCTGAGAAACCTGTTAATAGAAAATCTCTATTCTTAGGGTACCAAAGGCCTAGGTTAGGTGTGCCCTTAAGATATCTCAAAATTCTTGTAGCTGCAGTATAATGAGATTCCTTAGGGCATGTTTGATACCTAGCACAGACACATATTGCATACATGATGTCAGGTCTACTAGCAGTCAAGTATAGTAGGGAGCCAATTATCCCTCTATACAAAGACTCATCAACAGGTTTCCCTGCTTCATCTTTGCATATAGGAATACTTGTTCCCATTGGAGTTTTCATTGTAGAAGCTGTGTCCAAACCATACTTCTTAATCAACTCCTTGGTGAATTTAGACTGGGATATGGACAAGCCACTCTCAGTCTGTCTAACTTGAAGTCCCAAGAAGAACTTCAGCTCACCCATACTGCTCATCTCAAACTTCCCTTGCATATGTTTGGCAAACTTCCTACAAAAGCTGTTTTTAGTAGAACCAAAGAAAATGTCATCCACATATATCTGGACTAGTATTATCTTTCCTTTTGATTCCCAATAGAATAGAGTTTTGTCTATCTTTCCTCTAGAGAATTTATTCTCAATGAGGAAGGCAGACATGGTTTCATACCAAGCCCTTGGAACTTATTTAAAACCATATAGAGCTTTTCTCAGCCTATATACATAATCAAGAAAGTGAGAGTCTACAAAACCTAAGGGTTTTTCTACATAGACTTCTTCTTTTAAATCACCATTCAGAAATGTTTATTTCACATCCATTTGATATACTTTGAAACCTTGATAGGAAGCATAGGCTAAGAACAGCCTTATTGCCTCCAGCCTTGCCACTGGAGCAAAGGTTTGATCAAAGTCAATACCTTCCTCTTGCCTGTGGCCTTTTGCTACCAGTCTAGCCTTGTTCTTGACTATAGTGCCATTCTCATAAAGCTTGTTCATGTAGATCAACTTAGTTCCTATTATATTGTGATCCTTAGGTTTTGACACCAGTTCCCAGACCTTACACCTTTTGAACTGACTGAGCTCTTCTTGCATTGCATCAATCCAGTTGGTGTCGTGCATGGCCTCTTCAATCTTCCTGGGTTCTATCTTAGACAGGAAGCTAGAACATAAAACTGTGTTCATGCTCCTGCTCCTTGTAAGAACACCCTGACTTGCATCACCAATGATCTGGTGAGCTGGATGATCCTTCACGTGTCTCCTTGCTGGAGGAATTCTATCAGCATTTTGGCTATCTCTAGTTTCCTCATCTTGTTGCTCCATATTTTCTTCTTCACCCAGAGGGACTTGATCTCCCCCTGGATAGCTGGCATGTTTATCCTCATCCAGTTTAGCAGGAACATCTTCATTGATGGATAGCTTGTCCAGCTTATCTCTAAGACCTGTAGAACTAACTGAAGAACTAGACAATTCACTGTTAATAAACATTGACTCATCAAATACAACATGCAAAGATTCTTTTACAACTTGAGTAGTCAATTTGTAGATCCTGTATGCTCTACTATGGTTGCTGTACCCAACAAATATCCCTTCTAGGGATTTGGCAGCAAACTAAGTTTGGTAGTGTTTACCATTGACTAGTATAAAACACTTACTACCAAAGATTCTAAAATAAGATATGTTTGGTTTTCTGCCTTTTAAAATCTGGTAGAGAGTCATCTTGTGTTTCTTGTTGATGGAGGCCCTATTGAGCACATGACATGTAGTATTTACTGCCTCAGCCCAGAAGTATTCAGGGAGAGTAGTGTCATTCAGTAGAGTTCTACTGGCTTCAATTAGAGTCCTATTCTTTCTTTCAGCAACACCATTTTGCTGAGGAGTTCTAGGTGAAGAGAATTCCTAATGAATCCCAAGTTCTTCACAGAATTGTGTCATACATTCAGACTGAAATTCAGTTCCATGGTCACTTCTGATTTTGACCACTGAGTTGTTGTATTCATTCTGAATTTGTCTGATAAAAGTCTGTAAAATAATTGGGTTTCAGATTTCTGCCTCAAGAAGAAAACCCATGTAAATCTAGAATAGTCATCCACAACAACAAGTGTGTATGCTTTCCGACCAAGACTATGGACTGGCATAGGACCAAACAAATCCATATGCATGAGATACAAACATCTCTTTGAATCTTTGATGTCAAGTGACTGAAAAGAAGACTTAGTTTGCTTGCCTTTTTGGCAAGCTGAGCACACACCCTCTTTTATGCACTGAACTTGAGGACTATTCCTCACTAATCCCATGCTGAACAGCAGTCCAATTGACTTATAGTTCAGATGAGCTAGCCTCTTGTGCCATTTGACACATAGAGAAGCTTTCTCTCCTGTAACCAAACAAATAGGTGAGTTGTTAGACTCACAATCTAGGTTAAGGAAATACATATTTCCTTTCCTAGTGCCAGTCAAAATGATCTCTTGATCACTTGACCTTTTTACTAGGCACTCTCCTTTGTGGAAAGAAATATCATAACCTAGATCACTAAGTTGACTTATGCTAATCAGGTTATGTTTTAAACCCTTTACATAAGCCACTTTAGTGATAGTAATTGAATCACAAGATATGTTACCAAATCCTTTGATGATTCCCTTTTCTGATCCACCAAAGATAACTTTGGGTCCATTCTTTATGGGCACATTGTCTCTCAACATTCTCCTTATTCCAGTCATATGTCTGGAATAGCCACTATCCAAGTACCATATAGGGGTATAGTCACTTGGATTTACCTGTAACAAATCATGAATCACTTATCCTTAGAACCCAACTTGCTAGTGGGTCCTAGTTCCTTATTAGTTTGAAACCCTGTGACTGATCTAACAGGAATCCTACTTTTGGTCTTAACATTTAAGTTAAACCAGCAATCCATGGCAAAGTGGCCCACCTTGCCACAACACCAACACTCAAACCTATTATACCTCTTCTTAGGTACATGTCTTCTTACTTTGTTGACAGTAGACTTATTAAGTGTTGGTGCTGGAACAGTATTCTTCAAGAACTCCTCTTGAATATGATGAGCATGCCAATAGATTGGTCTATTGACATTTGCACCTTTGCACATGAGATTTTCATGCTCACAGTGACCATGTATAATGTCATGATCATACCTGTTAGTAGAATTCACTACCTTATTAAAGAAAATAGGGGGATTAACAGCTTGAGGCTGAACCTGAACTTTACTTTTTCTTTGAGAACTGGTAGCCCTAGTTCTTCCCTTAAAGCCTAGACCAGTCTTTCCTTTTTGTGAAACAAAATTATCTATCAAAGGTAAGACTGATTTTTGCTTGAAGAATATTGCCACTAGCTCTCTCTCTCTTGCTGAAGTTTTCCCTCCAGTTTCTTGATATGATTCTCTTTGAATGAGATTGTACCCATCTGAATAACTGTAATGTTTTTAAATTTGGCAACCTCATTCAGTTTTTGATCCAGTATTTTTGCTGAATATGCTGCAGCCAGTTTGAGAGACTCAATCTCCTTGGCCTGCTCTTTAACAAGAAACTTGCTCTTCTTTAGAGCATGCAATAGCCCACCATACTCATCAATGAGTTGGTGAACATCCCCCTCAAACTCAGATCCATCCACTTCTTTTGAAGATGATGCTTCTGATTCTGATCCTGTAAAGTAATCTGAGACTAGGGGTGAATTGTTTACCATTCTTGGTCCAGGCTGATCCTGGCACTTGTCTTCTTCAGATTGAGCCATCAGCCCTTTACAATAATACTCTTCCACTTAATTTATGGAGTCCAGCATCTGTAGGAATTCTAGTTCCCTAGAATCCTCTTCTGTTTAGAAGAGTCCAACATATGCTTCTGCCTCTTCTTCTTTAGATTCTTAAGATGAAGAGTGTAACATCCCATTTCCAACTAGACCCCTAGGAGTGATTTTGTCCTAACTAGGTCAGGACAAACCCTTAGAGAACCAAGAAGGACCAAGTGAACCTAGGATTTCAGTTGAGTGTCACTTGGTCTGCAAATAGTAAAACCCAGAAACCCTAGAATTGGAGGGCCAAGTAAGTCCAACCTAAGTGGACCCTAGGGTAGGTCATAGGGTCAACCATAGGACCCATGTTGACCCCAGTCAACACTTTGACCTAATTAGCCAGAAATGACCCTAAGCCCTATTCCTTGGGTTGGGTCCACCCAAATTAACCCAATGCCACCCAATGGGTCAAAAACAACTCATACCCCATAGGGAGGAGAAAAATGGGTTTCATGCATGGATAATTTGAGAATTAACCTAGGAGAGAGAATTTTAATAGAATAGGAGAGAGAAAGGGTATAATTTAGAGTGCTAGTGAATTGAGCCCACTTGGGCCCATGCCATCAACCCCCACCTGGGCTGGCCAACCCTTGGGGTCATTTAGGAGGAGGTGGATGGGGTGGGGCCCACCCATTCAAGCATGGTGAAAAAACAAGGGTAAACCCCCCACCCACCTAGTGTATATCACCCCTTACTTTATCTCCCTCCCCTCACTTCCCTCGGCCTAATCACCCTCAGGAACAGGAGAGCAGTAGAGAGAGAGAGAGAGCTAAAACCGAGCCGGAGTCGTGAACCCGAGAGAAAAGCCGCCGCCGCCGCCGCCGTCGCCATGGTCATCCGTCGCTCCTCACGTCGCAAGGCTGTCGGGAAGGTCCTCCCTCACCTCTCTCTTCATGTTTTAGATCTTAGGATTGTTTAGAGTAGGGTTTGGGCTCGAATGAGCCCGAATCAGCTTTCGTTTTCTCCATTAATGGAGTTTCTGGAGCTCTCAGGTTGGGTGGCGCCGCCGCCTTCTGCCGCCTAGTCTCCGACAAAGACTTGCCCCCATCACCGTGAGGGTTGAGGAGAAGTTTGCTGGGGGTTACGCCGCCCCTAGCCACCGGGAACCGTCCCATGAAAACATCCATGCGCCGTACTCGATACAGGCGATTTGGAGAAGATGACATGCAACCATCCGATTTCTTTAAGATGCGTGCCATGCAAGTTATTATTTTTAATATATGAATAGTATACAATTTAGGGTAATATTGACAGAGTTATGCATGTTGATTTTATGGGCACATCTGGACATTGTCATAAAAGGTGTTTAACATAAAAGTTATAGGTCTTTGATTTCCCTTTAAGTTGATATGTTACACATTAATTTTGGTTAAGTATACTGCCCTATAGAGCCATTCTCCTAGGGCTTGTCCTAGGGTAGGTAAGAAAATAAAAGGAGTGCCCTGACCAAACCCTAAGTCCAAATGGTCAGAATTTGATAAATCAAATAATGTTGATTTTTGGAGCATACCAACTCTAATAGGTCCCAAATTTTGGTGGCCTGCCCTTAGGAATATATTAGACCTATGGTAGAAATATTAGTCAAATTAGCCCTCTGCATGTTGTGATATCTCACTTGCAAGATCTGAAAAGGTGAATTTCCTTGGGCTGCAAATAACAAAAATGCAGAAATTTGAAGAGATGCCCAAGCCCATCCAGAGGCCCAAATAACCTGGGATTTTGGGCAGTAACTGTTTTAGGGCATTATTAGGCCCTGCCCAAAAATGGGATTAATTGGAATTAAAATTAGGGGGAAATTACTAAAATACCCCTAGGCTTGTTTAGGTGATTCTTAGAGTAGTTCAACTCCATAAGGGCCCAATTTTTGGTAGCATGTCCATGGGTACATTATTAAGGCTTGGTTAAATTTTCAGCCCATATGGACCACAGCAAGTTGGGTAAACCCCTTTGCAGGTGTTGGCTTGTAAAGGGCTTGGTGTGCTTATAGCAAAAAATGAAGTAATAAATGCACACCCCTTTTGGACCACTAACTTAGTATTACCCTAAGTACCCCCCCCCCCCCTTGGGGAAGATGGATGAATTAGGGTTGATTTACCCTTGGACCCAAGTTCAAACACTAAGGAAGGACCTTTGGGAGTTGTGAAGGACATAGGGGCAAATGTCCTTGTATGGCCTTGTGATTTAGTAGAAAGATAGCTTATGTATATTTAAGCCTCTGGTTGAAATGTTAGGGAATTTAGAAGTAGTTAAGTACCTCAAAAGTTAAACCCTAGCTTTACAGTAGAAATACTATTTGGTCAAAAAAGTAACTTAACATCATCTAAAAATTGTGAAGATGGGGTAGAATGAATTTTAGGGTGAGTTGAACCCCTAGATATTTTTAGTGGAATTTTATAGATTATATTCATGGTAGTTCCTTTGTTAAATATCAAAGTGTTCAATTTAGTATTTGATTTAATTTGATCATTTGGTTTAAATGGAATCTAGTAAAATTTTGTCAGTAGAGGTTTTTTACCAAAATAGATGTCTCTGAATTTTATTATAATTTTTAAAGGATTTTATATATTGCTTCCTTCACAAATTTTGTAAAGGCCATACTTGGTAAATAAATTATTTAAAGAACAAATTAACTTGTAAAAATGTGAATTTTTGCCACTGATAATTTTAGGAAGATATCCACTGTTAGGAATTTAATTATGAATTTTTGAAGTATATTCATAGTACTTGATTTAAAATTATGCCCTTTTTTAGATTTTTGTATTGAATTTATTTAGAATTAAATATTTTGTGAAAAATCATGAAAGTTGTGCAGTGATAATTTTAGGACATAGTAGTGTAATATATTTAATTCAAATTATTTGGATGATAATTTCAAGTAGTTGATTCAAAAATCTTGGAATATGGGACCTTTAAATATTTTAGGACCTTTAAATATTTGTAGAAAATACCAAATTTGGAAATTGTCACTTTTAGACATATGGAATATTATCATGAATTTATGAAACATTAATCATGTCTAAAATGTATACTTCATGATCAACTAGACAATGATTGGCTCTTTTAAGAAATTATTTAAATAGAAGATTAATTGAGGAAAATACAATATTCTTGAATTAAATCATTTATGTCATTATAGGACTCCAGTAAATAACCTAGGTCATTTAGATGAAAACTTGAAGGACATCCTATCATGAACATCGCTTAGTATAGGTTGGTCTGCAAATAATAATTTGGCGAAAAGTTATATTAGGATAAGAGTTGGAATAGTGTAGAGTTAGTCGTGTTGAATTGTTTGAATTAAAGTAGATGAGTCACCATAGAAAGTTCTAAGGAGTGGTGAGAATCGAGTTTGTGTGTGTTAGAAGGTGCACGGGTTCGACAAAAGATCGTCGTTCCCGTGAGAGTGGAAGGTCAAAACTACCAAAGGTTTAGTTTAATGTAATATAAAAAGGGAATGGGAAAGGGAAAACAACCAATAATAATATGTGCCTTGCGAAAGGGAACTTTGGTCTGTCATACCATCGTAGTTCCTAGTGCCTATTGAGAACCCCTCACAGGGTATAATACAGAGGCAGTCCTAGGCTAACATAAAGCTTAAGATGAACTGGAAGAGTAATGTAGGAAATAGGGCTTCACGTTGCACACACTAGTTGGATAGGAGGTTGGAAATGGATAATTCGTCCCGAGGTGTTCAAAGGGGCGCCATCCCACGGTGTTCAAAGGGATGAGGTTTGAAAATTGAGCCAGACAGTTTAGTCCGGGGAGCTTAGTCTCGGTTTGAGGTTAATTCGGACAGTTTTGTCCGGGAGCTTGACTTGTTGGTTTCTTTTAAGAATATTGCATGTGCATAAAAAGGAATATCTAAGGTGGTGGGTCTTTGGTACTGGATTGTCGTTGCACCGACGCCAGTACGATGACTCGGCAAGTGTGGTTTTACACTTCGCCAAACTTAAGTCTGACGGTCCAGTCGGCAAGAGTACGCAGGAGTCCGCTTAGTGCACCAAGCGTTGAGGCGTACGATAGGTGGGACCGGTAGTGTTATTACTGGTTTTGAGGTGGGCGAGTCCCAACCCACCGCTTCCGTCAGCCACTACGGAGGTATCCTGGGAGATAACGGCTCCGAAAGGGGGAACTGAAGGTTTGTTTACACAAAGTCGGGTGGGTGAGTTGCACTGCTTGAACTTAACAAGAACCCATCATATAGATGCATACCATATTCATTCATAATAACCTCTTACACCAAATGTATAAGTTTAATGGGACGCTTATATATTAGGACTTTCCAAACGACCCCATTAGTCTATAAGCTTGTGTGGGCAAGTTTATAAATTAAGGTTATTTCAATATATATATACTGCTTGTGATAACCGACACCTAAACGTATAAAGTGGTATGAGATACTTTATACGATGGGAGCCTCGTAGAAGATCCCTTGGCTTATGTGTACTCACATAAGTGAAGGTTAAATTCCTTTCTTACTTTACCTATTACAACAAAATTATAAATTGCTAGCTAGGTCCCCCTATCACCTGTTTGTTTTACTCTCCACTTTCACGTCCTTCCTTTCTTCCTCCCTGCTCGGTGTCTAGGAGCATGGGGGAAGTGGTGGGGGACGATAGGGCTTAGTATTATAGACTAACGGTTTTCGAACCACGTCATATTAGGGGATCGTGGATCCCAGCATGGAGGAGCAGCCCAGGAGACCGGTGCGATTGGAGACAGGGCAGTCTAGCTCAGGAGTACACCCAGCTGGGACCGTGAGTCCCGACTTCTAGTAGTTGTTTTATTTTACTTCCGCATGAGAGACCTGTAGTGAGGATATTGATGTACCGGGCTTAAGCCCTTCATTTCTGTACTCTTTTACTATTCTGTGGACACTCCCTTCGTGGAGATTTTATTATATGTGATCTGGATGTGGACTGCATTTTATTACTATTCCACTTGCTACTACAATTGTGATCGAACAAGGCCGACAGAGTCGGCGCTTTGTAGTGACGATCTTCCCAGGCGCGAAGTTGTCACCGCAAAGCGGCGGTTCTGGGCATAAGACCCCGGTTTTTGCGAGTTATTAAAAAAGGGGGTCTTACAAACTAGTATCAGAGGAAAACATTGATCGATAGAGTAGCTGTCCGCTAAAACCCCGGGCCACCCCCGCACGAGTTTAGTTTGTTGAAAAACTAAGTCGCGGAAGCAGTGGTGTGCCCATGTGGGGATCACATATATAATTATCCATTTTAGTTGAGGTTGAAAAATTTCTGACGATAAATTTTGTGGCGCAGCCTCCAGCACTGCCTACACCACCGGGTGGAATCCTGCAGATTCCGAAAGTTTCACCACCGACACCGGTTCCCACTCAGTTCCTACAGTCTGACATGGGACAGACTCTGACGGCTATCTTGGAAGGCTTCAGGAACAACAGGCCCCGGCTCCCAGCCTATCCCGGGAGCCAATTGGCTCAGCATCTTTCGAGGACTCTCTCCCTTATCCTACTTGGGGACAGAGGCAGAAGTTCGGACAGAGGAGTGGCTAGACATCATGGAGGAGATGCTGACAGGGATACGAAGCCCTTGGGAGGAAAGGGTTCCACTGGTTGTTTCCTTCTTGGAGTCCCATGCCAAGCAGTGGTGGAAGACAGTTCTGGAGACTACCTTTACTAGTAGGGAGGCTGTTGAGGTGACGTGGGAGGAGTTCAGGCCCATGCTATTGGAGCACTTTGTTTCGCAGTTGGCCCGAGACGAGCTGGAGGACCGCTTCTTGCAGTTGAAGCAAGGTGCTCGGACTGTGGTGGAGTACCATCGAGAGTTCAACCATCTATCCCGTTTTGCAGACTCTTACCAGCTAGATGAAGCAGCGTACACCAAGAGGTTGTACAAAGGTTTACAGGAAGACATGAGGGATGCCCTTCTTTTCGTTTCGGAAGGGCCTATCACTCGTATTCTGGAGATGGCAAAAAGGTTAGTGGCAGATTGGCTCACCACAAGAGGCTGGAAGCGGCCAATGGAGGATCAGAGCCGGGGAGCTCGGAACGATCAGCGCAAGGTCGTGCCCCAGAGGTACGAAAGGTGGAGGATCAACCTCGACAGGAGGTGAGGCAGGAGCCGGGGGAGCAGGTGACACTGGCCCCTCAGCCTATTCAGATGCGAGATGTGCAGAGACCGGGAGGTGGGGCTTATACTCCGTCGGAATATTACCACTATCATCAGGTGTGGCACATCAAGAGAAACTGTCCAATGAGAGGGATGCCTCCACCAGCGCCGCAGATTGCCCCACTGACTCAACATTATGTAGGCCGAGGATGTGGCCAAGGACGCGGATATCAGGGTAGAGACCACAGGCCGAAAGGACAGCAGATTTATGCACTGGACCTGGCTCAACCCAGGAACCCAGAACAAGTGATCACAGGTACGCCATAATATTTTATGTGCTTTCATAAATAATTGGACTTTTGCTTTAGAAACTTCAAACTAGAAATGAGAACTATATTTAGACTTCTAAGAAATTTGATTACCCCCAGGCATAGTCACAGCCAAGGGCAAGCCAGCCTACACCCTGTTTGACACCGGCGCTACGCACTCATTTGTTTCGGCAAACTTTGCTAAGGAGATAGGAGCCGAACATCACTTCAAGGGAATCCCTCGGAGAGTACGCCTCCCAGACGGCTCTGAGATGACATCATCGACAAAGTGCGACTTGGGAGTATGCATTGGAGGGAAGATTTTCGAAACCCCTACAACGGTATTGGAAATGCCGGGGTTTGATCTCATCTTGGGCATGAAGTGGCTGGAGTACCACTACGCCAGGATCGATTGTGCAAGGAGGCTAGTCTGGTTGTGGCATACGGACACAGAAGTTATCTTTCAAGGTATTAGACCTACCTCCCATATATCTATATCGTCTATTCAAGCAGTCAAGGCCCACATGAAGGGCGACGAGATTTATCAGATTTTCTTCAAGATGGTAGAGGTCAAGGGATTTGTATCCAACATTCCCGTGGTGCGAGATTTTGCGGACGTCTTCCCGGAGAAACTACCAGGGCTACCCCCGTACAGAGGGCAGGACTTCCAGACATTGCTTATTCCATGGGCTAAGCCGGCATCCAGAGCTCCCTACCGCATGACCCCAAGGGAGCTGATAGAGTTCCGTAGTCAGCTGAAGGAGTTAGTGGAAGCCAGGTTTGTCCGACCGAGCTCTTCGCCATGGGGAGCCCCTGTGTTGTTCGTCAAGAAGAAATACGGAACACTCAGGTTGTGTATCGATTACCGGGCGTTGAACCGGCTAACAGTTAGGAATACCTATCCTCTGCCAAGGATAGACGAGCTGTTCGACCAGCTGGAGGGAGCTCACTTCTTCTCGAAGTTGGACTTGAGAGCAGGCTATTATCAGTTGCGGATCCGAGAGGAGGATATACAGAAGACTGCATTTAGTAGCAGGTATGGACTCTACGAGTTTACCGTGATGCCCTTCGGGCTCACGAATGCACCGTCATCATTGATGACTCTCATGAACCGGGTCTTCGAGGCATATCTAGATGTGTTTGTCATCATTTTCATCGATGACATCTTCATTTACTCGAGGACCGAGGAGGAGCACATGAGGCATCTGACGCCTACCTTGGAGAAGCTATGGGAACATCATTTATACGCCAAATTCAGCAAATGCCAGTTCTGGCTGAAGGAGGTGGCCTTCCTCGGACACTTTATTAGTGGAGCAGTGTTGGCAGTAGATCCGGCCAAGATTCAGGCAGTCCGAGATTGGCCACTGTTGAAGATAGCTACGGATGTACGGAGCTTCCTAGGACTTGCCGGCTACTACCGGAAGTTCGTAGAGGGTTTTTCTAGACTTCCCCTCCCACTTACCTCTCTGACAAGGAAGGATATACCGTTTGTCTTGACACCACAGTGCGAGACGGCATTCTAGGAGCTTAAAGTTCGACTCACTTCGGCCCCAATACTTGCCCTCCCCTCGGGGAGAGAAGGATTTCAGGTTTATGCGGATGCCTCCTACCAGGGCATGGAAGCAGTTTTGATGCAAAAGGGACATGTGATCGCTTATGCCTCCCGCTAGCAGAAGAAACATGAGCAAAACTACCCAGTTCACGATTTGGAGATGGGAGCAGTTGTATTTGCATTGAAGGTCTGGCGGCACTACCTCTATGGTGTCCACTGCGACATATTTTCAGATCATAAAAATCTGAAATATGTGGATACGCAGACGGAACTGAATATCCAGCAACGCAGATGGGTGGAGTTTTTAGCGGACTATCAGTACGAGATGCACTACCATCCTAGTAAGGCAAACGTGGTGGCCGATGCACTAAGCCGGAGAGCTGCCACTTCTGGAGCAGGGCCCCAGCTTATGTCCATGGAGCTACTACGGAGTTTTGAAGAGATGCATATCACTCTGGTATCATCTGATGACCCTGAGCTATACGAGGAGTACCTGGCCACTACGAGCACCACCTATGATATACATGACAGAGTCAGAGACTGGCAGAGGCGGGATGCCAAGCTAGAGCCGATTTTTTGGGCCTTGGAGGCAGGCTCAGCTGGGGACTACACGATACGAGATTGTCTAATATGTTTCAGAGGTCGGACTTACATACCGGATGGAGGCCAGATTCGGGAGGACATTATGGCCGAGGCTCATCATAGTAGATATTCTATACATCCCGGGATCACGAAGATGACGGCGGATTTGAAGAAGACTCTATACTGACCGGGTATGAAGAAGGACATCATCTACTTCATGACCCACTGCGAGGCAGGCCAGTTAGTGAAGGAAGAGTGCAGACATCCCGCTGGTTTATTGCAGCCACTCCCGGTGTCGGAGTGGAAATTTGAGGATATCGCGATGGACTTCATCCATTGACTCCCTCAATCACGGGTGGGAAATGATTCTATCTGGGTAATCGTTGACTGACTGAAAAAGGTGGCTAGGTTCATCCCGATCAGGAAGGAGGATGCTGTCGGAGTACTGGCACGAAGGTTCATAGAGCAGTTTGTGCGATATCATGGGGTGCCCAAGACGATCGTGTCGGATCGGGATGGACGATTCACGTCCAAGAAGTGGAGGTTAGTACAGACATACTTGGGTACTCGACTGGCTTTTAGTACGGCCTTCCACCCCCAGACAGATGGGCAGACAGAGCGCACAAACCGGACACTGGAGGACCTGCTGAGACTGTGTATTGTGTACCATGGAGAGCCCTGGGAGAGGATGTTGCCCCTAGTGGAGTTTTCTTACAATAACAGTCATCAGTCCAGTATACGGATGGCTCCGTATGAGGCATTGTATGGGCAGAAGTGTAGGACTCTGTTGTCTTGAATACAAGACGAGGATCCGAAGACTGTGGGCACGGACTTTATTGAGGATATTGAGGCACAGGTACGGCCGATACAGGATATAATGCTGGAGGCACAGAGCAGGCAGGCGAAATATTATGAAGCTCGGCATCGTCTGGTGAATTCCAGGTAGAGGATCGAGTGTTCTTGAAGATCTGGCCGATGCATGGGGTTTCACGAGTACGTGGTCGGCGGAAGAATCTTAGCCCGAGGTACATGTGGTATTTCAGGATCCTAGAGCAGATCGGTCCCCTAGCTTACCGGCTGGAGCTGCCACCGGAGCTGGCCGGCTTGCACGATGTATTTTACGTATCTTCACTCAGGAGGGCTCTACTACACCCGGAGTTGTAGATTACGGCCACTGATGGGCCGATAGCTTCAGATCGATCTGTACATTTGGAGCCGATATAGATCGACGACCAGGGGATACGAGTCTTGCGCCGCAAGAAGATTCCGCTAGTCAAGGTCTTGTGGAGGAACCACGGATGAGAGGAGCATACTTGGGAGCCACAAGACCTGATACAGGAAAGATATCCGGAGCTATTTAGTCAGGTATACCTCGCAACTCCTCAAGTGGTTTAAGCGTTCTTCCTAATTACTTTTACTAGTAGAATCATCTAAAAGGATAGAGACTAATCCTTTTGATTATTGGGGCTAGCCCTTATTTTATTAAGCAAATAGGAATGACTACCCCTTGTGGGATGTTACACCTTAATTTTGCCGGTAGAAAAACCCCGTAGGCTTAACTTTAATTTTGGGTCGAAATTTTTATTTTGTTTATTGGGTTTTGTAACATCTCATTTCCAATTAGACTCCTAGGAGTGATTTTGTCCTGACTAGGTCAGGACAAACCCTTAGAGAACCAAGAAGGACCAAGTGAACCTAGGATTTCAGTTGAGTGTCACTTGGTCTGCAAATAGTAAAACCCAGAAACCCTAGAATTGGAGGGTCAAGTAAGTCCAACCTAAGTGGACCCTAGGGTAGGACATAGGGTCAACCATAGGACCTATGTTGACCCCTGTCAACACTTTGACCTAATTAGCCAGAAATGACCCAAAGCCCAATTCCTTTGGTTGGGTCCACCGAAATTAACCCAATGCCACCCAATGGGTCAAAGACAACTCATACCCCATAGGGAGGAGAAAAATGGGTTTCATGCATGGATAATTTCAGAATTAACCTAGGAGAGAGAATTTGAATAGAATAGGAGAGAGAATGGGTATAATTTAGATTGCTAGTGAATTGAGCCCACTTGGGCCCATGCCATTAGCTCCCATATAGGCTGGCCGACCCTTGGGGTTATTTAGGAGGAGGTGGATGGGGTGGGGCCCACCCATGTAGGCATGGTGACAAAACCAAGGTAAACCCGCCCCCCACCTAGTGTATATCGCCCCCTACTTTATCTCCCTCCCCTCACTCCCCTCGACCTCATCACCCTCAGGACAAGGAGAGCAGTAGATAGAGAGAGAGCTGAAACTTAGCCGGTGCCGTGAACCCGAGGGAAAAGCCGCCGCCGCCGCCATGGTCATCCGCCGCTCCGCACGTCGCAAGGCTGCCGGGAAGGTCCTCCCTCACATCTCTCTTCATGTTTTAGATCTCAGGATTGTTTAGGGTAGGGTTCGGACTCGAATGAGCCCGAACCCAGCTTTCGTTTTCTCCATTAATGGAGTTTCTGGAGCTCTCGGGTTGGGTGGCGCCGCCGCCTTCCGCCGCCTAGTTGCCGACAAAGACTCGCCCTCACCCCCGTGAGGGTAGAGGAGAAGTTTGCCGGGGGTTGCATCGCCCCTAGCCGCCGGGAACCGCCCCGTGAAAACCACCATGCACCGAACTCGAAACAGGCGATTTGGAGAAGATGACATGCAACCATCCGATTGCTTTAAGATGCGTGCCATGCAAGTTATTATTTTTAATATATGAATAGTATACAATTTAGGGTAATTTTGACAGAGTTATGCATGTTCATTTTTAGGGCACTTGTGGACATATACATAAAGAGTGTTTAACATAAAAGTTATAGGTCTTTAAGATACCTTTAATTTGATATATTACACATTAATTTTGCTTAAGTATATTGCCCTATAGAGTAATTTTCCTAGGGCTAGTCCTAGGGTAGGTCAGAAAATAAAAGGAGTGCCCTGACCCAACACTAAGTCCAAATGGACTGAAATTTTGGGTATGTGGTTTAATTAGGCATACCTAGACCCTCCCTAAAAATGGGAATTTTTGGGGAAATTAATTCTATAGTTTTAGTCAGAATTTGATAAATTGGGCATCTCTTCCAATTTCTGCATTTTTGGAGCATACCAACTCTAATAGGTCCCAAATTTTGGTGGACTTCCCTTAGGTGTATATTAGACCTCTGGTAGGAAAATTAGTCAAATTAGCACTCTGCATGTTGAGATATCTCACTTGCAAGATCTGAAAAGGTGAATTGTCTTGGGCTGCAAATAACAAAAATGCAGAAATTGGAAGAGATGCCCAAGCCCATCCAGAGGCCCAAATTACCTGGGATTTTGGGCAGTAACTGGTTTATGGAATAATTAGGCCCTGCCCAAAAATGGGATTAATTGGAATTAAAAATTAGGGGTAAATTACTAAAATACCCATAGGCTTGTTTAAGCGATTCTTTGAGTAGTTCAACTCTAAAAGGGCCCAATTTTTGGTAGCATGTCAATGGGGACATTATTAAAGCTTGGTTAAATTTTCAGCCCATATGGACCACATCAAGTTGGGCCAACCCCTTTGCATGTGCTGGCTTGTAAAGGGCTTGGTGTTCTTATAGCCAAAAATGAAGTATTAAATGCATACCCCTTTTGGACCACTGGCTTATTATTACCCTAAGAACCCCCCTTGGGGAAGATGGATGAATTAGAGTTGATTTACCCTTGGACCCAAGTTCAAACCCTAAGGAAGGACCTTTGGGAGTCTTGAAGGACATAGGGGTAAATGTCCTTGTATGGCCTTGTAA
Organism: Platanthera zijinensis; assembly: GCA_039513925.1. Lineage (NCBI taxonomy): Eukaryota > Viridiplantae > Streptophyta > Magnoliopsida > Asparagales > Orchidaceae > Platanthera > Platanthera zijinensis. The sequence continues at coordinate 169,412,073 of CM077080.1, read as the reverse complement.
TTTAGTAGAAAGATAGCTTATGTATATTTAAGCCTCTGGTTGAAATGTTAGGGAATTTATAAGTAGTTAAGTACCTCAAAAGTTAAACTCTAGCTTTAGGGTAGAAGCACTATTAGGTAACAACAGTAACTTAACATCATCTAAAAATTGTGAAGATGGGGTAGAATGAATCTTAGGGTGAGTTGAACCCCTAGATATTTTTAGTGGAATTTTATAGATTATATTCATGGTAGCTCCTTTGTTAAATATCAAAGTGTTCAATTTAGTATTTGATTTAATTTGATCATTTGGTTTAAATGGAATCTAGTAAAATTTGGTCAGTAGAGGTTTTTGACCTAAATAAAGGTCTTTGAATTTTTTTATAATTTTTAAAGTATTTTATATATTGCTTCCTTCAAAATTTTTGTAAAGGCCATACTTGGTAAATAAATCATTTAAAGAACAAATTAACTTGTAAAAATGTGAATTTTGGCCACTGATAATTTTAGGGATAAATCTACTGTTAGGAATTTAATTATGAATTTTTGAAGTATATTCATAGTACTTGATTTACAATTATGCCCTTTTTTAGATTTTTGTATTGAATTTATTTAGAATTAAATATTCTGTTAAAAATCATGAAAGTTGGCCAGTGATAATTTTAGGACTGTAGTAGTGTAATATATTTAATTCAAATTATTTGGATGATAATTTCAAGTAGTTGATTCACAAATCTTGGAATATGGGAATTATTGCTAAAAAAATTTTAGGACCCTTAAATGTTTGTAGAAAATACAAAATTTGGAAATTGTCACTTTTAGACATATGGAATATTATCATGAATTTATGAAACATTAATCATGTCGAAAATGTATACTTCATGATCAACTTGACAATGATTGGCTCTTTTAAGAAATTATTTAAATAGAAGATAAATTGAGGAAAATACAATATTCTGGAATTAAATCATTTATGTCATGATAGGACTCCAGTAAATAACCTTGGTCATTCAGATGAAAACTTGAAGGACACCCTATCATGAACATCGCTTAGTATAGGTTGGTCTGCAAATAGTAATTTGGGGAAAAGTTGTATTAGGATAAGAGTTGGAATAGTGTAGAGTTAGTCGTGTTGAATTGTTTGAATTAAAGTAGATGAGTCACCATAGAAAGTTCTAACGAGTGGTGAGAATTGAGTTTGTGTATGTTAGAAGGTGCGCGGGTTCGACGAAAGATCATCGTTCCCGTGAGAGTGGAAGGTCAAAACTACCCTAGGTTTAGTTTAATGTAATATAAAAAGGGAATGGGTAAGGGAAAACAACCAATAATAATAAGTACCTTGCGAAAGGGAACTTTGGTCTGTCATACCATCGTAGTTCCTAGTGCTTATTGAGAACCCCTCACAGGGTATAATCCGGAGGCAGTCCTGGGCTAACATAAACCTTAAGAAGAACTGGAAGAGTAATGTAGGAAATAGGGCTTCACGCTGCACACATTAGTTGGATAGGAGGTTGAAAATGGATAAGTCATCCTTAGGTGTTCACAGGGGCGCCATCCCGCGGTGTTCAAAGGGATGAGGTTTGGAAATTAAGCCTGACAGTTTAGTCCGGGGAGCTTAGTCTCGGTTTGAGGTTAATTCAGACAGTTTTGCCCGGGAGCTTGACTTGTTGGTTTCTTTTAAGAATATTGCATGTGCAAAAAAATGAATATCTAAGGTGGTGGGTCTTCGGTACTGGATTGTCGTTGCACCGACGCCAGTACGATGACTCGGCAAGTGTGGTTTTACACTTTGCCAAACTTAAGTCCGGCGGTCCAGTCAGCAAGAGTACGCAGGAGTCCGCTTAGTGCACCAAGCGTTGAGGCGTACGATAGGTTAGACCGGTAGTGCTATTACTGGTTTTAAGGTGGGCGAGGCCCAACCCACCGCTTCCGTCTGCTACTACGGAAGTATCCTAGGAGGTAACAGCTCCGAAAGGGGGAACTACATATTTGTGTACACAAAGTCGGGTGGGTGAGTTGCACTGCTTGAACATAACATGAACCCACCATATAGATGCATATCATAATCATTCATAATAACCTATGACACCTAATGTATAAGTTTAATGGGACGCTTATACATTAGGACTTGCCAAATGACCCCTTGGTCTATAAGCTTGTGTGGGCAAGTTTATAAATTAAGGTTATTTCAATATATATATACTGCTTGTGATAACCGACACCCAAACGTATAAAGTGGTATGTGACACTTTATACGATGAGAGCCTCGTAGAAGATCCCTTGGCTTATGTGTACTCACATAAGTGAAGGTTAAATTCCTTTCTTACTTTACCTATTACAACAAAATTATAAATTGCTAGCTAGGTACCCCTGTCACCTGTTTGTTTTACTCTCCACTTTCACGTCCTTCCTTTCTTCCTCCCAGCTTGGTTCCTAGGAGCATGGGGGAAGGGGTGGGGGACGATAGGGCTTAGTCTTATAGACTAACAGTTTTCGAACCACATCATATTAGGGGATCGTGGAGCCCAGGAGACCGGTGCGATTAGAGACAGGGCAGTCTAGCTCAAGAGTACAGCCAGCTGGGACCGTGAGTCCCGACTTCTAGTAGTTGTTTTATTTTGCTTCCGCATGAGAGACCTGTAGTGAGGATATTGATGTACCAGGCTTAAGCCCTTCATTTCTGTACTCTTTTACTATTTTGTGGACACTCCCTTCGTGGAGATTTTATTATATGTGATCTGGATGTGAACTACATTTTCTTACTATTCTACTTGCTACTACAATTGTGATCGAACAAGGCAGACAGATTCGGCGCTTTGTAGTGACAATCTTCCCAAGCTCGAAGGTGTCACTACAAAGCGGCGGTTCTAGGCATATGACCTCGGTTTTTACGAGTTGTTAAAAGGGGGTCTTACAAAGAGTCTTTCCAACTCTTCTCTTTCCTAGCCACTAGAGACTTCTCCTTCTTGCCTTTGATTTACTGCTTCTTCTTGTCCTTTAATTCCTTTCTTTTGTCAGGACAGTCAGCTATGACATGCCCAGACCTGTTGCAGCAATAATACACAATCTTAGAATTATATTGTTTACCAGGTTTAGAAGGATACCTGTCCTCCTTAGGTGGGTTCTTCTTCTTGTAGTATTCATCCTTGGAATGGGATGCTGATGAAGGCCTGGTTCTCCATTTCTTTTTCTTCATGAACCTTTGAAATTGTCTAGTGAAGGCAGCAAAGTCTTCATCAGATGTGTGACTATCTGATGTACTTGTTTCAGGAATACCTTCTTCTGCTTCAGTACTCCTTCTAGGTAGAGAAGGAGATTTTCTCCTACCCTTCCTTGATCCCTCAGCCTTGAAGGCTACTTACTTTTCTTTATGTTCAGATCTGCTGCCCTTCTCTTCCTCTTTCCTAGCAGTAAGCTGCATTTCATATGAAAGCAGTTTCCCAAAAAGTATAGGTGGTGGTGTGTCAGCCAGTTTGGCAACTTCTCTGATGGCACATATCTTCGTGTCCCAATCCTTTGTTAGGGACCTAAGAAACTTGTCATTCAATTCATAAGTACTGAAGACTCTTCTATATGTCCTCAGTTCATTCACTATTCTGAAAAACTTTTTATAGTATTCAGCTATGCTGTATGTTTTATTCTGCCTAAAGCTCTCATATTCCTCATTTAGCATAGACTTTCTGTCCTCTCTGACTTCTTCTATGCCTTCCATATAGACAATCAATGTATCCCACATTTCTTTGGAAGTTTTATAGTGCATAAGATTCTGGAATGTTACATCATCTATGGCACTTACAATTATATTCTAAGCTCTTTTATCTAATGTTGCCAAGATGATTTCATCCTTAGTCTTCTCTGAATAACTCTTTGGAGTTTGAATGTTTGCATCAAGAACTGAAACCTTCATTGGGATGAAGGGTCCTTCCTGTACTGTGATATAAATTCTTGGATCAGATGCTTCCATAAATAGCCTGACCCTTTCTTTCCAAATGCCAAAAGATTCTTTCCTGCATATGGGTAATTTCATAGAACCAAACTCCTTTTGATTTTAACTTGAACCCATTCTTGTTGTCTGTTATAGCCTTGGAGAAATCCTCTGACTATTAGGTCAAATTTTGAGGAACCTCCCTCTGATACCACTTGAAAGACTCTGTTTCAAGAGCCTAAACACCTAGAGGGTGGGGGGGGGGGTGGGGGTGAATAGGTTCTAATATTTTTGAGTCTTTTTGATTTTAAGGCTAACATATATTTGTAACTTTTTTTAGCACAGAATAATTCTATCTACAGAAATTAAAAAAACAACACATTAGACACCAGATCTATAGTGGTTCCCCAATATATAGGTACATCCACTTTCCCCCTTCGCCTATCCAGCAGATAACTGGATTCAACCTAACTTCCTTCCACTGGCTCGGATCCGCAGATCTTACAAACTCAGAACCCCAAAATGGTTCCTACACCTCAGACTTTACACAAGTCCTGCCTTAGATTCTTCCCTTAATCCTACCTCAGGCCTCAGCCCTACCTCAGCCTTTATAATTAGGCTTACAACTCAGACATTCCATAAGTCCTACCTCAGGCACACAGCCCTACCTCAGCCTTTATAATTTTAGGCTTACAATCTCATATCTAACAATAGATCCTACAAGAATTTGCGAGTAATAAGTATCAGAAAACTTCACCAGCTAGATTTATCTGTTGATGTTGTCTTCTTGATCAGTTCTTGTATAGACTGATCTTTCTGATCCAACCGAACATAGCTTTTCAAAGCTTCTTGATTAGAACAAATTAGGTGGATCTTTTCTTGAAGTTTAAGTTGATCTTCAGTCAGCTTCTTCCTTAGATTCAGATTGAACTCTGAATCTTTCTTGGAGACAGCCCTTGATCTATCAGAATTCTTCTTATTGATGCCTCATGTTGTTGTCTTATCTTTGTCATTCCCGATCTGTCTCTTATATAGAGCTTGCTTTATGGTTACCGACTGATCTAGTTCATAACAGACTTCTGACAGTTCTGACAGTGGTGTAATACCGATTAGTTATGACAGTTGTCAAGTCACCAATCACGTCACCAGGTTCTACAATGTCTTTTCAACTCAGCATACAACACTCAGCAGACTGCTTCACATGTGTCGATACATATAGGCTAAGTGTCGACACAAGTCTTCAAGGTGTCGACATAAATACTCCAAGTGTTGACACAGTCATACTTCTGCTTCTCGACACTGCTTTTCGTTGTATATGTCGACAAAAGTCCTGTGTGTCGACACAACAACTTATTGTCTCGACATTTCTGTTGCTGACAGATGGTGTTGAATGTTTGTCAAATGGCGTTGAGTGTGTGTCGACACAAGTACTGTGTGTCGACACAATTACTTCTAAACTCGACACAGCCTCTTGAGAGTTGGTGTGTCGACACAAGTCCTGTGTGTCGACACAATTACTTCAGGTATCGACATAGCTCCTGAGTATCCACTCATCTTATGATTTAAGTGTCGACACAATTCTCTTTTAAGTTGTCGACATAATTCTGGATGTCGACACAGCTGCTTCTTTAGGGGTCGACATAGCTTTGAGTGTCGACACAACTTCTTTATAAGTGTCGACACAAATTTTGGGTGTCGACACAACTTCCTTGAGTGTCGACACAATTCTTTTGTGTGTCGACATAGCTTGCCTGAGTGTCGACACAAGTTTCCTGAGTGTCGACACAGTTTCTTCACAAGTGTCGACACTTGTACTTAGAAAATTTTCCTTCAAATTTTTAAACCTACACAATGAAACTCAAACTTCTATCAAATACACATGATGCATATCATTGACTAAGTTGTGGCTTCTCCAAATCTAGTACACATTTTCCAATGTTCCCAACATCTTTGTTGAGCTATTTTTTCCTTACCATCATTACTTGTTATAATAATGTTATCTACGAACACATAACATTAGATCTTTGATGGAGACGACAACCCCCACCTTATTGATAACGACACGCTAACGGAAGATTCCCCCTCGTCTCCAAAAAGGATTTGCGTCGCCACGGTGATCGTACGGAACAGCGCTACAATCTCCGCCTGTGGCGCAAGACAACAAAATAAATTATCATCTTTTATTTTGAGAGCTTTTCTTTTATCATGCTTTTATTTTTAATTTGGAGTGTTATTTTAATTCGGGCTGCATGTAGCCATGTTATGTTTTATTTTATTTGGGCTGCACTTAGCCAAGACTTTATGTTAAGCCTATATATAGGCATGCCTTATTTGGGTTCCTTAAGTGGAATGAAAAAAGCTAAAACCCTAATTCTTGCCTAAAAAGTCTCTCCCTCTTCTCTCTCTACTTTTCCCTGGCCGCCAACCCACTCCTCCTCTCCCTCTCAAATTTTCGGCCAGCATTTCTTCTCCCTTGTCCTCTTCCTACCCGAATAGCCACCACCCCTTCCTTCACCCGAACAGCCACCCTCCTCCACCACTCGAGCAACCGCCATTTCCCTCTACCAGAGCAGCCACCACCCCTCTTCCAACCGAGCAGCTACCCTCCTCCACCAACCCGGCCGCCTCTCTTCCCCAAGCTCGGCCGCCACCTAACAACAACACCCGAGCCCCTTGAAGAAATCCGGCCATCTCCTTTGCTAGGAGTGAGGCCAAGAGCGACATCCTCTCCTACGAGGAAACGGAACTTAGGCGTGACGCGGCTAAGGCGGATAATCTTCATCCATTCGGCTTAACTCTGGCGGAACCGTGGAGAAGTGTTCCTACGAAGATAGTCGGAATCATCTATTCCGACTGGGGTAACGAACATCTCCACCCTATTGTGATTCCCTCTTGATTATTCCTGTGGCTGGAACGATTTTTGCGTTGGCTTTGAAGCATAGAATCGTCTTGGTGTTTAATCCCGGTTGGGTCGCATTTGTTTACTTAGTAATTTATTTTCCGAACAAGGTTTGGCGAACCTCACATCTTTTTGTTGGGAGAGATCCACCACTTTTGAATCGTGGTTTTCCGGTGGATCACTTTTGGTACAACATCGCTCGGCCGGGTCCAAGATTGGCCCATTTAGCCGGAGAGAATATTGGCTTATCGCCTCTATTCGATCCCCTTACGGGTTGGCTATCCGTGCATTTGCTTAACAAGATAAATCATCGTATTTACGTGCGGTGTGGTTGTGTGCGAGTGCCGAATCCGGATCGTAGAGAGATAATAACTTCATTTTCCGTCACCTCTAGTGAGTCAACCCCAAGCCTACATCAAATTGGTATCAGAGGGAGGTTCACATCAGTTTCTTAACTGACCCCCCTCCCCGCACTTTTGCTTGCTAAAAAAAAAACAAAAAAAAAATTTTTATTTGGTCTGCCAATAGCGTCTTAGATAGCTCAATTTTTGTCAAAAAATATTCAGCAATTTTTTTTTTTATAAACTACCTTTTATTTGCTGTCATAAAATCAAAAAAAAAATTATTTTCCTCCAACCGTTAAGCGGGATTAAATCCTTTTGCGTTAGTCTGTCTTAAATCTGTGTCTTCACTTGCATGCGCACTAGCTCGGAACGGAGTATCCCCCATCATCTTTTAATATGGCGGATGATGCACGTGAACTCACGGAGATTGAGGCACTCCATCAGGATTTCACGGAGCAGATGACAGCGATTAGGGAAGCGCTCTATGACAGGGGATTACCTCAAGGGGCACCCCTTAATCAGCCCTCTTACCAACGAGCGGGAGGAAATCAAAACCCTTATCCCAACCCCCAAAATGAGAACGCTCCACGAGCACCGTACGAGTTCGATCTTACTAGGGCTGTCCGAGTCAAGCCGCCATCCTATGATGGATTGGGAGACCCCCAAGTCTTCCAGGATTGGGTCATGGAGATTGAATGCTATTACGAGTGGTATGGATTGAATGACGCCGACAGAGTGCGAGTAGCACGGATGAAGTTGTATGGGCGCGCAAAAATATTTTGGCTGAATGAAGAGAGGTTACATATTAGGCTAAATCCCTTCTGCCACGTGTCACTCTCTAATTGGACCGCCCAAATCAGGTTTCGTTTGAAGTGACCGGTCCAAGGATCATTCAGCACGAATCCCGAAGTCCGGTTCAGTCCGCCTGTACAAGCCGACGAATCTGCCTCGGCGAAGAAAACGCCCAAGTAAAATTCGGCGGAAATCAGTCGCCATTCTCGCCGATCGGCGAGAATCGTCAGGTCATTCTCGATGATCGGTGAGAACCGTCAGGTCATTCTCGATGAATTCGTCGGGAATCAACAATGATTCCCGACGATTTTCCCTTAGCCTTTTTACTGGACATCCTGCGTTGATTGCGTTGAGTATTCTCAGCGATACTCGACGATCGGTGGGTATAACAGGGGATTCTCGACGATCGGCGAGAATCGCCGAGCATTCTCGCCGAATTTCCCTTGGTATACTTGCATCTCTGTGTTCGGCGAGTATCGACCACCGATACCCGTCGAATCGGCGAGAGTCAGTCCTCCATTCTCGACGACTTTTACTTAGCCGAGTTCCCTCATCTCGGCTACTTGTTGGGGGTAACCTTGAACCCAATCCTACACTTATTCTATGCACCTAACACCTCGCGTCGGTGCACCCCGAGCCCGAGTTGAGTCTCTTGACTCAGAACACGTGCGAGGGGCCTAGCGCGAATTGGGACGTTACAAATCCTATAAACAAAATAAAAAGATTTCGTCCCCGAAATCAGGCTGAGGTCGTGGGGAGTAAAGCATACCGAAAACAAAATATGTTTTTAAATAAAGTTACCTGAAGCAAACAACTCCGGGTAGCGTCTTTGCATCAAATCCATTGGCTCCCATGTGAATTCCTCCTTCCCATGATTAGACCATAACACTTTTACCAAGGGGACACTTTTGCGGCGCAAGGTTCTTATCTCATTATCAGCGATCCGCACCGGCTCCAGTCGCACAGATCTGTCAGACGCCACAGTACCATCAGTTGTGGGGATGTATTGTTCGGGCCGCAACAGCGCCTTTCAAAGCGACGACACATGGAACACATCGTGGAGATTCTCTAGCTCGAGCGGTAGCTCCAGCCGGTAGGCCAAAGGGCCAACCCATTCCAATATGACATAGGGCCCAACATACCGTGGACTGAGCTTCTTCACTCCTCGCACTCGTGACACTCCATGCATCGGCCGAATTTTTAGAAACACCTTATCACCCACTTGAAATTCCACCATACGGTGCCTTGTGTTGTAATACTTCGCCTACTGACTTTGAGCCTCCAACATGTGATCCCTTATTAGCCAAACCACCGCATCAGTGTCATCTATGTACTCAATTCCCAAAGTCTTCGGGTCTTCATCTTGCACCCAAGGCAAGGGGGTCCTATACCTCCTTCCATATAGGGCTTCATGGGGCGCCATGCCAATACTAGCTTGATGGCTATTGTTATAGGAGAATTCCACCAAGGGCAAGAGTCTCTCCTACGGCTCTCCCCTATCTATCACACACAACCTCAACAGATCTTCCAATGTTCGGATGGACCGCTCAGACTGTCCGTCCGTCTGAGGATGAAATGCAGTACTGAAGGTAAGACGTGAGCCCAAATACGTCTGTACCGTCTTCCATTCCTTGGAGGTGAAACGACCATCATGATCCAAAACTATCGTCTTAGGTACGCCGTGATACCGTACAAATTGTTCCACAAACAGGCGTACCAAGACATCCACTTGAGCATCCTTCTTCATAGGAATGAACCGGGCAACCTTCGTCAGGCGATCAACGATCTCCCATACTGAATCATTCCCTGAGCGGGAGCGAGGTAGCCCATCTACGAAGTCCATGGATATATCCTCGAACTTCCATTCGGGGATTGGCAATGACTGCAACAGGCCACCAGGGCTCCTACATTCCGCCTTCACTCTTTGGCAGGCTTCACAATGTGTGACAAAGTACTGGACATCTTTCTTCATCCCTGGCCAACACATCGTCTTTCGTAAGCCGGCGTACATCTTTGAAATTCCTGGGTGCACGGAATATTGAGAGCAATGTGCTTTTCTCATAATATCCTCCCGGATTCTGCCACCTTTGGGGATGTAGAGTAGGCCACGAAAGTAAACGAGGCCGTCCTTTTGTGTGTATTCGTTGGTAGTCTCATCTTCAATTAACTTTATTGTCGGGGCCAAAGCCGCATCTAATCCTTGCTCCACTCGGATCCAGTCCCGGATATCACAAACTATGCTCATGCTGGATAGGTACTCCGTATATTCCGAAGAAGCCTTAAATATTAAGGTGATGTCCATCTCCTCGATCATCCGTGCCAACTCCATGCTCATCAATCGAGATTCTGGGCTCGAGCCAGGTACTTTCCTACTCAACGCATCGGCTACCAAGTTTGCTTTTCTGGGGTGGTAGTTCAAGGTGAACTCATAGTTGCATAGAAACTCTAACCAGCGCCGTTGTCTTAAGTTCAATTCCTTCTGGGTATGGACGTATGTCACAACCCGCATTTTCTCCGAATTAAGAATTATCAGAGTAAGAGAAACACGCGTCATGATGCCCACGTCAAGCAGGGGATAACTGCTGACGCTCAGGCAAAACCAACTACCAACTTAATGAAAGAAAATCATGTGATTAATGATTAGAAAATCAGTTATATTTTAGAGACCGTATCCCTCGGCTCAGTGGATCGCCTAGTCCACAAAAGAAATACTATATTTATACGCTGTGGAAAGAAAAATACTTTCATTAGGTTTTACACCCTAAAGAGCACATAAGGGTCCCAAGAGAACCACTCATGCTATGCAAGACCCTACATTTAATTTATATAATATATAAGAAAACGGTATTTATACGTGATTTGGAAAAATAGTGATTACGCTTTATAAAACATGCTGATCATGAGCTTTATTTTATAATAATAATTATAGTTTAAAATAACTAGCAACCTAGCATAAAACCTTCTCAGGGCAAGTAGACTATCTCTAGAAAATGGTAGCAGCATAAGTAACTATATCTAGTACAAAGGTAAAACTACCAGTGAGCGCCAACAACCTGACACGAACCCACTGGCATATATGTATGTCTGTAAGAAAGTACTGAAAAACTACCTCACCAACACGGCAAACGGAACTCCAAGGTCCAAGAGACCACCAACACCACCACTGCAAACTAGCCACCCAACTGGCTACGGCTCAGAACCTGGGGTATTCCAAAAGAAAACAGAATACCTCAGCAAGCTAAACAAAGTAAAACTGCATGAAAGAGTCAACCAAAATGGGAAAAGTACCTGAAAACATGCAGTAGAAAGAGTCACAACTGTCCAAAACAGGACAACAAGAAAAGCACTACGTGCGAGGAAACAGCAACAACCCTGCCCAGGAACAACATCCTGCAGGGCCTACTAGGCTACCAAGAGCCCAAAGTGCTGCAAACTACCAAGGAAGAAACTTCTAACACCCTAAACTGTGGGAGGTTGTAGTAGCAAAATCAAACAACGAGGAACCGGATTGGAGGCAAACTCAGTCCCCCCATCCACCATGTCCAAGTCAACAAGCTCGAGGGTCTACACGTGAAAGCACAGGGACCTTCCATCCACACATGCCCAGCCCGTACCTGGAGCAAGAAAAATACGAGTGGCCTTGGCTAAATTACACAACTCCACCCCCATAAAGAGCTACAAACCACCACTACTACCCACGACCCACGATTCGGCCATTAGGAAAGAGAAACATGACCGACAAGGAAATTACAAATATAAACAAGGAATTCACTCGGGAACGTAAATCGAGGAAAGGGAAAAAGAAAGTGTTGAAATGACTCGACACGACGTGGCGCTGGGTCCTCTCGATACCGCATTGAGTGAGCTTCACCCACTCAACGTGCCACGCAAGGCGAACTATCACAACAATAAATCTTACCTTACTACCTTAACACTACACAAAACACTCAGCCCACCTAACCCGCATATCGACGCCAGCTAAATACGGATGCCAAAAAAAAAGAAATATTCAGAGCGCACGATCGGTGGCGCACGATCGGTGGTCGTGCGCGGTCATTGGTTGATGGTCGTGCGAAGTGAACCTGGGAAACCTGACAGAAAACCTAGCAACTGCGCATGATCAGTGTCGCACGACCACTGGTCATGCGCACTGTTGCCAGCGCTCGTGCGATTGCCGAGACAGAACTTTGGAAAATAAAAAAACAGCCGCGCACGAACAGAGGCACACGACCAGTGGTCGTGCGCCCTAACGGTTGATGACCGTGCGCGGTTAACCTGTACCGTTGGGATTTCCCGGATGACACCGGAACGCGCACACGACCCATGCAACTACAGTAGCAGTAGGAAAACTACTAACGATGCGCGCCACTACCATTCAAACTATGACTAATCATCCGAGACGGAAAAATAGGAGATAAAAAGATAGAAACAATAGGCTTTAAACAAAAGAAAACAACTTGGCAAGGGCAAGAACACCACTTGCCTCGATTTTTGGTGAAGCTTGGTCGGCTTTCCCTCCTCTTCACGCTGCACTAGAAAGAGCAGCACCAAAAACTCACCTAACAAGCAAATCCGAACTTTAATGGCAGAAACCTCAAAAACCAAAAATTCCAATCCCCCTAAAGCTCCACGAAAATCGAATTTCTTACCGCAGGAATGAAGGTCTCGACGAGAGCAATCCGAATCCACTCTCGGAATCGAATTCCGTCCACAAACGCTCCGGGAATCGGCGGTGGAAGGCAAGGCTCGGCGGTTTCTCCGTTTCCTCTCGTACAGGGGCGGCGGTTTTAACGTGAAGAAGATGAAGCGGGGCTTTTTATATTCTATCATATATATATATATATATATATATATATATATATTAAATATATAATAATATATTTTATTACAAAATTACATAAAGCACCAAAACGACGCGAAAACCGAACTACCTCGGAATTCGACGAAATTCGCACCGTAGCTAAATACCCACGCTACGAACACAACGGCGAAGTCAAAATTAATTTTCGACGAACAGAACTCGAGTTATACCCAAATAAATCCAAACACCAACATCCCCCCGAGAGGCCACACCGGGTCACCCAAAATGACTCGGCTTGCTAGAGAGATCTTGCCAACAGGCTACAGAATAGGGCACTCAGTTCTAAGGAGCTAAACCACACTCCACAAATGGCACAAGCCACGAAAAACGCGTCATCGTAACGCCAAACGAGAATAAAAATAAACGCAGAAAAAATCGGGGGCGTTACAACGTACTTCAAATCATCTCTAACTTCTTCAGTTCCATCCATGAGAACTACGAGACAGTCCCACATCTCCTTGACAGATTTGCAGTGGAATAAGTTTTGTAGCATTGAGTCGTCCACTGCACCGGCTATGATGTTCTTTGCCTTTTTGACCAAGGAGACTTGGGCAATTTCCTCCTTGGTCAAATCCATCATCTTCTTTGGAATCATAACTGTAGGATTAAGAGCAGAGGACTGTGTAGGAATGTGAGGTCCTTCCACAATCTGAAATATGTGAGGATCAACAACTTCTAGCTAGAATTTTACTCTTTTCCTTCATATGGGGAAGTTCTTCTTAGTGCACACCGACAACTTCATCGAAGACATGTCCTTGCTTCTATCCACAGCAATTGAGCGACATCTTTTGAAAACTAGATAGGATATCTTGTTAAAGGTGTTATATTTATATCGAACAACCTCCCTCTGATACTAATTGAAAGTATCTAGTGTCAACCTAAATCACCAAAACAGGGGGTGAATAAGTATGTTCTACATCTTTTGTAGAATAAAAAATACTGAAAAAAACACACAGAAAATACTTGGAGACAACGCTCCTACCACTCGGAGAACAAACTCTCCTACAACTCGATCTACAAACAAGGATCTACAACTCGATCCACAAAAACGGATCTACAACTCGATCAACAACCAAGTATTTATAACTTGGAGGGAGAAACCTCCTACAATAATTCAAAGTTTTACACAATAAAAGATTAACAAAAATCTTCAACAAATCTGAAATCTTTGATCCCTCGTTCCTCTGAAAATTTGAACATGAAAGACTTGTAGAATAGAAAAAATCAAAGTCTTGAAAATTCGGATTTGGATGCACGGATCGACTAGATCTGAGAGAATCAGAACTTTTAGAGATCAACGATCTAGTTAATTGGCTTGAAGAACAAAGAATCATGCGATAATAATTTGTCGGTTGAGCAGAGTTGCGAAGAACGAGCAAAGGCCCTCGAAAAACCTTCTTCTGTAATGTCTAGAAATTTCCTTCCATATCGAGAGATCCAAGATTACTATACCTGGCGATTTGGACGAACCCGAGCCATGAATTTGAAAAGAGAAGAAAATAAAACTAAGTATAATTCAACGAGTATCGTCGAGTATCTACGGGTATACTCGTCGAACCACTAGGAAACTCGACGAATTTTACTTGGACCAATCCACCCAGATCGATTAGATAACTCAACGCTTGATAGAAGAGATACTCGATGAATTTGTTTAGTATCAACTATTATACTCGACGAATTCGACGAGTATCGACTAGCTGACTCGACACATTCGACGCTATACCAAGTGATATTCGACGAATATCACTTAGAGAAATCCAGAGAAGTAAAGTCGAAATGACACGATGAATTCATCGTGTATCGACATGTATATTCAATGAATTCAACGAGTATCGATAGATACACTCAACGACTTCGACGTATTCGACGTGTAGACACGATGATACTCGATGACTTTTACTTAACTAATTTTAAGGAATTCAGAGATTATTCTCTATGTAAATACGATGAATTAGACAAGTATTCATAAGTATACTCGACGAATTCGACGAGTATCCTTTATTATACTCGACGAATTTTTCTTAGAGAAAATCTTATCTTCTAAAGGCCACAACTTGATCTTCTTTTATTCTTCTGATACACTTGAAATAGAAGTAAATCCCAATAGAGAGATTATATATGAGTCAACATGTTGGCTTACACAATAAGGGATTACATTGTGTAGCACCGTGTTTCAAGACCCATTGTAATCTGACATTGGGTTGTACTTGGCAATATCGTCCTGCAAGCACACAATTAGAAAAAATATCAAATACAAACAAAATTCATCTTAGTTCAAGCGACACTTTTTAAAATTAGAGCTATTATGGATATGATACCCAACACACCTGCGTAGGCTCTAACACCGCCTTCCGCAATACCGATATGTCGAATACGTCATGCAGACCACTAAGTTCTATTGAAAGCCTCAATCGATAGGCGGCTTCACCAATGCACTCCAATATCTCAAACGACCCAAGGTATCTATGACTTAGCTTTTTCAAGCGTCGAATCCTTGATACGCCCTTGAACGGTTTGATCTTCAGGTAAACCCAATCTCCTACGATGAACTCGACATTTCTATGCTTGACATTATAATACTTAGCCTGCCTATCCTGAGCGATCAACAACCGCTCTTGTATTGTACAAATAATCGAAGTCTCATCTTCGATTTCCTTCCGCTTAAATATCTTTGATTCACCCATCTCCAACCACGACAAGGGATTATGGAACTTCATCCCATAAAAGGCCTTGAAGGGCGCCATTTGAATACTTATTTGGTAGCTGTTTTTGTAGGCGAACTCGATCATATACAGGTGATCCCCCTACTTCTTCCTAAAATCTAGGGCGCACATGCAAAGTATGTACCTTATCGTCCTATTTACCCTCTCGGTCTGACCATCTGTTTGCGGATGGAAGGCCGTATTGAAATTTAGTTTGGTACCCAATAGTTGACGTATAAGCCTCCAATCATTAGACGTGAAGCACCCATCTCAATCACTAACGATTATACGGGGCACACCGTGCAATCGTACAACATTATCCACGTAATAATTTGCCAGCTTTTCATCCGAATCATCATTCCTATTCAGAATAAAGTGTGATACCTTTGTTAACCGATCAATGATTACCCAGATGTCATCATCCCCCTTCCGCGATCACGACAAACCATGCAAGAAATCCATAGATATGTCGTCGAACTTCCATTCTGGTATACGCAATGACTTAAAAAATCCACATGGCTTTTAACATTTGGCCTTCACTAAGGCACATGTCTGACACTTATCCACATATAAAGCTATGTACTTTTCCAATCATGGCCAACTGAATAGCTTTTTATGTCTTTAAACATATTTTTGCTCCACGGGTGAATCGAGTATTTGGTGAAATGTGCCTCGTACATCAACTCTTCCCATAATTTGCCCACCTTTGAGACTGACAATCGATTGTCCTTCCATAAAAGGCTATCGTCAACGGTAAACTGGGTGAAAGTCTTTATTTTCAAGGTAGCTTACAACCTATGGGGTGAATAAGTTGTCTTACTGATATTATTAGCTTTTAATTTTATCTTCCTTAGTACTTAGTGTGTTGGCATTAGTTAGCTTCAAGTATCTGCACAAAGAAAATAACACAGAAAAGCACACACAAATTTATAGTGGTTCCCCAACTTTGGGTACATCCACTCTCTCCCCACCGTGCCACTTCCTATTAGTCAAGGCACTTCTACAAACCACTACTCCAAAGAGCATACACATCAGATCCCACATGACCTCTCAGTCCTCCTCAATATTTACAAGTAAGCCACAAAGGCCTACAAATTAGAGATCAACAGATAACCTACCTACGCCAAAGGCCCTATACTCAGCTGGGAGATAGCCGTAACTCAGATCCCTAGGGATCCTACCTCAGACCAAAAGGTCCTCTCTACGAGAGTATTCCTCTCCTACAGCTCAGTAATCAACTGACCACCTACCTCAGATCCAAACTAGATCCTACAGCTCAGGAAAAATTTGCCCTACCTCAGGCTCAGTAGAGCCATAAAACACAGATCCAAAAGGATTCCTACTGGAGTGAAATAGATTTATATTTATCACAGAGAAATTTCTCTGTGATAATCTATTGAGATGAGTTATCTCAGCTCAAACTTTCTTCACAGTAACAAGGACCTAGAGTTGGAAGTATCTAGCAGTAAACTGCTCTTCTTCTTCTTCTTCCTTCCCAGGATAGAATCAATTCTACTTTTGTTCTCTCTTCTTCTCAGCTTCAGAAGTAGATCTTCATATTTAAGTTTGCTGAAATGAGAAATCACTCTGATTTGAAGAAACCTGTTATTCTGTTTCTTCTTCTCCCTCAAAAGGAATACCTTCTGAACTTGCTGGTGTAGGTGAAGATGGCACCAACTAACTGAACTTTTTGTTCTTGCAGGAAGACTTCAAGTTTTTCTAGACAGTAATGTTGAGGAAGATGAATTCCAGCTGCAACTTTTGAAATCAATAAAGCCCTAAAAGTTGTTTGCGTCTTACACCAATCTCATCCTTTTGTAGTTCACCGATCAACGGCTCTTAGAAGGGTGGGGCCCACCTGCACCTTCCAGCTGCACCTTGAGTTAATAGAAGAAGATGTACAATAGCTTCTCAGCAGAGTTTTTCGTGTTCTGTAGCTTCTCCGTACTTGATTTGAAATTAGTTGACTTTGTCGATCTTGCTGATTTTGCTGACGTCGCACCTGTGGATTTAGCCAAAATTGAACATCAGTAGAATATGCATTGAGTGAATGAACTTCACTCATGCCCAAGGTACTTATATAGAATTCTATCTATCTAGGCATTGACAGCGTTGAGTGAGCAAGCTCACTCAACGCTTTTTCCTTAGCTCGTTCTTCAGCCTTTTCTGCATGTTTGGCATTGAGAGCATTGAGTTGCCATGCCTCACTCCATTCCTTGTACCTTAGCCATGCTTTCCTGTTATTTTAGGCGTTGAGAGTGTTGAGTGAGCACTCTCTCACTCAACGATTTCTCCCTTGATCAATTTCCTTCTTCTTCAGCATCTTAGCGTTGAGAGCATTGAGTGAGAACGCCTCACTCAATGCTTTTTGCTTTAACCAGATATTCTGAATCATGGCGTTGAGATCGTTGATTGAGCATGTCTCACTCAACGCTTTCTGCCTTAATTATTTTCCCTTGGCCTTGAGTGGGTAAGCTCCACTCAATGTATTTGGACTTAGCCAAATTTCTGTGTCTGAAAACACAGGTTCTGACTGAATGATGGTCAGTCAACACTTTTATCATATGGTATTGAGTGATCTTGCCTCACTCAACGCCTGTGGACTTAGTCAAATATCAGTACACATTTTATGTGGCTTTGGACTTACAAGCAATACTCAACGAATATAGAGTATGGCATTGAGTGAGTGATACCCACTTAACGCCTATGCACTTAGCCACTTTTCTGTAAATTTTTCTTAGTCTTTTACTACATTAGCCTGTCTCACAGCCTTTGGTTGTATGTATTGAGTGAGTTGACTTCACTAAACACCTGTGGACTTAGTGACTTTATCTGCTTGCCACTAGTATGGAATTGACTGCATAGGCTCCACTCAACGCTATAAGTCATCTGGCATTGAGTGAGTAACCTTCACTTAATGCCTGTGGACTTAAGACAGATTTCTGTTTATCTATATCTTATGTAAGTATTTACCTGCCTAGCCATTTAGGCAACCTGTCCACATCATTATTGCTAGGACATCCCTGCATGCATGAACTTAGGCACTCATCAAATACAACTTTATATATGTCATTTAAAGATAGACTTCCTCAAATCAAGGACATTGTGGGCAATGGACCCAAAATATCCCCTATTTGAGGAAGTCGAAACCCTTAAGCAAATGAGTCAATGACATACACAAAAATATGCAACAATAAGAATTTAAAAAATGCATTACTGGAGAATGATCTGTTGGATAATGATCTATAATTACCATAACTACTTGCATGTTTGGTGAACATTGCCATACCTACTCGACCTGAATGCTGCTACCATTCTGATCATACACCTGATCATCTTTTCCTCCTATACCTGCTCCCCCAAA